>JAWWEV010000018.1:17542872-17598086 GCA_035583235.1 Hafferia zeledoni | reverse complement strand
GGGGTGCACAGGGTACCGGGGTTACATGGTACATGGGATACACAGGGTGCAGGGGGTGCACGGGGTACCTGGTACAGGGGGTACATGGTACATGGGATACACAGGGTACAGGGGGTGCACGGGGTACCTGGTACATGGGGTGCACAGTGTACAGGGGGTACACAGGGTACAGGGGGTACACGGGGTATCTGGTACATGGGATACACAGGGTACATGGAATACCAGGGTAACATGGTACATGGGATACACAGGGTACAGGGGGTACACAGGGTAACATGGTACATGGGATACTCAGGGTACAAGGGGTACATGGGGTACCTGGTACATGGGATACACAGGGTGCAGGGGGTACATGAGGGACCTGGTACATGGGGTGCACAGCATACAGGGGGTGCATGAGTACATGGTACACAGGGCAAATGGGGTACAGGGTATACAGAGGGTACATGGGGTGCACAGTGTACATGGGGTACGAGTGTCACCAACTCAGGCACACGGCCCCTTGCTGAGAGACACCGTGTTTCTGCTTCCTCAGAACACTAAAACCTCTGAGTGCCTGGGAATTAGCACAGTGTCACTTTTGGCTCTGATAGCAATTTTTTTGGAAGCATTTTAAAAACTATTTGCCAAGTTTTCCTTTCAATTGATTAGAAGGGCTGTGTTTTGGAGTTCCTTGTCCTCCAGATCTCCCCCAGGAGTTGCTGGGGCCATCATCCTGCTAGAAGGGCCCCGGGAACGTGAGTGCAGTAGTGCCCTGTCTGTGTTCCCAAGCACAGCCTTGCTTGGCCCACTTCCACCAACGGCCCTGGGGAGTTTTTATGGGATATTCAGCTCAGGCACCATCTTCCAGCTGTTTGTTCCTTGCATTTCTAGCTTACTGTCTTGCAGTGGGTCTGGATGCATGTGGGGATGGTGGGACAGGAGTGTGGGATTGCTTAGAAGCCAAAGGGAGTAGCAACAGAGTGGGAAGGCAAAGGCAAGATGCATACGGAGCTGTTCTGTAGAAATTTCTATTGGTGGTGGTGAAAAAATAGTAACTTGGTCCTCTATCCCCTACATTCCCACTAGTGACTGCATTGTCCTCTGTTTTATGGGATTTATATCAACTTCTGTGTGATCTTTGCCATAGATGACCAGCATGGACCAGTAGGGTTCTCAGTACCAGGAAAGTGACACCAGGAACAGCACTGGGTCTCAGTGCTACTGGCAGTGAAAATAGAGAGCTTGGTGCATTTAAATCCCACCTTCTAACACCTGAAACGGGACTCAAATGCATTTTCCAATGTTTTAATACCAAACCAGGTTCTCACCAGCCTCCTTCATTCCTCCCGCAGTGAACTCCTGCTGGAGAAGGATACAGAGCTCAGTTCCCTGTGATAGCTCATAACTTTTGTTCCTGTCTCGCGTCTCTCCCTGCAGTCGTTTCACACTTTGCCTGGCAGATTTCGGCTCCCGCCGTCTGGTGTCGCAGGGCTGAGCGGCAGCAGAGGTTCCCAGCTGAGCTTTCCAGCAGAGGTTTCCTTCCATTGCGACGGTTGGGGTCACTCTTTAACAAGGAGCGTTTTAATCCCGAGCTCCAGTTGTGCTTTCCAGTAGGAGGAACTCTGAGCATTGCATCCTATTAATGTGCCGGCCAGGATTTCGAGCTCCCAGAACTCTGTTTGCTGGGCAAATGCAGGGTCAGCAATATCTCTGATTTTAATAGTGCAGCTTTTTATGTGGCCTCGGAAGTTCAATACATTAGTGTTCAAGCTCCCTGGGCTTCTCCTGATGTGGATCCAGCAAAGGATCTGGCATTTGCTCATCTTCTGGCTGCTCCCGGCTGTCGTTGGTGGGGAAGGAGTGATGTGGCTTAAACTCACAGTGTCATCCCCTGGTCTGGCACATGAGCAGATGCCATGGCACTTGTCATGGTCACTGCCCCTCCTTGGCACCTTGAAACCTCTGTGGTGCCGGTGCAGGGGGAGTGTAGGGTGATGCCAGGACCCTGTTGGGCTTCCTGTGGGGAGGGCTTATCTCATGTTTGGTGTGAGCAGGGCTTAGCCCCATCCTTGGCCTGAGACACCTGGTCCAGCTGAGGAGAGGAGCTGATGGTGGTGTGAGAGTTTGGCTTGTATTGGGCACAGCAAGGTCCCCCATGGGGCTGGGCTGAAGCCCACGGGCTCTTCCCCGGTAACCTGAGGCTGGGGCTGGCCAGACTGGAGCATCTTCAGGGGGTCCAGCCCTGCTGCCGTCCCGTGTGAATGTGGCTGCTCCCAGCCCAGCCAGATCATATGCAACCATGTGGGAACGTCCTGTCCTGGTGGAGAAGGGTGGGAGGGTCGGTGGGGGAACTGCGGGGGTGGGAGCGAAGCATCACCCAGCGATGGGAACTGATTGTACCAAGGAGGGGGTCTTTAGGGATAAATGTAGTGGTGCTGAAAGATCCCAGCTGGCTCTGCCTGCCGTGCAACGAGTCAAGTGTGCCAGGGGTTGCTGTGGCTCCTGCTGTCATTGGGTGGCAAAGCCTGTCCCCCAATGGGGACAGAAAGATGGAGTGGGAAGTGGGAAGCACTAACCTGTGCAGCCCCAGCCAGCCCAACCCTTTGCTGATCCTTCTTGGTGGCCCAGTTATTGCTTGAGAAAAAGGAGCTTGGAGAAGACAAATCTGCCATGGCTGATTTGAGGAGCAGGTCACCCAAGTGCTGGGCACTTTGCAAGTCTCATGTGGTGGCTTTATGGGCCTGGCAGTGCTTCTCCTTGGAGGATGTGCCCAGTACTGTGAGCCAGCCTCAGCCTGGCACACCAAGGGAGCCCTGAGATCAATTTTTTGTTAACCGTGAGTGTGGGGGTCCCATCTACTGAGTGGGGGAATCAGCCAGGCTTGGTGACACTGTGCTGCCACCTCACAGGGTACATGGTGCCAGACATGTCCCGGGCCTTGCTAAGTGGCCAGCCTGTGGTGTGGCAGGGAGCTGTGAAGGGTTGTATTTGCACGGGCAGTGTTTCCCCCTCTGAACCTGATCCAAGGCCAGGCTGGATGGAGCTTGGAGTGACCTATTCTAATGGAAGGTGTCCTTGCCCATGGCAGGGGGTTGGAGCAAGATGATCTCTGAGGTCCCTTCCAACTCAAAGCATTCTGTGATTCTGTTTTCTTCACACAGGAGCAGCCCTGCATGGTGCTCCCTTGGGGAATGTTGCTGGCAGGGAGCCTTTCTCGCCACTTTTATGTTTCCCTGGGCTCCCTCTTGTGTCAGTCCTGGAAATCCCATTCATCCCCTGGCTTTTCCTTTGGCATTTACCTCCCTGGCCCAGCTCAGGTGATGTCTCGTATGCTGCTGTAGTGTTTATCCCATCTCTTTTCCTGCCTTCCTGTCCCTACATCTCCCTTCTCATGCAGATGTTCACAAGGACACAGACATCTTCCAGAGAAGAGGCCAGGCTTGGTTGTCAAGCTGTACCTCCCTCTCACACTTCCCCATCCCTGAAAGTGCTCAAGGCCAGATTGGATGAGGTTCTGAGCAACCTGGTCTAGTGGAAGGTCTCACTGCCCACAGCAGGGGGTTAGAATGAGATGAGCTTTAAGGTCCTGTCTGACCCAAACCATTCTGGGATTCCACGATTCACCATTGGATCGGCTGTGGCAAACCAATCTCTTCCAACAGAGCTAGGCATCTCTCCTTCCTACTGCCTGGGATTTTCACAGGTGAGTTTCCACCAGCCCCTTTGTGCCAAGAAGAATCATTTTGTGCTTCTTTCCCATTGCCATGTTATTTATTAACCCAGTTAGTCATGTAACTGTAGTGCTGGACTCAGTGTTGTTTAAACTGGTGAACCCAAGCCTTGATTCACTCCGTTCTCTCTGCTCCAAGGTAGTGCAGCTCCCTGGAGGAAGAAGTTTGCACTGTCAGCTGCCTTGGGGAGAGCTGAGATCCAGAGGGCAGTGAGGGATTTGCAGGAGGGGAAGGAGCCTTGGTGCAGGCTCCCTGGGGATGCAGGGCCCTGGATACTCCTGAAGCCTGGGCTTGGTTTGGTTTAAAAGCCGTCAGCTATGGGGCTGAGCCTTTGCCGCTGAATGTGCCAGCAATGCCGCTTGTTCCTTCCGCCTCGCCGAACGGCAGCCGGCCTGAGCTGGGGCCTGTTTAATTCAGCAAGTCATAAATTCATAATGCTTATTTACCACGCAGCACCATCAATATTTGATAGTGGCCACCAGCCCGCCGCAGCACAGCCTGCGGAGGAGAGAGAGGTGGCTGTGGGGGCCTGGCGATGGGGCTGGCACAGAGCGGGGCTACCCAGGTTGGTGTGGTGGCGCCGAGATAGGGCTGGAGAGATGTGGGCTCCTCCTCTGGCCCTGTAAACCTGCCAGTGGTGGGATGAAGATGCAATGGCTCTGCGGAGAGATGTGTGGGGGCTGGGCCAGCAGCTGGAGGCTGTCAGGTTGAGGGAGGAATGGAGCAGGGAGCCAGGCACAGAGAGGACCCAGCGGTTGGTGATGAGGAGGGAAATTTGGAGACCCCGGGGGGCACACACAACTTCGTTATCCCCACGGTGTCCCAGGATGACCATGGGGGCTCACCCGTATGAGCTGCTCAATGCTGGCTCTGCTTGGCAGAGGTCCAGGGATCAGCGCCATGAACTCGGGAAGCCCCTTGACCCCCGACCCTGGCTCACTAATTGACTCTGGGGAGGAAAACTGCCCTTCATGAAGGGGTGAGCAGGAAGGAACCTTCTCCCCGAGAGCTGCTGAGGCTTCAAGGAGAAGGCACGGGCGGGGGAGTTTAGCAGTGCAAAGACAATATTTTGCAGTTCACTCCAAAAAAGCCTCTTCCTGCTTATGGATCTTCAGCATTTTGCCCATCGTAAGCAAAAGCTGCTGCAGCCAGTGGGCCCCCTGCAGCTCCTGCCAGAGCTGGGCCCCTGCTCCGCTCTGGCAGCGCTGAGGGTATTATTTCTTGCTCTATTGAAAGGGGCTGTTCTCTCCTGCCTGCTCTTTGCCTGAGCTCCCCCTCCCTTGGTTGTGTGAAGGTGATGGAGGGAGCAAGGCGCGGGCTGTACCGCTGGAAACTCTGGTCTTGCCCAGAAGCCATCTCAGCTTCCCATCACATGGCAGTGCAGACCAGGGGCTCGGTGGCTCGTGGAGCCTGATGGGATGTGACAGCTCCAGACGGGCATACAACTGCAGGTTGCCATCAGAGAGGGGACAGGACTGAGGCAGCTTGGAAGTGCCCGGTGGGTCGGTGCCTTCCCCGGCATCACTCAGCAATCCCTGGGTGCCAGGGCCATGGCACGCCACCGATAAGGTGGCACTCAGCCCCTGGAGCTGTGGTGGCACCTCTCTCTGAGTGGTGCTCAGCTCCCCGCCGTGCTGAGACAAGCCAGGCCAGCCCCAGTGACAGGTCTCCCCTTTTACGGTAGCTTTTATCTGTCCCTGGGGAATGCAGCCCCAGCGCCAGCTGAGCCTGTGGCAGCAATGCCGACAGCTGAGCTGCCTTCCCTCCTGCTACACCAAAGTTTCCCTCAGCCAGCAACATCTCTGCTCTGCCAGCTCTCAGACCCACTGCTGCCATTCCTGAGGGATGTAGCAGGCATTAAAGCTCCTTCTCAGCACTCTGGGGTCCTGCCCTGTGCTGACTGTGCTGGTAGCCAAGAGGGCACATGTTGGGTGGTGACTTGCAGCTCCATGTTGGATCATGGACAGTGGGGTGCCCAGGCCTTCCTGGGTGGTGCATCCCAAACCCTGAGCCTTTTCTCTGCCCCAGAGGCTCTCCCAGCTCAGACCTGAACTTTTCACTCAGGATGTGGCTCTCCACGCTTCCCTGCTTGTTGCAACATCAGTGCCAGTGGGACTGGTCTTGGGGCTGTGGCTTAGGGGGTTTGGGAGCATGGCAGATATGGACAGTTCTGTTTTAAATCTTACAGCCTGGAAGGGACCAGATCATGTGGGCTGGTGTGGGGAGAGGGGTTTTCCAGGACAACATGAATGTTCTCTGTGCCAGGCATTGTCACCTTCCTTCTACAGTGAGCCCAACATGTGGGGTGACAGTGTGAGAACACAGAGATAACATTACTTGGAAGGGATGAGCAGGATGGGGATGAGCTGGGAGGAACTGGGAAGATGAAGTCTGCCTTGGCACTTGCCAGGAAGCCCCTCTGCAGTGTCACAAAATAGCTGTTGGATGGACATGGTGGATGTGTGCACAGGAACGAGCCCTCACTGCTGTTACATACCAGGGAGCAGAGAAGGAAGACACAGGACACCTCCAGAAGAAGTGTCCTCCTCAGTCACTGCTCCAATGGGCTGCTCCCAGTAAGTCCCCAGCAGCATCCCTGGCAGCCCACGCCATGGCTGCTGCAGGGACACAGTGGCTGTTGGGTGGAGTGCTCAGCCATCTCTCAGCCCTCCTTCGAGTGTCCTCTCCTCTGAAATATTCATCAGTGCTCTCTGCCGGAGACACCGAATTGCTCTAAACCTCTCTGAATATTTCATCCTCCTCCCTGCGAATGGTTCTGCTGGGGCTGGTGGTGTCCCAGGGTCAGATTCCTCAGAGATAAACGCCCCAAAAAAGGTAGGTTGGTGTCCCATGAGCCTGCCTGCTCGCTGGGATTGACACCACCCTGCTCCACCATGCTGCCACTTTTCCTCCTCCTCTTCTTCCTCCTCCTTCTTCTCCTGCTCCTCCTGCTCCTCCTTTTCCTTCTCCTCCTTGCTGTCTCCATAACACCTCCCAAACACAACGTTTCTTCCCCAAGAATGACATTCAAAGTTCTGGCAGGTGGATCTAACAGGGACACCGTGAGCAGACATCAGGGCTCTTTGGGGTGCAGGGATCAGTGAGGTTCAGGGGTGGGCACAGTTGCCAGGATTAGGGACTAGTGGATGATGCATGTGCTAACAGCGGGTGCAGGACTTCGGCATGTGGGGATGAGCAGGAGGAACAAGGATTATAGGGGACATAGGCATTAGCAGTGACGTGGGGAATAGCAAAGGGTGCCAGACTTGGCACAGCAGCTCAGCCTTTCAGCAGTCGGCCCTTGCTGCTGAGTGCTTCGAGGCACCCGAGTTACTCATTATTCTGATTAATTTGTCAGCAGTTTTGACCAAATAAGTCAAGAAAGTGGAAAAATATCTGAAGAGCTTCTTGCCCTATGCTGTCCTGCCTAGGGCGGGGTTGGGAGCTCTCACTGTGGTGCCAAGGCCAGTTGCCACCCCCTCCACTGGTTCTTGGGGTTAGAGAATGGAGGGAAACTGGGATTGCCCACCCTGGGGACACACAGAAACATGTATGACCCCATTCCATTGCCTCACCCCACTCCTTGGGGGGCTCTTTCTCCACCTCCCTGCTCCAGGAGTTAAAACCTTCCCTCCATCCTGGCGTTGCTCATGGAAAGTTTATATATAGCCTTTGTTTTTGCCAGCATCCCCCTTGAGTTTAAATAGCTCTTCCCTGTGCCTAGTGTTGACCCCGGATGTATTTATAGAGAGCAATCAGATTTGTGCTCAGCACTGAGCAAACCAAGCTCATGTTGGCCCCCGAGGGAGGCCCTTCCACCAGCATGGCCTCACGTTGAGCCTTGCCCCTGAGGAGGAGGAGGAGGAGACCTCGAGGACCGGTGGGGGCCACTCGGAGGGTTCCAAGCTGGAGCTGTGCCAGGCTGCTCACGGCTTCCTTCTGGGGGGCTGCACCAATCCTGGCCATGGAGCAGCTTTTTGGATTGTCATCCTTAGGGTTCAGAGTGAATGCTGACTTTGTGGGACCAGTGCTGCTGCACCTCTGAGACTGTGTTTCATGTCATGGAGGTGAACTGTGTCTCTGGTGCCACAGGCCAAACAAATCCAGGACTGTGAGTGATCCCACGGGATGGTTGTACTCCCCAGGGTTAAACGGGAGGCTCTTGCCACCTCTCCTGCAGCCAGCCAGCTCCCCCGTGGGTGCCAGCTCCACTCCCACCCCGGAGGTCTGCGCTGCCGGGCGGCCTCCCCTCCAACCTCAGCTCTTGACTATTTAAGGCAAATCTCCTCGCTGGACTTTTAAACAAAACCCGGGCTCCTCTCGCTCTCCTCGTTTTAAATAACTCGCCTGGCGTAAACAGAATGAGGCATAACACTATAAATCAGGCATTCCCAGGATCTGCCTGGCAGGCCATGCGCGGGGGGCTCTCCAGGCCCCCGAGCTTCCCCAGGAGCTCTTCTCAGGGCCTGGGGGGAGCAATAAGAGGGCAAGAGGGGCTCTGGTGGGGCAGGCGTTCCCAAGGAGACTAATACGATTACAGGCTGCCGGCCTTTGGGGTAAAATAATCAAGGTTGCAAAATACTTTCCATCACAGCCCCTTGCTTGTCGTTCCCCACCAAGGCTGGAATTTTCCAGGCTGTATTCCCCGCATGAAAATGAATTTTTTCAGGGAAGTTTGAACTGGTGATGGCCAGCAATGCAGCAGATGGCTCATAGAGATTTGGGGGGAAATGCCTGGACTGCAGGTGTGAGTCTATCCAGCATGTTGCTTGCAGGAACATGGGCACGTTGCAACACCACAGTGTGCCCCAGAGATCAGCTCTGGAAAATGGGCCCTTGTGCCATCAGTCCTTGGTGTTTACGTGCTGTGGTCAAAGCAGAACAGAAGTAATTATAGCTCATCCCAGAGACTGGTGCTTCCCATGATAAAACTCTTTGTTTTCCGTGGGTTTAGGGCTTTGCCAAACTTCCATTGTAAGCTGAATCTTTCATGCTGGGTGTCCAACATACACCAAGTCATCTAAACAGCCCAGTTTAAACAAGTCTGGCCTTGCTGGGTTTGAGAATTGGGAAGATATATTTCATTGGTTTGCTGCCAAGACTGGAAACTCCCACAGGTGAGACTTGGGGTGTCCTGGGGATGGGAATGGGCCACTAACTGTGCCTGTGGGGAATCCAGGGCTCTGCCCAAGTGAAGCAGCCCTCAAAGACCCCACAGGTGTTGCAGGAGCCTTGGCTGTGCTGAGCATCCCTTGTGTGGGGATGGCACCGCCAGGGTGCTGCTGTTGTGTGTTGGCTTTGGTATCCCCAATGCAAGAGGGCAGGAGTGATGGTGGAGCTGTGCTGCCATCCCTGGCCTGCCTTGGCACTGCCCTCCACCTTCCCTTCTCCACCCAGAGACAAGCAGGATGGAGGGAGCAGCCTCTTGCAAGGCGACGCTTCATTTAGCTCTCATCCTCTCCTGACTTGCTAATCCCTCTCGTTATCCACATGACTGAGGAGCAGCCTTTACTGCAAAGTGTCATCTCCAGGAGGAGGGCATGGGTCCTGCTTGGCCAGAGGAGATGGGAGGCTGGAGTCAGCAGGGAGTCTCCTCCATGCCACATCCATGCTGGGATCTCCCCGGTGCCAGGTCCTGCAGGCTCTGACGATGAAGATGTCCCAGGCTGCCCTCTGCAGTGCTCAGTGCCTGGAGAACAGCAGGAGGAAGGAAGCTGCAAAGAGACATCTTCCCTGCCCTTGAAGCTGCCCATGGACACATCCTGGGGTGGATATGCAGAGGTCTGTGTGAGGGGAACCCATGAGAGCTGTCCTGGGGAAGGACTCAATAAATGAGCCGATAAAGTGCTTTTCCAAGCTTGCAGCTGCCACAGAGAAAGTGCTACATCCAGGCTCATCCCACATGTCCTGTGGTGCTCCCTGGCTTGCTCCAGAGGCTTTGGGAGCTGTGGTGCATCCCAGGCCATTGCTGGAGGCAGGGGCAGCAGGGAAGCTGAGCTGTGCCGTGTGCGGCAGGATCGCTCACTTGAGTTTTTGACAATCTGTTTTCCAAGTCAGGAGGTCATGTGTATGTTGGTCATGTTGCCAAGGATTTCTCCACAACACGTCCTTTTGTTTTGTTTGACAAGGTCTCCAGTGTGCAGAGGGGCTGGACACTAATAACCTTGGGGAAAATGGGACGCCTTTCCCTGGGGAGTTCGGGTAGTGTCTTCGCAGTGACCAGGGGACGTATCATGTGGCACAGCCTGAAGCTGCCCATCACCTCTTTCTTGACTGTTCAGATGCTTAAAGGTAAAGTTTGGGGGCATTTCTGCCCTCCATATGATCCATAATGCCTGTTACTTAGGTATGAAAATAATTTAGCAGAGTATGAGGTCTGTAGAGACCACATTGATGGACAGAGGTGCTTTGGGGAGCAGGATGGGACATGGCTCCTCCACGTGGCAGTATCTGGCTGAGGGATCCAAACCTGGATTTGCTGACACCCAGAGGGGCCTGGGCCAGGTCCTGGTTGTGGGACCACACATGAGGGCTCAGGACACCAATGACAGTGATCATTTCCCAGTGCCCTAGGTCAAGCCATGTCCCATCCTTGCTGCTCCAGGCACCCCTGTGGGCACTGAAGCCGATGTTCTCATTGAGCATCTGGTCAAAACCTCAGTCAAACAACCACAGAGGAGTGAAGGGACAGGATATGGCCCAGCAGGACTTGCCACAGTGTGCTGTGCCTCCTCCCTGCTGCTGGGACAGGTCTGGAGGCTGTCGGTGCCACACTGTTGGTGCTGAGTGCCAGGTCCTGAGCAGAGCTGTGCCTGCTGATGGAGGCAGCAATAGTGGGGTGGAGGGAGCCTTCTCCCTGTGGAGCTGAGAGGCTGTTCCAATGCTCAGCTCCTGCCATGGCTCCAGTGAGGTGGGATGGATCCAACTCAAAAATCCCTCCATTACAGCTGGTGTGGGACCACAGCAACCTGGGCAGATCCTCTGGATGAGGTTGTTGGTGAGGTTTGGCTGCACTATGGGGAGAATTTTGGCCCCCAAGAGCACAATGGTGGTGGCTTCAGCTGCTCTCCTGACTGAATGGCGGCAGAATAAAGTGCAGGGAATAGACATGCAGGGAAAGCGCCGATGCTCCACCATGTCTGCAAGACCTGGGCACATCTCCTGGATCTGGAGCTGAAACAGTCCACATGCTATACTTGGAGAAGTCCAGCTACAGATGCCCCTTAGGCAGCACTCAGTGCAGGACAAGTGTTGGAGCCACTCTTGTGGCAGCCCCATGGGGCTGCACTGGCTCTGGAGCCTTGAATTTACAAATTCTCTATAAAGGATTCCCCCTGGTTCATTCCCTCATAATTAATAAGCTCAGACAGTGCAAGTGACACATTAATTATGAAACTAAAAGGTAACAATGCATTGTTTCAGTGATGCACAAGTAAAGAGGAGCACTGCCTTTTTTGTTCTCCATATTTCATCTTCTAGGCAAAACCCCTATGAGTTTTGGGGCAGACTAAAGTCCCATCTTCATTTCCTAGGTGATGAAATGGCAAATCTCTCCATGCAGCCGTGCTTTTTCCACCGGGAGATCACTGGCAAGGCTGCATCTGCAACCCATCAGAGAAAGGGTTTAGGTTTATTGTTCCTGCTCCTGGCTCCAAACAGGCTTTTCTGTTTGGCTCTATCTTTTTACTCAAATTCTGTAAACACGAGCTCTCCTCACCCGTTTTTGGTTGGAAGCCCACTTGGTGGGTTCACGTCATGGGGCTCAGTGAGCGTCTGCAGAGCTCGGCTCTGGCTGTGCTGCCAGGAGCCACTCTGAAATGCCCATAAAAGCAGCTTTGCAGCGATCTGATGCATCTGAGCAAACACTGCACACACCTCCAAGCCCTTGTCTCTCTGAGTTAACTTCAGCTCGTCCTCCTGGGGGAAGGCAGAACTGGAGAAGACGAGCGGTGACGTACGGAAAGGAATTAAAGTTTGAAAGCACTCACTGCTGTCCTCAAAGCAGCTACTCCAGGCATGTGATGCTGGATGAGCCCTGCAATTCCACTGCTTCTCTGCCCTGCACCCACTGGGCCACCCAAAGTCCTGCACAGCTCCCAGGATGGGGCTATTTGCATCCCGTCTTTCAGTACCCAAATGTCAGTGGTCCCTGGTACTCATTTTCCTGCCATGACTTTCATCCTCTGCCCTTTGCTTGTGTAGCCATGTAGCATTTGGTCCAGCAGAAGAACCAAATCTGTGGAAGGGGTTGGGAGCTGCTCTTCAGCCTGGCCTTGACCAAGTGCCATCCCTGCTGTTTGGGGGCCAATGCACCAAAGGAAGCTGCTGGGCTGGGAGGAATGGATGGTCAGGTTCTGTGTTGGGCAGAGGTGTAGACTGGGAGGTGGGGAAGCAAAGAAGGGGCTGGAGAGAGGTCAGCAGGAGCTGGTCTAGGTTAGTCTGGCCAAAAAGAGGTTGAAAGGGGGTCTACTTGCAGCTTACATCTCCTAGGGATGTAGTTACAAAGATGGTGCAGCTACAGTTCCCTTGATAGCAGCAGATGATGTTACCTGAGGCAACAGCCACATGTGGTGGCTTGGGAAGGTTGGGTTGGGTGTTGGGGAAGGCTCCTTCCCTGCCAGATGGTGCAGCCTTGGGATGGACACTTGGAAAGGGGGCTTACTCCATCCCTCAGGGTTTTCAAGGAAAGGCCAACCTCTCCCAGTGCTGGTGACAGTCCTGCAGGATATTGGATGGGACACTCCCAAGGTTCCTTCCCACCATCACTGTAACAAGTCTCCAAATGACTGGATACCAATCCATACCAAAAGCAGCAACTCAGCCCTAAAGCCTTCACGTGCCTGTGGCCAGAAAGGTCTCTGACAACTCACCTGAGGTCCTATAAAGAGTCTTTGCTGACACCAGCACCCAGCTCGCATGTGCCCATCACTAGTCTCAGCAATGACAGTGGGGTCGGCTGGTCTCACTGCTCACATGAAGTCAGGTTTCTTCCATGTCCCATGGTTGGTGGCCTTTTCCCAGCCAGCATTGCAAATCCCAGTCCAGAATAATTAACCAGAAAGACTAAGGGCATGAGGCAAGAGCATCTGGAATGAACTGAGGATGAAGGAGAGCAGCAGAGCAGTGCTGACTGGCAGGGCAAGGGAGATGTGGGGTCTCCTGGGCAAGGACAGGAGAAGTTGGTGCCAGTGGCAAGCAGAGGAAATGCTCCTTTCCCTATACCTCAGAAATGCTGGAAGTGACATGGGAGTGTTTTCTCTGCCCTGGGACAAGTGCCAAGACTCAGTAGTTGGCCCAGATAAGCAGAGAGAAACAGCAAAAACAATCCAGCACCTCATCCAAAGAGCAGAACTACCTGTGATGGGCTTGAGGGGAGCAGGAGCCCAAAGTATCCCCTTATGACAACTACCATGATCCTCCAAATGAAATTCATGGTCCTCTACAGGTGGGTGAATGAGGCCTGGAGAGAGATATCCCTTTCATTATCCCTTAACCAGCACCCTGAGCTGGTCACCTGCTTGTTCAAGAGTGAGAAATGTAAAGCTGAGAAACTGTGTGAAAGCCCAAGATTGTCCACAGCTTATTGTACATGTTAACCACCTTTCTAGCACCTCCTTGCTGGTTGTGAGCACCTCATTCCTTTTCCTTGGTGAGGCACTGTAGTTCCCATCACCTGCAGGCAGGACAGCACAGTTGGAGCTGCTTGTGTGGGACATTGTCAGAGGGTTTAGTGCCAGGTTATCCACCCTGATATGGAATTGATGTAGGAAAGGTGAGTGGCTCCTGGATGGATCATAGCATCACCTCTGCCCTTCTAACCAGCACATCTCCATGGTCGTGGTACAGGGAGGACAAAGCTGTGGTGCAGACCTTGGCCAGACTCCAGAGCCAGGTGCTGTGTGGAAGAGGCCACAGGAGGAGAAGTGTTGGTGTAAAAATACATTGCTGTAAGACATGGGTAAGCAAGGTCCAAACCAGAGTGTTGCCTGGTCCTGCACTGATTCAGCTGGTGTGGCCTGTGATTGCACACTTGAAACTGAGCAACTCCACATGGAAGTGGAAAGAATCCTCAGCTAAAACCACTGCATAGACATCACCATTTTGTGGTGGACTGGCTCACCTGTACAAGCTGGTAGCAGGGATTGCTTCATGTATCCCACCCCCTGTCCATCCCTGTAGGCTCCCGAGGGCAGGAAACATCTCCCCATGCAGCTGGTTGGACCATCAAGGGCTCCATGTGCTGAAGCACTTCAGAAGGGGAGAGGCTGCTTGAGTGTGATGTTTACCGGGACATCAAAGGGACCATGAGCCACAAGATGCTGGGACATAGGGATGCTGCCACCACACACAGCTCAGAGGGGTTGGAGCACAAGGAGGACACTGCTCTCTAGCACAGTGTGATGAACTTGCCTACAGAATAAACCACCGGTTGTGGCCATCAGTGCAGCCGTGATGTGGTGGACCTGCCATCATTGCCCTGGCATGATGGACGCAGCAGCTCTTCCGCTTGTGGCTGGGGTTTTCCTGCTGTGGAGGAGGCAGCACATCTCCTCAGCATGTGTGTGCAGTGTGGCTTCCTTGGGAGTTTGATGAAAACACGCTGCTGCTTCTGACTTCCACCCGTTTGTGCATTTCTCTGCTTGCCACAGGCTCTGGACTAAAGTCTGTAGAAAGTAAAACACCAAACCTAGACACAGAGAAAGCACTGTGAGGTTATGATGGTTTTTGCTTAATTAGCACAGGAAGCAAATATTCCTGGTCTTCATCAGAGCGGGCTTGCTTTGAGTTTCTGTGGCATGGCAGGCAACACTTCCTGGGAGTTACTCCTGTGCAGCCTTACACTGGGGATGAAGTTATGGGGAAGCACAGCATCCTTGAAGACCAGAGAAAGCCCTTACTGTGCTGTGGATCTGTCCATGCCAAGCTCCATGGGTGGACTGGGGGGTTCTTACTGTTGTGCGCAGGACTGGCGTGTGAAAAGTCTTCCAAAAAAACACTCTGTAGGACAACATTTTAAATAAATAAATTGTAGAGTTTTTAGTTAAAATGTGGGAGTTTTCTCCCCTCATGCAGGTCATGGTGGTCATCAGGCTCTCTGGCTTAGCAGCTTGTTACAAAGCCTTGCAAAAAGAAGCAGTGGCTTTGCTGCTGTATGTGTGAGGACTCCGTACACAAACCTCCCCTTGCCGCATGCAAACAGCTGCTGCTGCTGAAAGCCTTAACCTAGAAAGCAAGGAAACATAAAGCTAATACTCCCAGGAAGATGTTTCCTCCCCTCCAACACACCTCTTGTGACAGAACCACTCACCCCCAACAAACACTTGACTGTGGGCACCACCTCAGTGATGGTGTTCCCTGCATTGTCTCTCTGGTGCTGACTCCAGAGCGCTGTGGGTTGTGCTGGACAATGTTTGTGCGTGGGGATGGCTGAGTTTAGGGTTAAATTTTCATAGGGAGCCTCTGTGTAACCAGGTGATGAATGGAGTCAGAGGCTGGGACTGGAACAGGGCAGTGGACCCAGGTGTGGTGGGGAAATCAGCTGTAGTTGCCCCCAGCCAGGCTCACACCTCTTCATAAAATGCACATGAGCAAAATGATATCCCTGAGCTCCTGCTGGAAGGAAATGATCACACAGAGGCAGGTGTGGACTCGGTTTGAAGTGACATTCTCTGTCGTGGGGACAGCACAGGTGTCTCCGGTCAGGGCTAATGGAGGATGGGGAGCACTCATTGCTTTTGCAGCATGGTGGGGGCTGTGGGACCCCCAGGGAAGGGCAGGGCTGATGTTTCCCCTCACTGTCACCCAGCCTCAGCACTGGGGAAGCAACAAGAACTGGGTATAAGCAACACTGTTTAAGACAACAGAGCTCAGACCCCCGAACATCTGCTTGGAGGGTTGAGCCCAAACTCTTTGAGTTTTACACTTTTGCCTCACACAGGGACCAAGCTGTGGGATGCAGAGTGCAGGAATGGCTGTTCCACCGTTCAAGGCCAGGTTGGATGGGGCTTGGAGCAACCTGTTCTAGTGGAAGGTGTTCCTGCTTATGGCAGGGGGGTGGAACAAGGTGAGATTTACAGCCTCTTCCAACCCAAACCATTCTGGGATTCCATGATTCCATGCCTGAACCCTGCTCCTCCTCCCAAGCCTGAGAACAGGGCTCTGCTATGGGCACCCACCGGTGTTCATGGGGATGGATGTGAGGCTGCCCTGGCAGAACGAACAGGGCTGCTGTCTCCAGGGGAGTTGGGGCTGCTCCGCAGTGGATCGGGGCTGCTGTCCCGTGGTTACAGGACCCCTGTCCTAAGCTCCCAGTGCTGCTGTTCCTGGGGCTCGGGGCTCTCATCGGGGGGTCACAGAGATGCCGTCCCGGGGCTCTCGGATCCTCGCGGAGCTCAGCCACGTTCCCCCACCCCGGGGATGCCCGGCTGGAGCACCTCGGCCGCGCCGCGGGCGCAGAGCCCGGCGGGCCCTTTAAGAAAGTCGAAACCAGAAAGTTCATCAAAGTTGAGAAAGTTTTTCGTGGAAAGGAGGGGAAAAAAATAATTAAAATAACTCGAGCCCAACAAGAAAAAAAACCCTCCCCGCAGCCCCGGGGGGCCGGGCCGGGCCAGGATTGGCGGCGGCGGCGGCCGGGGGCGGCCCCGGGCGGGGCACGCGGGCGGGTCCCGGCCCCGCTGCTCGGTGCGCGGCGGCGGCACCGGGAGCGGCGGGAGCGGCGGCGGGGGCTGGGGCGTGTCGGCCCCGCAGCTGCGGCTCGTTGCGCTCCGCTCAGCCCCGCTCCGCCCGGCCCGGCCCAGCCCGGCCCGCCGTTAACAGCGGCGCCGTCCCGCGACGCCGCATGTGAGCCAGGAGGGCAGCGCCGCACCGCCCCGCACCTCCCCGCACCGCCCCCGCGCACCGGCACCGCACCGGCACCCCGGCTCGGCCCCGTGGAGCTCCGGAGCAGCCGGCACCACCCACCGCCCCGGCACCCCACCATGAGCAACCTCAACAAGGACACCGAGCACACCAACAGCGGCGGCAACGTCGAGGAGGAGGTGGGGACGGGACATGGGGTCGGGGATTGCGCACTGGTATGGTGGGGAACCGGGACCGGGCCGGCACTGGAGCACTGGGGCGGTCGAGGACTGGCGACGGAGCGGGACACTTGGAGTCGGGGCGCGGCGGGGAACCGGGAGCGGCGGCAGGAGCAGGACGGGGCGGCGGGAGTGGAGCACTGGGGTGAAGGGAGTTGGGAGATGGAGAGCGGAGGCGTCGAAAAGCCGGGACTGGGGTGTCGGGGATAGAACACGGCGGCGTCGGGGACTGGAGAAGTGGTACCGGAGCGTCGGGGAAGCCCAGGAAGGAGCGTAGTGCCGTGGTGGTGGAGCAGAGGACGCGGCGTCGGGGCTGGCCCGTCGGAGGAGCGCAGCCGGGATGCCGGGGCTGCCCCGGGCTGGGGAGCTGAGATCGGGCTGTGGGAGCCGGGGTACGGAGATGTTGGGAAGCCGGTGGTGGAGCCCCCGGACAGTCGCGAGGAGGGGCTGGGGCCGGGCAGGGTGAGTCCCCTGCTTAGCCCAGTGTGCCTGTAGTCCTGCGGGTCAGGGGCTGGCAGGTCCCCGCTCTCTCCAGTGCAGCTGGTGCCCTTGGGCATGGTGTCCTCTCCCCAAGTCCCTGCAGATGGAGGGCTCGCGAATCCAGCGCTATTCAGTCCAGCCCACCATGTGGACTGCAAGGGCCACAGTTGGACGATAGTGGTGGAGTCCCTGTCCTGCTCTATGCGTGCTGGCAACACTCTGGCTGGGGCTGGAGAGCTGTGAGCTGCCCTGCCAGTGGTCCCCTTCCCCTGGATGCCATTGCAAGCTAGAGCCTGGACGCTGCTGGACTCAGAGCTGGGAAGGCTTGCAAGGGTCAGTTGTCTGTAGCCACATGCCAGAGCTGAGCTTGCAGCCCTCCATGTTTGCCCTTTGCTGTCAGAGCCACTGGCTGCTGTCATCACTGCACCCTTTGAGTGGGCATTGGTGCAGTGGGTCTCCAGCTGCCTTCCATCTTGAAGAGGGCTCTGGAAAACGCCCGGCATCAGTAATGTTTTGCTGCAGTCCTCTGTGCCCGGCCCTCAGGACCAGGGAGGTGCTCAGTCCCCTCCCCTCGTTCTCCTCCGTGCGCTCGCGCCGCCGCAACATGGCGCCTGGTTTGCTCCACCACCCACCGGGGCTGGACTGGCTCCGTGCACCAGCTGACTTGGGGCCATCATGTCCCCTGGGCTTCAACCCTGTCGAGGGCAACCCGGGTAATGGGGTGGAATGGACTGGCAGGTGGTGGCCATAGCGATTCTGTCCCCAGCGTGGAGCGTGGCTTAGGTGATGCGATGATGCAATGGGGTGTGGATGTGATGCTGCTGGTGGGATGTCTCAGCCTCACTGGGTGGCACTGGTGTGGGTGGGTCGAGAGCTGGAGCACCTGGGGTCCTATGTTGCTCCCGGTGCAGGGAGGCTCCGAACCAGGGTTTTTCATGGGCTGTGAACGTGTGCACAGAAGACTCAATGCGGCTCCTTGATCCAGTTATTCACTGGCCTACAAAGCCCCCAGAGGCTGATGCCACTTGGCACATCCCAGCCCAGTGGTGTTGCTCCAGCTGGTTTGGTGCCTCATGCGTGGTGTCGGGTGAGCTCTTGGTGCTGGGGCAGAGCTGATCTGTTCCCCACGGCTGGGCGGTGGTTTGTCAGAGTGGGTGCTGGAGCATTTTGGGAGCTTTGAAGTCCTTGCCCTTTGGAGAGGCTGGCCCTCCCAAGAATGGTGCTTGGTGACTGGAAAATCAAGTTAAAGATGGCCCCTCTGGGGGAAGGGGCAGGGGTTAAATGGCAGCTGCTCCTGCTCTCCATTGTACCACCTCTGTGTGTGTGTGTCGAGAGGGCCAGTCCACCCTGCTGGATGGTCTGTGACCTTGCTGGGTGTGTCTGTCACCCTGCATTCAGGGCTGCAGCAAAGGACCCACCGCCCTGGAGGTGGCTGAGGATACTTGGCTGGGACTGGTGAGGGGTTATGCCTGAGTCCCTGGTGGGACTGCTGTTGGAAATCCTTCTCTCTGCCAGGATCCACCATAAGTAACGCTGTGGGTCGTGAGCACAGTCTGGACTTCACGGTGGCTACTTTGAGTCCCCTGAATGCTTGTTTTTCTGGTAGCTCCTTCTGATTGATCAGGAGCTGTTCCTCACCTCAGAAGCTAATGGAGGCACAAGGAGTGACTGTGTGTTCAGGGTCCAAGCACGGTCTGGGGGCCCAAATTCTTGCCCAGAGCTCCCCTTGATACAGAGTGATAAATACGTTTAGTGCAAAGTGGAATCCTTCAGTCCCACCATACGCAGGAGGGTGTGCTGGATTATTTTCCCACACTGCCTGGATAACGCTGCCAGATCCTGGTGCTGCTGACACTCCTCCATCCCCCCCACCGTGTGCCTCATTCGCTGCCTCCCCAGGCGTTGGCAGAAGGGCTCCGTGTGCCCCAGATATGGCAAGGCGAAGCTCCCAAATTCAGCCTTTCCCTTTATCTTATCTGTGAGCCCCTGGATCTTGCAGCCGCTTCCTGGCCGGTGACATGCAGAGGACAGGAATGCCTCTCGCTCCTCTCGAGGTCGTTAACGGGAATGTTAAACAAACAGGGCCTAATGTCAGTCCCTGCTGTTCCTCACCAGACACCTCCCCAAACGCGATCCCTCCCCACTTGCTGCTATCTTCTGTTTAATTTTCCAGGCAGCACCAATCTGCATGAGAGTGTCTGTCCTGGTACTCCTGAGGAGTGCTGTGGGATGGGCAGCTGCCTGGGTGCTGCACTCCCACCCTTGTGGCAGGCACAGCTTTTTCCAGGAGCCAGAGGAGCTTTCTTGCTTCCTGCAGACACTGTGCTGTGTCTGTGGCCATATTGCAGGAAGGACCCTGTGTGTTCGCCTGGCTTTCTTGGGTGCCTGATGCAGAAGTGTTGGCTCTGCTCTGAAGGTTCATCCTTGCTCTCCCACGAGGTACCTGGGAAGCTGTAGGCTCAGAGAGGAGGGAGAGCTGGCTGTCTAGATGCCCAAACCAGGGAGGTGAAGTCCATGGTTATCCCATGTACCCTCCTGGCTGGTCTCAAGGGCCTGTTTGCAACTCCTTAAGTTGTGGCTGCTGTTGTTGTAGGGCTTGGGCATCCTGGACTGCTGAAGGTGGGAAGCATTAAGCATGAGGTTGTGCTGGGTAAGCAGAGACCAGGTGAGGACCAGGAGAAGCTTCCTGGCTAAGTTCTGCTCAGAGAGGATCATCTTAGGAAGAAATCCTTCCCTGTGAGGGCATGAGCCACTGGCACAGGTTGCCCAGAGAAGCTGTGGCTGCCCCATCCCTCGAAGTGTTCAAGGCCAGGTTGGATGATGCTTGAAGCAGCCTGGCCTACGGGAAGGTGTCCCTGCCCATGGCAGGGTGTTGAAACAAGATGGTCTTTAAGGCCCCTTTCAACCCAAATCATTCTGTGGTCTTCCCTGTTGGTCTCTGCAAAGGCTGTGGTGTTCCCCCTTAGAGTTAGAAGGTGCCCTGTTGGGGCTGGCAGAAGCTCTCAGCTCCCAGACAACCCTCTCAGTAGCAAGTCCTTCATGCCTGGTTTTCCTTGGCTGCTGCACACCAGGGCTGCCAGAATCACCTGGGAATGTTGCTGGTGAGTGAGTTACGTGCTGCATGTCTGTAGCACTTCATGGACCGGTGCCAGGCATCTCTTGACTTCTATAATCTCTGCTTGAGTGGACCTAGATACCTCGTGCATGTGTGGATTCCAGCTCTCTGGCTGGAAACAAGCAAGGTTAATGTAAGTTCTGGAGTCAAAAGTCTCTGTGATGCTGCTCTTTGCCGTGAAGAATGTGAGGCTGTAGTAGTTACAGTCACCACTCGCTAATCTTCCTGCACTTGGCCTGGCTGAAGCAAGATGGTGTCTCAGAGCTGTTTTCATGCATCCTACAAGTCCCCTCAGTGTTGGATGCAGCCTTCTGTCAGTGACAGATTGTTGGCTGAGCAGACACCCTGGAGTCACCATGCGCGCAGAGGTTCTGGGAACTGGTGTGTTCCCAGACCTCCTCTTGGTATCACTGAGTTGCTGTGATGGGGGGAGGGATATGGGAATCTCCCTGTTATCTCCTTGTGTTCCTGGTGCCTGTAAATACCCTCTGAAGGAGTTTTCTTCTCCTTGATCTTTCAAATCTATGTTTCTTAGACATGAGTCTGAACATCAACATCCCAGCTAGTCCTTGTGGTGGGGTAATTCCTTCCTCCTGCCACCTGTCTTGTAACTGGACTAGTAAATGAGACCCAGCTGATACTTATAATCAGCTCCCAAAGAAACCTCTGACACTCAGTTTGTGACTTTTAGCAGGCGGACATTCTTTATTATGCCTTCAGAAATGAGTCTTCCTCCTTGGCTAATCTGAGGAGTTGCTGAGCAGAGCTTTCCCTTCTTGGTCTCAGAATAAATGAAGTTTTGGTGCCTGTGGGAGTTAGGAAGGGCCAAATCCAAAGGCTCTCTTGCTATCAAAGGACTCTGCTTTCCCCTCACCAAAATAGGAAGGATGCCCTTGGAGATGTTGGGGAGGTAGCTAAGAGTAGTTCAGGCTTTTGCTGTCCTTCCTCGTGGATCTGCTGGAGGATCTGGCACTGTGGGAATTCATGAGTGACTTGCTGTAACTGGTGTGGAAAGTTGTGGAGCAAAAAAGATCCTTTGGGCTTATTGGTCTTGGCCATACCAAGTCATGGAGATGCTGCTGCTTGGATCATGGAGCAATGAGCAGAGCTGGAGCTCTGAGTGCCTGAAAGAAAGGCTTCAGCTTGAAGCCTCACCAAGGCTTGAGTGTAGAAGCGAAGTGATCAGACCTCACTACAAGGCTCAGCACCTTCTGCCCCACAAGGGATGGTGGAAACTGAATTGCTCCTGTGTGCCCAGCACTGTGGAGCTGCGCCTGGTGAGGGACAGAGCAGTGGGATGCTAGAGCTGCTGAACCTGGCCCATGCTGAGGTGTGATCCTGGGTCAGCCCAGCACATCTAATGAGGAGGGAGCAGAGGCACCAGGTGACCCTGCCCTTTTGCAGGGCAGACGTTGGTGCTGCAGGCTTGCCAAGGATGCTTTGGCCACTGCCCTATGGGGTTGTGGTGTGATTGGGTGGCTGGAAACCTGATGGCCCAGTCAGGTGGCCTTACCCCTTGTGGAGGATCTGCAGCCCTGCTGCACAGACCAGGAGAGGCTATGGAAATGTTGCACCTTCCAGTCTGGGATGGTGCCTTCCTTCCCGTGCTGCAGACGATGCAGGGTGTAGGGTCAGTCTTGGCATGTGTCTGTGTGTGAGAAGCTGCTGGCCTGGGGATGTGTGTCCTTCCCATCTGCTTCCAAGGGCAGGAGGCCAATGTCTCCCTGAATTTGTAACTGCCCTAGGTCACCTGTAGCAGTGGTCTGAAGTGCAGAGGGAGCTACAGACTGGGAGAGAGCACCCAGAAGGGCATGTTGTGCATCAGGGTTGGGATTTTTGGTCCATATTTGGGTGGTGCAGCCAATCCCTACTGCCCAGTGGCCTAGGCCTGCCAAAAGCTGGACTGATGCAATGGTGGCTTAGTCCTGTGGGTGCTTGTCATCCTCCTGGTATCCCCAAGGGTCTCCCTGTGTTTGGGGGTGACACTCCAATAACCATTGTCCACAATGGAAAGCTCCTGTGAGCTTTCACCTCACCATCACTTGGGTTTTCCCGTTGGCCTGTGGAGGTACCTGACATACTCCATGGGACTGGGGCAGGGCCAGTGGTTTGCTGTCCCCAAGTGGGTTGATTGGAGGAGAGGCTCATTTGCCTCTGGATGTGTCCTGGGAGGCCCAGGACTGAAAAGTGCCCAGGAGTTGTTGTGTGACAGGGTGATACAGATACAGATATACTTGCTTGCTTAAAGACCTGAGGTGAGAACATTCCTTGTGAGGGTCCTGCATCCAGACCTGTGTCTCCTGCCAGCCTCTGCTCTGAGCAGATACTTGTCTCACCCCTGTGTCTCCTGCCAGGAGAACAAGTGCCTGGGTGTGGGTGGGAGGAGCTGGTCCACAGCAGGTAAGGTCTGTGACTCCAGCCAATGGTGACAGATGTCTGCATGTCCCCAGCATCAGAGGGTGGCAGGTGTGGGTCTCTGGAGCCCAATACTTAGTGCAGTGGCTGGGTAGTGCCAGAGTGGATGTGAGTGTCCTTCACACTGGCTGTGGTGCTTGTGCCTGTCCTCTGGCTTAGGTGGACCTCTTGGCAAGGTGGAAGGTGTTGATGGCATCCTGAGGGTGCTCAGCCAGCATCTCCCTGAGCTGAGAGCTGGGTTGGACAATAATCTCTTGGGAATTGTAGGGCTGACCTTTCCAAATGTTTCATCAGCTTTGAACCCCTGTTGTGGTCCAAACACCCCTGGGTGCTGTCCTTTGAGTGAGATACTGCAGAGACACCAGGGATGGGACTTAGTAGCATGGGGAAGCCTCCATGGCAGAGCCACATCACCAGTGTTTCCTCAGCTGAGGACTATTCTTGGGTGCTGTCCCACTGTGCCTTATCGGCTCCCACGTGCTTCCTGCTCCCCGGGCAGGGGCTGGTGCCTCTCCCTGCTTTCCCCTCACTTGAGTGCCTTCCTACCCTGACCACAGGGGTGGCTGAGCCCTGCTGACATCCTTCTGCCTGATGGGGGGGGAAGAGCAATGCTGGGAAGGGGCTGATCCTGCCACGAGCAGTGTGAAACACTTTAGCCTTGGGGACAAAATGCTTGTGCACTTGTGGTCAGCCTCCCTGCCTCTGGGCAAGCAGGATCTTGGGTGCATTTTGTGCAGAAGGCTGATTTTGGAGGGAAATGCCTGAAGCCCTTCCTTGCTGCAAGTTCTGGGGAGGTTCAAGGCCCTCTTTCCCCTCTGGGGCTGGGTGAACATCTTTCTGGTGGGGAGAGGAAGCTCTGTGCCTGCTTGGGGCTTCCTGACTGGAGCATCTCGTGGCCTGATCCTGTGCTGGGGCTCAGTGTGACCCTGCCTGAGGACACTGGGGCTCGGCCAGGGCTGGAATGGCAGCAGGCAGCCAGCTCTTGCCATCTCTCTGCTGATGAGTGGAAGGGAATCTGAGGCACGGAGCAGGGAAGAAGCTCGTTCAAAGCCCCTTCTCTCTGTGTCTTGCCCCGTGGTGTGGAGCCTGCCTTGCTGCCCTGCTGAGCTCTCCCTCGCACGGACCACCCATCTCTCTCGCTCAGTTTTCTCTTCCCCTGTGATTCCTGGGACTTTGACGCAATGAGGAGCAGGACTGCCCCGTGCTGGGTGCCCCGGCGCGGTGACAGGACCCTGCAGCCCCACGCCCCTTGTGGGGCACTGAAAGGAAGGTGCTGTCCCATTTTTCAGCCCCGCCGCCGGACTCTGGCGTTCCCCTCCCCGCAGCCCTGTTGTGCAAGTTCGCCTCCCCGATTTCGCTCCCGTGCCTTATAAGTCCCGGCTCCCGGGGCAGCCGCAGCCTCGCCGCATTCCAGCGGCCTCGCGTCAAGTGGCCCTGGCTGCATCGCCGTGGCCGGGACCGGGGCTCCCTATGCCCCTGCGGCTCTGCCGGTGGCGCCGGGTGCCTCAGAGACACCCGGCTGGGATGCCCTCCCATGGGAAAAGCTGGAGTCTGTCCCTGAGCTGGTTGCCAGGAGCAGGGAGTGCCTTTGGGATGCTGTGGTGGAGCTTGTCCCTGTCCTCAGAAGGATGGCACGGGGCTGGTGATGTAGAAGGAGGCTGAATGGAGTGGCAGGTGACTTGTCTCCAGGAGAAGCTGGCATGCAGCTGGGGTGGCTTCCTGGAGAGGCGAATGTCCAGCTGCACAGTGTGGAGGAGGCACTGGAGCCCTTCCTGCTGTACCTGTCCTCAGGTGTCTCTGAATCACTGCTGGGAAAGCCTTGTGTGCTCCAAGTACTGGGAGTGTGGATGCAGGACCTGGACAGTTCTGGGGGGCTGGAGTGGCCCCAGCTGTCCTGTCGGTGATGTTGCTGAAGGGCTGAATTCACAAAAGGGCGGGGGGGGGGGGGGGGGGTTAGCCTTGCTGGTTCCCAGGTGGGATTCAAGCAGCCTCCTAACAAAATCCCACCACCCACAGCAATCTTGTGGTGGGGTGAGTAGCTGTGCCCTTACACTGGACACTTCTGACATAACCTGACCCTTGCTGGGGCTGCAGGGCAGCCTCTGCCTCTGCTCGGGGCTCCCTTTTGAGAGCTCTAATTTAAAAGCAGCCATGCCCAGGAGCTGTGGATGCTGTAAGAGCCATCCTGACCTTCTGGCAGTGCTGGAGCTGTGGCAGGACGAGGCAGGTGCTGCTGCTTGGCTCCTTTGAAGCCCTGGTGTGAGGCTTCTGGCTGTGCTGGCACAGGGTGTGTGTCTCTTTGGGGAAATGCAGCTGTGCAAGGACTGATACTGAGAATTGAGGGCTAAATGGCTTTGTCCTTGTCCCTCCCTCCTCCTGCGTGGGAAGCTGTGCTGGGATCCTCCCTCTCTAAGTGATGGCCTAGATGGTCTTGTGCCTCCTGGCACAAATCCTGTTTTCCATGGCTCTCCTCCATCTCTGCCAGGTGTTTGGACTGGGGACATCCCCAGAGGGGCAGGGATGGAGAAGGGAGAGTGTTTTCTGCAGGACCTGCAGCAGTGTGACCCTGCTGGGCTGTCCTAAGCAAGAGCTGCTCCCTGCCCTACTTCCCTCTGTGCCTTTGTCCAGTTTGGATCAGCCTGGGTAGAATGGGGTTGCTCTCACCTGGTATCTCAGGTGGCTGGCAGCAGAGCCTAAGAGCAAACTTAAGAACATGGTATTCCTGGTGGCCTACTCCTGCTGGATGTGCAGTTTGGCTTAGGCATTTCGTGACCCAGCCTTGGATGGATATTTTTGGTGTTGTAGGCTTTTTTTTTTTTTTGTCCTGTGGATTTTCCAGCTGTGCTGTGGGGAGCCTGAAAATCTACACGGATCTGGTGTTCAGTGGCAGGGAGTTGAAGGAGGGCAAATATATTTCAGCAGAAGCCTACCCTGTCATGGCATGTTGAGTGTGAGGTCCATCCTGGATTTGTCAGTCCTGGGTGGTTCTGCTGGCTTCTCAAAGCCCCCAGGACTTGGGCTGCAAAGGGCTGACTGGAGTCTCAGTTTGGTTAATCCACTGAAAGATGCTGGTTCAGACCCTCTTGCCCTCATCTATGGTTTACTGTCTTTGAGAGCAGGGGAAGAGGCTGCACCAGGGCTGCCCTCAGTGCACAAGAGACTCAGACAGGTGAGCTGCCTCCTGCTTTTCTCCTGTGGCATAACCCAGGTCTTCTTTCCTTTCTGCCTGGTCTTGGAAGTGAGCTCCCTCTGGCTTACCTCACTCAGTCCCTTGAATATATTGCTCAGGTCTCTCACTGGCCTCACCCTCCCCTCCCTGAATAACTTGGTCTCTCTTTCCCCTTCCCCTTCTCTAGATCACTTATTGGTGTGCTGAATTGTAGAGACCTTGGAAAACCAACCACTTGGTCCTGTTGCTTCTAACAAGCTCTTCTAAGCAGGGACTTCTTCCTTAGTTTGTCTTGGGGACACCCTCTTTGATGAGGTTGGCTGGTGGCATTTGGGATTTCCCAGGCTTTGGGAACCAGCCCTTGGTGGGTGCTGTGGCTTGGCTGGGCCCCCATTTTGAATGCCATGGGTGATGACAGACAGGAGTTGGTGGCCAAAGGAATCTTTTGGCCTGTGGGAGAAGGGTTCTTGCCCCATCCTTGGCAGCACCTTACAGATCTGGCACTGGGAGCTTGTTACCCCTGTCAAAGAGCTTTCCTGGGCACCTGCCTTGCTCTGTTCAGGCCACTGTAAGGGCTCCAAGTGCCATCTCCCCTTCCCTGAGCCACTGTGCAACTTCCATCCTGTCATGCCTGTCGCAAGGACTTACCAAGTGACGCATCACGGGACCATTTAGAGACCCAACAGGGATGCAGATTTCTGTCTGCTCGGAAGAAACATCCATTCTGGGGGCTGAGCACACTTGGATCTTGAAATATTGAAAAGGGACGGTGCTTTCACATGGCTGAGGCACATGAGTGCCACTGCACTCTGCAGTCCTCTGCTGCAAGAGATGGCTGTGGGTCTTCTGGGAATGCACTGCAGGTGCTCTGTGTGGCTCATGCTGGAGTGCAAGTGCTGGAGTCTTTGAGGCAGCCAGAAAAACGAGAAACAGTGACATTGCCCGCTCTGTCTGGGCATGGGGTGCCCCTGGAGTGATGCATGGAAGCATGAAATGAAGGGTGGGGTAGGTGGGGAGTCTGTTGGACAGAGCCTGGTGTGTTTCTGGAGTGCTCCACGTAATGTCCTGCTTTCCTCGGACAAAGCAAGGGTGTGTGGTAGAGCCTTCTGTATTGAGGGATCAGGGGAGGGGATGGGAAGGATGCTCAGTGGTTGTATTCTGCAGTCTTGAGATGTGCTGGGCTGGAGAAGGGCTCCCCACACTGTGGGGGGTGGTGGCCGCCCTCAGTCTCAGCATGCACAGAGAGCAAGAACACCCCAGGCTTTCACAATTGCGGTACGTCCTGGGGGGCTTCAGCTGCCCCCTGAGCTGATGTGAAGGGTGTTTCTCTACCTTGGCAGGACTGTCCTTGTCACCTAAGGAGGTGAGGTTTCTTCTGTAAATAGAATAAAATTCCTTGTGTGGAGGGATCTGGATCTGGCTGTTCCCAAAGAGTTACAGGGTGCAGAGGCTCCTGTGTTTTCAGATTTTTTGATGGCCGCTGTCTCCAGTCCAGGAGCAGGGTGAGCGTGTGCTGCTCATTTTGATGGTAAAAGAGGTTTTGGATACAACTCCTTTCTCTGGAAAAGGGGAAATGGCTGAGCCAAAAAAAAAAAAAAAGTGAGAATAGAGTCCTTCTACCCTGCAAAAGTAATGGGGTCACTCCAGAGTGGAAGCAGGCTTGTAGATGGGCTCTGGCTTGGGGCTCCTGCTCCTTGTAAATGATGAGTGTCTTCATGACCTCTGTTGTGCATAACTTCCCTTTCCAGCTCTGTGCTGATTTACAAGAATTCTCTGCAGCTTCATCATGCTGCTTTCTATGGAAATAGTCTCTGCCAGGCAGAGAGAAGGTGGCCATGATGGTCTGACTGCTGAGCAGAGTTCTCCCAGGCCACGAGCCTTCAGCACTGCTTCTTCTTTCTGGCTTTTCAAGTGAACTATTTGCTATAGTTTTAATGGATTATCTATTGAAATCCTCCTCTGGCACTGTATTTTTTTTTGCTTATACTTGAGTGTGTTTGGACTTGGTCCATGACTTCTGCAGCCTGGGAAGAGCAGCAGCCCTTGGGGACTTGGTGCAGCATGGCTGCTGCTGGCTGGGCACAGCAGAACAACCCTTGTGAGAGCAGATTTGGGAGCAACTTCTGATGTGTGTTGGGGAAAGGAGCTGGGACAGGCCCAAAAATCTTCCTCCAGTGATGTTGTAGGGCTGTTGCAGAAGTCAAAATATGTGAGTGGAACAGTGAAATGTTTCTCAAAATTGAGATTTGTCTTGGAATTGGTGACTGGAGTGAAGTGCCAGGACAGGCTGAGGAGAGGAGACCTGGTGTGTGATCTGTAGAAAGAGCTGGAGAGATATCTGGGGTTTGTACTGGTCTCTTCTGTACCTTTGGGATGTGTTAAACTGTTAGTTCTTGTGGCAGTGTAATTTTTTTCCATTTTTGCCATCGAGGTCTAGTCAGGCTGTAGAGTTGGTGTCTGTGCCCTGATCATTCCAGGCCATTCTGCTGGGCACTACATTTTTGTAAAGGTCTCCTCCTTTGTGGCAGGGATGAAAGGGCTGGGTGTGTTTTATCCTGGACAGTGTTCCTCTAATGCAGGGA
Organism: Hafferia zeledoni; assembly: GCA_035583235.1. NCBI lineage: Eukaryota > Metazoa > Chordata > Aves > Passeriformes > Thamnophilidae > Hafferia > Hafferia zeledoni. The sequence goes on along the minus strand of JAWWEV010000018.1, from coordinate 17,569,536 downwards.
AGGGTTAGTGGACCTTTGATTCAAGGTGTCCTGCTCTTGTTGCATGTGGCTTCTGAGCTGTGCATTGTGCTCCCACTTTGGCACCAAATATCTCCTTTCAGTAGAGTTTGTTGGCTTCTCCCCCAGGTACGGACGCTGTTTGTCAGTGGCCTTCCTGTGGATATCAAGCCCAGAGAGCTCTACCTGCTCTTCCGACCATTCAAGGTAAGAAGGTCTTCAAATCTGTTTTTTGATGTGAAAAATGCTGTTTTGTGGATGACTTGGTAGTAAAGGTCTGTCAGGGTGGAAGGGAGGATGATGTGGGAAGGTGGTGTCTGTGCAAGCCAGCGTGGTGTCCCATGGCTTGTGCTTAGCTGGGGGACCTCCCTGGGAGCCTGCCATTGGAATTGTGCTGCCTCTAAGCTCCATGGAATATACTTGGACCAGCCCTCCCCTGGGGATGTGTCTTGATGCCCTAAAGTCTCCATCCTTCTCTAATCACCACCTGGGCTGTTGCTGGGGGAAGTGGGGTTCCTGTGTCTGCACTCCTTTAGCACAGGGTGGGTGTTCTGTGCTTTGTAGGCACTGGCCAGGGCAGGGTGCTCATCTTCATAGCTGGAAAACAGAATTTCTTCCCAAAGGGAATAGCTCCACCCTCAATCTTCTAGTTTGGTGGGAAAGAAGCATTACTGTCCCTGTTCCTGCTGCAGACCCTGCCTTATGGAGGGCTTGGTGCTGCAGGAACTCCTGGAGCTGTCACATCATGTCTCGGTTGTAGCTCAGCTCCTTTGGGAGCCTGACACTGACTTGCTTTCTTCCCTCCTGCAGGGTTATGAAGGGTCACTGATCAAGCTGACTTCAAAGCAGGTACCTCCTTCTTCCAGCCTGTGTGTTTTTGGCTTCTGCTAGAAAATTAGACATGGCAGGAAGGGAGGGGGGACAGATCCCATTTAAGTTTCAAGCACTGTCTGCGATCAACACCATGTACACAGCTGGGTTCTGCTGACCCCACTGTCCTGGGGGTGTCTCCTTAATGTTTCCATGTCTTCTCTTGCTGCTCTGGGTGAGATCTCAGGCTTCAGCCTCAAACCCTGTGCTTCCATCAGCATTCCCCACTCCCATCCTGACCAAGGCAGGAGGTGCCCTTGTTGTGGGCTGTCAGGGTGAGCAGTGTCCCTGCACGTGGGGATGCCAAAGTGTTTTGGTGTGATAGAAGAAGGTGCAAAACAGGAATCTTGTGCTAATGACCCAGACCCTTCAAGTTCTTCTTGAGGCCCCTCTGCAGTTTTGAATGGTCTCTTCTGCTTGCTGTCTGGGGCAGAGGCAGGGGCAGGGTAGTCTGAGAAGTTGCAATAGGCTTTGAAACTGAAATTGATGTTATTTCTTTTAGCCAGTTGGTTTTGTGACTTTTGACAGCCGGGCTGGTGCTGAAGCAGCGAAGAATGCCTTGAATGTGAGTATCCAAAATGCTGGCAGACTGTGGGAGTTAAGGGTCACATGCCCTGCTGTAGCAGGACCTGGAGCTGTGGGCTTGGCTTGGCCATAGCATAGGACAACAGAGTCTCCCAGTTGTGCTTTTGAGTGTGGAAGCAAAACAGTCCTGCAGCATCCCACCAGGGAAGGAGGAGAGCTGCCTAAAGCTGACATCAGCCTGAGCAAATGGGTGCAAGCTGTGTCTGCGTAATTTCTGACCACTGGAAAATGGCTCCAGGGCCTCTGAGGGTGTGGGGAACTGCTGTTGCTCAGAAAGTCTTGGGGATGGTCAGCGTGGCAGGGACACCCAAAATGATCCCTGTCCTGTGTGGGCCTGCAGGAGTTAGTGGATCTAGTCAGCAAGACATGGTTCTGCTCTGGTGTAGACCTTGCCTTGGGCTTTGTGCCACCTGCAAAAGCCTCTGTTCAGGTTGGCAGAAGATGTAGCCATCCCTGCCATAGTGGTTGGTGAACTGCACCTAAAGAGCACAGCTGGGTCCCTCCTGTTGGAAGCAGTGGTTCTGAGCCAGCTAAACATAAAAATAAAGCACGTGGGAGCTTGAATGTTGTAGTGAGGTGACAAAAATCTGGCTGTGTGATTGCAGCATGGTGGCCTTAGTTCCCTAGTGTGGGGGGAAAGCCTGTGCTTGGACTGAAAGCTTCACCTCTGAGGGACTCCTGTGCTTTCTCCTGTGTCAGGGAATCCGCTTTGACCCTGAGAACCCCCAGACCTTGCGGTTAGAGTTCGCTAAAGCCAACACAAAGATGGCCAAGAGCAAGCTGATGGCCACACCGAACCCCACCAATATCCACCCTGCCTTGGGCGCACACTTCATTGCACGGGACCCCTGTGAGTATGCTGGGGGGGGCTTGGAGGTCATGGCTGGTCCCACCTGGGAGATCCCCAATCCTGGTAATGCTGTCAGGGTGGAAAGGAACCCAACCCACATCTGTTTTGGCTGAAATCTATCTGGTGCAGGGAGGTTGGGGTTGCAGGAGAATAATGGACATCTTCTAAGGCCAACACTAGGACTGCTGGGGGACCTGAGCTGGTTTTGGTAGTTCAAGCGATACCATAAATTCTTTAAACCATCTCTAGTTGTGAAACATACCTGGGAGTGAAGCATAAAGGATGAGTGCTATGCCATCCTCCTCATTGTGGCCTGGTGGGGTGAGCAGATTGTTGGGTGACCAGTGACATCCCATCTGAGAGTCCCCTCTTCTGTCCTGCCTCCTGTGGCACCAACCTGTCCAAAGCCTCTGTGCAGCTGGTTTATGACCTCTTTTGGCATGGTGGGGGGGGCCAGAGCTGTAGCTGGGGACACAGATTTTATTCCTCCCTGAGAGGGCAGCACAAAGCTTTAGCCTGGGGTGGGAAATCCAGAGCCTGTCCCTAGAGCAGGCTGTTGGGGTCAGGTACTGAGCTGCTGTCCCCTTGTCTCCTCCTGCGCAGATGACCTGACTGGAGCGGCTCTCATCCCAGCATCGCCCGAGGCGTGGGCTCCCTACCCCCTGTACACCACAGAGCTCACCCCTGCCATCCCCCACGCCGCCTTCACGTACCCGGCGGCTGCAGCTGCGGCCGCTGCTCTTCACGCTCAGGTGAGTCGCTCCCCACCTCCCGTGCCAGGATCCAGGCCCTTCTCTCTCCCTGCCCTGTCTCTGCTTGGCTGGTTCAACCCCGGCCTCTGCACCTTTGGCTCCTGGGCAGAGCCTGTTCCCGGCTCTGATCCCTGAGCCAGATGAAGGGAAGGGTGTGTGTGGCTGAGAGCAGGCAGAGCTGGGCTGTGATTTCTGTCCCTGCAGGCTCAGCTTGCTTCCCTATGAGGGGCAGGCAGGTGGGAGGATGCCAGGGCTCCATTTCTGGCTGGCTCTGTTGGTCCTCATGGCCATGTTGAGGGGCTGCTGGGAGGAAATGCTGCCTGCCAGCGAGTAAAACAGCTATGAAAGGTCCTCCAAGAAGTCACAGCAAAGGCAATGGGCTCAGCTCAGAGCTAAAGCTGAGGGGCTCAACTGTGACCCAACAGACTCAGACACTTACAAAGCTGGAGGAGGGTGCTCTGCAGGAGATGAGTGACCAGAGCCTTGTCACAGTGAGGAATTCTGATGGGACAGGGTGTTAGTCACCCTGGGTACAGGCTAGGGAGGAGAGTCATTCCATGCACAATCCTTTGGAAGTGCTGGTGGTGGTGTAACCAGCTGCCTGGTGGTCCAGGGTTTGCTTGATGACAGCTTGGGATGTAGGGATGTCTGTACTGGTCTGAAACTGGGATGCTTTAATGTACAGAGACCAACACAAAGTCCCTGAGACCATGGAAGTGCAAAGGGAAAGCCAAAACAGAGAAGCAGTGTCCTAATTCCAGGTTTAGGTGCTTGACTTGAAGCACTTGTCAGGAGAAGCTGGAGCCCCTGTCCCTGCCCTGCTTGGTGTTCCCAACGAGCTGTGCTCTGCCTGCTTCCATCTCTGCTCCTGTAGTGGTGCCATGGGGGATTGGGGCAGTGGGACTGAGCACTGGGCCTTAACCTCTGCACTCTGCCCTGCCAAGCAGGGCATTTGCCTCTGCTCTTCCCTGCTTAAATGGAGAGGAAGAGGAGCTGTGTCCCGTCACCTGGTCCTCCTGGCTGGCAGTTAGCTCTGTTGGCCCTCTGGCATCCTTGTGCTTCCCGCAAGCTTTGTGATGGTAACTGCCCAGCTTCAACCCAAGCTTGCTTCCCAAGTGCCATGTGGAGGGGATGCAAACTCCTGGTCTCTGTCCTGCCCCTCTCACACCTACAGAACTCTCCTGCTTTTGTCCTTCTACAGGTGAGCTAATGTTGGGCTGAAGCTTCTGCAGGGGGTAGGTGAGAAGTACATGGGGTTCAGGGCTGGACCAGGAAGTGGAATGTTTTTCTAAGGACCTCCTGAGCGAGGCTAGTCCTTCACTGGGAAGATTGTGCTTGCTGGTGTTTTCCAAAAGTTATTGGTGGTGCCCACAAACTAGAGGGGTATGCTGTGCTCTTCAGTGGCCCAGGAGAGCCAGTACCTTCCTGCCCCTTGTGTGTAGTGTGGTGGAGCCAAGGTTGAATTGTCCTGGGAAGGGAGAACCAGGAAAAAACCCCTCTGGCCTAGCTAAGGTGGTTGAGGAAGGTGAAATCTTTACTTCAGTTCTTTCAAGTATGGCCATTGGTGACTGTATGGGGACCTTGAGTTTGAGGGTTAGACATCAAAATTTTATGGTGCACGGTGCAGGAGAAAACTGCTGTTTTAAAGTGGAGAGTATCAAGGAGGCTTTCAGCCAGATCTTTACCCTCTGGAGTCTTAGTTTCTTCCCTCCAGCTAATAAGTTACTGGATTCCAAAGAGATCTTCTGGCCTGACTGTAAGACTCTGAGGTTCCAAGGAGCCCCCTGTGTAGGTAGAGCTCCCTACCCAAGGGAGTGCATGGGTGCTGATGGCTTCCTTAGGGAGCCAGAGCAGCCCCTCCAGGCTGTGGCTGGACCCAGCTCTCTTTGCAAGAGGCTGCCAGGCAGCCACAGCTGCTCCTCCTGTGCTGAGCTGGCAGTGACCTCGCAGGAGCACATTCTGGCACAGTATATGTTACCAATAAAGTTCTATGGGGTTAAACATTACTTGGGCTGGCAGCTCCGGACTGCCCAGTCTCCAGGCTGAAGCCCTCTCCCTTGCAGAGCTGAGGCAGGGTGGAGCAAGTCAGGGAGATGACTTTTGCTCACAGACTGGGCTAAAAGCTGTGCCCTTAGTCCCAGGGTGCTGAGCCTTCTGCCCTCATTGTAGGGGTTGGCTTGCCCATGTGGTGGGTTCATGGGTTGTTCTCTAGAACAGCCACAGTGCTTCCTCATGAGCCTGGTGTTGGCTGGAGGACATTCATGGGGATTGCTGGGGCTGTAGCAGCTCCACAGCAATCAGCCCTGAGGCAGGAAAGAAGTTGGAGGCTGTAGCTAAACAGATCTTGTTGCAAGAGATTTAAACCTGAAGGGCTCGTCCTCTTGCAGCAGTGATTTCAGTGAGGGGGAGAGGAGATGGCTGCCCTTGGCCTCCTGAAGGGCTGCCCAGAGGGCTGGCAGGAGGGATGAGGGACCAGGAGGTGGTGTGAGGCTGACCTGGGCTTGGGAATCCTTGGTAAACCACTGCCAGACTAGACTGATGGCTGCTGCTCCTGGCACTGCCATGCCACAGTGATGATCCTGGCAGGCACCAGGTGGCTGTAGCTGTGACTGCAGCCTGACCCTGTTCCACGGGGGACTCTGCTGACTTTAAGATTGTCCCATCTGCCTTCCCTCCCTCCCACCCTCTCTCAAACCCCTCCTTTGATGTCCCTAGTGAACTCCAGCCATGATGCCAGCGCAGGCTAGCCCTGAAGCTCAGAGCTGTCCCTGGACATGGGACGCCCTAGTGATGCCTTATTGCAGCTAGTGGAGTGGCTGTACCACAGCTCCATTCCTAGAAGTGTTAAGCATGATGGCAGCCACATCTGGAAAGACTGGTAAGGTAACCATCTCTCCTCCAAGGTGCACCATGGGATTTGCAAGCTTCTGCCCATCTCTGTAGCCCGTATCTCCTTGGCAACCCAGTGCATGGGCCTCACGCTACCCACCCACCAGAGCCTGGAGAATGAGATACCAGGCCTTCTTTCTAACCCACATCTCCAACTTGGCAGCACATGACATGGCGCACACAGCATGGCACCATCTTACATCAGCTCCTCCCAGCTGAGCCAGGCTCAGCCAGGCCCTGCCGGTCGGAGGGGAGCAGCCCGGTTGAGCCGGGACAGAGACCACCCTGCCACTCGGTGTGAAAGAAACCTGGTTTCTCCTCAACCTCGACCCTTTGAGGGCAACCAGAAATACACCCTGACCTCACTCCTGGCACACGGTGGGGGAGGTGAGTGACGTGATAGTGATAGCACACAACTAAATTTTAGTGGGCACCTTAGACAACAGCACTTGCCGGTCACTTTGTTCCAGAATTGCATACCGGGACAGACCCTGCCCTGAATCATGGGTCTAATCTCATGTCTTTCCTCTTCAGTTACTGGAAATGGAGCCAGCTCCTACCTGGAGCTTGGCTTCTCTATTGCAACGTGAAATCGCAGGCAGGACGCAGGTCGTGTGAGCTGTAACGGAGGGAATCGGCAGCCTGGGGGAGAGAGGAGCGGCGTAGGAGATTGGGAGCTCGGGAAGAGGGAAGATGGCCTGGCCTGGGACTGCTTGGCAGGGAGATGGTTGATGTTTGACTGAAGGAGTCCTGGCTCCGTTCTCTTTGCAGTGGTTCTGAGCCGTCTTCTTTTCTCTCTGTGGATGTGATGTTGAGGAAAGAAGCCACCAAAGTTGGGGGCCCAGGTCTGCCTTTGCCTTTGGAAGACTGTGAAGTACAAAGATGTGCAGAGCCTCCTGGGAAGATGGGAAGAGCTTGATATAGAGACAATGATACAGCTTGTCTTGTTCTGCTTGGACCGGGTGAAGTGTTTCATCCATTGCCTGTGAGATGGAGATGGGCTGCTTTGCGTCTTTGAGGTAGAACTATTGGTGTTGGAGTGCCTCTAGGCCAGGCTCTGAGTGGGCAGCAGGAGATGCCAGGGCTATCCCTCTTCCTGGAGCTCTTCTGCAGAGAGGTGCTTCCAGCTGTGGCTTCAGGACTCTTGCCCTGAGAAGCAGGGGCTGGGTTTAGGGACTGTAGGGGTACAAAGCACTGGATTGATGGATGGTTGTATGTCTGTTCAAACACTCCTAAGCAAGAGGATGGATCAGTGCCTGTCTTCTCCTGTGTGCCTCAGCTTGGTGTGGGGTGATGTGCTAATCCTCTGGCTCTCCCTTGCCAGAGTTGCCCGGGAAGACACAAGTGCTGGATCCGACTGTATCCGGTTTTATTGGGCTGAGCTGCTCGGGTCTCGTGCATCCTGTTTGTTCCCAGCCTGCTGAAGGACCCTGGAAGTGGGTGCCTGGGTGCAGTGCCCGCTGCTGAGGTGGGAAGTGCATGTCCATCATGCACTAATGGGTGAGGAGGTGCCTTGTGGGTGCAGCTGTGCTGCTGTCCTGGCCTGCCTGGGTCATGTTCCCATCGGATGTGTTTCCAGCTGGAGCAGAGCAGCTCTTGCCGGCCACCAGCGTGGGCTGCCCAAGGCTGGCCCCTGGTGACCCACAGCTGGGGGGAGCAGTGACTGCAAGGCTGAGGATCTCAGCAGAACAAGTGAAGATGCTGCTCTGCATTTCAGCAACTGGCAACAAAATGCAGCTCTTGGACGTGTTTGGATCCTACCAGCTCCCAGCACCACAATGGAGTGCTTTGTCCCTGCCTGCACCAGGAGCCTTTCTAGTCCCTGGGGACCATTCCAGCTGTAGGGATAGCTCAGAGCTCCAAGAGCTGCTGGCGCTGCCTGCAGACCTAGAGGTAAATAAGGAGGAAAGGTAGGTCCTCCAAGCCAAAGGTGGTCTGAGGATGGGCCTGTGTATTCAGTCCTTCCTTCACTCTCTTTTTTCTTCTGAAGGAATTGCTCTTCCTGAGAATGGTGGCAATTGGATACTTAAATTCTGAAAGTAATTGGGAGAGGCAAAGGAGGTTTTGACAAGGAGAGTGAAGCACTGATGTGGTGTTTCTCTGTCCCATTTGTCATTTTCTTGTGATTTTTAGGCAGCTGCTGGTGCTGTGCTGTAGCAGGGGAGGGGTGCATCACCTGGTCTCTGGAAGGTGGCAGGCAGAGGCACACATTTCTCCTCTCCAGCTGTTTTCTGGGACAGATGATGAAGGTGGCAGCACGAGGCTGCTGCAGGCGGCTGGTGGTTTCTGCCTCGTCCCTACAGAGGGGTGAGCAGGAGATGTTTCAGTGGTGTGACCAGACTCCTTTCCAACTGTGAGCTAATGCCTCTCCAGAAACAACTGTCTCTTCCAGTAAAAACCTCCCTTGCTCTGCTTTCCTCACCCAGTGCTGGACATCTCCATTCTTTCTCAGCTTCCTCCTTGATGGATGTAGTGTTTTGAGGGGTGTGAAAACTGCCTTGGCAGGTGCCTAAAGAGCACATCTTCTTGGCTGGCTACTGCCTCCAATCTGCTGCTTCCAGTGCTTTCTGCTGCCTTCAGAAACATCCCTCCCAGTGAGTTCCTGCCTCATCCCATCAAGCCCTTAATCTTTCTGTGGGCTGAAAGACCTGGCAGGTCATTCCCTTGCCCTGCCAGCATGTCAGAGAGCCTTGGACTGTACCCAGGATTGTCATGTCTGCAGGAGCTCCTACCAGGCTCCAGGCTAAGCCCCTCTGGATGCAGGGCTGGGCTAGTGGCCTGTGGGGCCACAGTGGGTCGGGCTGAGTGGCTTTGGTGTGTAAGCATCAGAGACCTACAGGAGGAATGTAAGGAGAGGTGGTCCATCAGCAGTGGCCATTTATTGGTGCCAGAGTTATGAACAGCCTGTGTTTTAAGAGAAAAGCAGGATTTCTGTTGCAACTGGAGATGCTGAAGCTCTGCACGTGGGGCAGAAGGTGGCCCATACCCCTGAGGAGAGGCTGTAGGGCCACCAGGCTGAGGGAACAGTGTGGGCTGTGCCGGCTCACGGCTGTGCTGCTCAGCTGAGCCCAGCGTGGGATGGAGGCGGCTCTCGGGGTTAAGCACTTGCAGCCTTGTGAACGAAGGGGGAGTTTCCTGTTGCTGCTGGGCAGGAGGAAACTGCTTCCAGCTGTTGAGGGGAGGGGTGCTGGAATGGGAGACACTGGCCAGGGAGGATGGCTGCTGGCTGCCGGGGAGATGTGGCTCTGCTGAGCAAGCACCTCCTGGTGACAGGGCTTGTGGGGAGCAAGGAACCCCTGTCCTTGCTCTGACAGCTGCTGTGGTGGCCCTGTAAGTTGTCCAAGCCTTCCTGGGTGGTGTCAATGCAAGGGTCCAGCAGTGTCCAGCACAGGGTGGTAGCCCTAGCAGAGCAGCAAGGGTCCTTCTCACATACCAATGGAGAAGCAAAAACAGGCTGGACATGGCACCAAGACAGCACTTTGGTCCTGGCACCAGATAGGACCCCACACTGGGGAGAAGGGTCTTCGTAATGTTTATTCCCTTGATTCCCTGAAGGCTGGGCTGACTGGGATGCACTTGGCTGCTGTGTCGTAGAGCAAGGTGTGGGGCCAGCTGGAAGCTGGTTTTGTGAAACCCACTTGCCTTGTGAGGGTGTCTGGCAAGAATCCAGCAGATTGTAGAACAATAGAACAGTCTGGGTTGGAAGGGACTTTAAAGCCTATCTCATTTCACCCCCCTGCCATGGGCAGGGACACCTTCCACTGGACCAGGGTCCAAGCCCTCCAGTGTGGCCTTGTTCTGAGCTGATGAGAGGCTCCTGTGAGGACTGAGCCTCTGCAGGCTGGCAGGGCTCCTTCCTACAAGAGCCATCACAGGGAGAGTGACTCAAGGTCCTGAGCTCATGTCTGGGCCTGTGCAGTTACTGGCATTGCAGCCCTTGTGATGATGGAGGGAGGATTTGGCCACTGTAGGCAGCAGTTTTGAGGCTGTGGCAGTTTTCTGCCCATCTCTGCATGTCCTTGGGAGAGGAGCATCTAGCTAACCTTGTTTGGGCAAGGGGATACCTGTGTTAAGATGGTCTGGCAAGGGAAATGACTGACATGTGGCTTCAGGGATTTTTTTACCACTTTGCTCCCCATCTTAGAGTCAAGTCCATCGTTCTGCTGTTCCCAGAGTTCTGAATGTGCTCCCCTGACAACAGCTGGGGAGGGAGGAGCATGGGATGGCCGCTGTGCTCCAGCTCCCTTTGCAACCAGCAGCAGAATGGAGCTCCACTCACTGCTCCTGCTGCTGGATCTGTGCTCAGTCAGGTGGCACAGGCTGGTCTCCTGCTGTGCTCCAGCACAGAGCTGCTAATGCCGCCCGGCCTGGCAACCAGCCTTGCTGACCCAACAGGAGCATCTGGATGTCTGATGCTGCTGTGTGATGCCCATTTGCTGTGTCTCTTGATGTGCTGGAAAGTGTTTAGTTACAGTCCCTTGTTTGCTTGTTGGGGCCCCATCCAGCTCCTTCCTTGGCAAGGAGCAGGTCTGAGCAATAGAAATGGCAGCAACGACCTGCCAGGGAAGCCACCAAGTCTTGCTGATTTGCAGCTCTGCCAGGTTCTTCCCATGATGTGGTTTGCCTGGAGCTTGTTCTGGTGGCTGAGTTGTGACTCCATGAGTCTTGCTGTGGTGGATGAGCCATTTCTTACCCCATACATGTCATGTAGAGGTTGTCTGGTTTTAATGTATAGTCTTAAGTGCCTCTTTTGGCTGGCTGAGGGCAGAGCAGTCACCACCTTGGGGTGCTGTCTGCCCAAAGTGAGTCCCCTCTGCCCTGCCCCAGCCTGAATGGGGGGAAAGATGTAAACTTGTGGTATGGAGGGAGTGGGAGCATGCTGGGGGTGAAAAACCCCTCCTTGTGTCCACTTCCATAGTGGTAAACATCATGGATAGCTCAGTGGTCAGGAGCTTCCCAAACATGAAGGGTGGTGTGTGCCGTAGTGAGTGGAGGCCAGGTATGGGGTGCATTTGGGGGCTGCCTTCTAGTTATGCCAATAGAGAGTGCTTGAGGTGTTGAGGCAAGCCCTTAGATGGGCTGCTGCCTTCCTTCTTAGACATGTGGGATCCTGCCATGCTTCTTCAGGGAGGACCTGGCTAGGTCCAAGTGCCACCAGAGCTGGCCAGTGTGGCACTGGCACGGTGCAGCCTCAGAGTGGGATGTAACTCAGACAGTATTTGAGGCTCAACCTGGAGCCTCCTTTCCTATACTGGAGACATCTTTAGTCCGTGGACCTTGCACATGGCTTGAAGGAGCTGAAGGTTTGCACTCTGGTTCAGATAATCCTGAATCATGGCGTGGCTTTCTTTTCCAGATGCGCTGGTATCCTCCCTCCGAAGCTACCCAGCAAGGATGGAAGTCTCGTCAGTTTTGTTAGTTTGTTAGTAAGTAATTAATTACTCTTGGAGCCAGATCCGTGTCCTTCTCTTCCCTGGGCTCTTGCTGGGAGTAGGGATGGGAGCTCGAGCTCAGCCCCGCACATCCACCAACAAGGGTGCGGTTGGGTTTCACTGATTGGCGATGGGAGCAGGGAGACCCAGCGAGCCCCGGAGTGGGGAGGGGGCCGTGGTGGCGCTCAGGGGGCGGATCCGCTCGCTCACAGCCGCTCCTCTCCTGCAGTGTCTCTCCTCGGCTCGCGTTCCTCCTCCCTGCCTCTCCGCCGAGCGCTGTGCCAGGGACGATCGCTCCGACTCCTCTCGGTTTGGTTTGCGGCCAGCGGACAAGGCGCCCGGCCCCGCCGCGCTCCCCCCGGACTGTGGGGCACCCCCTTCCCAGGACTGTGAAGCCACTGCGGCCCTAGCCGTGGGCTGTGCGCCGCCTCCCTCCCTCCAGCCATCCCTCCATCCCTCCCTCCGGCCATCCCCAGGACATCCTCCCTGACCGAGCTTCGCCGGCCGGCTGTGCCGAACCCCAGCCGGGGGGGCTCGGTCCTGGGCTTCCCCGGGCTCGCCCTGCCCTGGGGGGCGGCTCAGCTGAAGGAATCGAAAGGCAAAATGGGTTTTGCATGTTTTCTGGCATGAATTAAAACACTTAACTTGTGTCTGTGTGAGTGTAAGTTTGTTTGTTCTAGCGTTTGTGTAACCGTTAGCAACAGGTCTTGGCCCAACGGATTGATCCATCAAGGTTTTCCTCTTGCTTCGGTGAAGACTTGGCTTAGAGAAATACTAACTGTCCTTGTCTCACCCCTTCTCCCACCTCTGCCCTCCCCTCCCCAGGACAACCAGAAAAATTTGAAAATTGCCTTTTTTTTTTTTTTTTTTTTTTCCCCTCCAAGTACGATGCACTGGGTTTCTGTTCTCATCCATTCTGCTCCTGTTTTAAAGTCAGGGTTATTATATTATTTTTTCCTTCTTCAGGCTTCTATATATAGAACAGCTGTAAAATATCTAACCTCTTTTTAGTTTTCCACATCCTTCTGATTGGAGAGCATCCAGTCCTGCCAAATAATCAGCCATCCTTATGGGAATACCGAACAAAAAAAAAGTACGAGTATTTTTGTACCATGTGTAATAAGGAAATATTTATGCATCATAAAGAATTTCTTGTGTGTTTGTGTGCAATTAATTATTATTATTATTATTAAAGAGAAATTGTAATCCTGTAAGATAAGTTAATGTTTAGTTAAAAGCTTGAAAGAGAAGGATTGTCTTCTGTACCAATGATTCAGTCAGGCATAGTAAACAAGAAATTGTGCAATTTTTGTTTTAGCATCTTATTGCTTGGTATTGAAGTGCTTTAAGTATTATCTGACCATGGCTGTCTCGCTTGTATTAAAAGATTTGAGAATAAGTTGCTATATAATTGCTGATCCTATGAGAATGTGAAACTGGATAATATATGAAATGCAACCAAAAAAAAAAGAAAAAAATATATACCCAGAGGCTGCTGTGACTCTTTCTCTGGTCTTGTGTGTTTTCTTGTGGGGTTGGGGTGGGATGCTTCAGGCTCAGTGTTACCTACAGCCTGTCTGCTCCCTGCTCCTCTTTCCCAGCCTGTAAGGATAGAGGGGCTGTTTTGGGATGCTGCTTTGGATCACTGGATGGCATCTTCCCCCACCCCCTCAGAGAAGGGCAAGTCCTTGCCTGCATGGGCATGTGTTGGAGGGGATGTTGGTGCTGAGCTCTGCTGGAAGCCTCTGTGAGGGCAGCCCTGAGCTTTTTTTGGGCGTTTTTGTTTCCCCTCCCAGCTCCTGGGGAGGCTGAGGGCCTCTCCTCTGTGCCAGCAGTGCAGCAAGGAGATATCCATAGAAGGCAAACGTCCTCTGTGGCTGGAGCATTGCCCCAGCCTGCCCAGCTCCTGCTCGGGTGTAGGACGTCCTGGTCTAGGCTGTCTTAAATCCTTCCATGGCCTTCTTCAAACTCCTCAAAGCAGCTGTGGGAATGGCAGCTGTGGGGCAGGGGGTGGTTGTCCTGGGGGGAATCTCTGTGGGGTGGTCTGGGGGTCTCCCTGCTGTGTCCAAGGAGTTCCCCACAGCTCAGCTTCCCCAAGTCCCTGCCAGGGGTGCTTCAAAGCCCTCCCACGCAGCTTCCCGCCCTGGGGATCAGTGTTTTCCTGTCTCTCCCGGGCTTTGAGGGCAGCGCTGAGTAAAAGCAAGAAGCAAGGAAAAAAAAAATCAAAAAAGCAAAAGTCAGGTCTAAAAATAGCCCCGTTGGCCACCGTGCCTGGGAATGGGCTCAGCCGAGCGCTGCTGCTCCGGGAAGTGACTCTCTGTGGGGCCGCGGGCTGTTTGCGCCAGAGCAGCACTGCCAGCCCCTTCCCTATGGGATTCCCACTGTCCAGGCTCCTACCCCAATCCCAGCTCCAGTGGGCCGACTCTTCCCTGCTGGGTCTGTCCACAACTCGCAGCTCTGCTCACCTGAGCGGAAACACTCCGGAGAGCAGCGGGGCCTGGTGATGGGAGTGTGCAAAGCTTTAAATTATAGAGCAGATTTTTTTCTGGGTTGGGCTTTTCTTTTTTTTTTTTCTTTCTTTACTTTAAAAAAGCCTTTAGCACATGCATTAACATGGCCAGGCCATGAATAATTTACACCTGGCTCTATTAAGCTTTTACACTGGGACCTGCTCAACAACTCGCCTTGGAGCTAAAGTAGGTCACGTCTGCTCTGAGGGTCCCCGTCTGCTCTGAGGGTCCCCGGGCGTTCCCTCCCTGGCCAGAGTGGGGCTGGCACAGGCGTGTGGGCACACGTGTGTCCTCACTTGCTGCCTTGGCCTGACCTGGGTGCAATGCCCCTGCCCCTCCCTGGCCGCTCCTGCTGGGGACCTGCTCAAAGGGACACTCTGGGCAGTGAACTGGAGACAGGGAATGCCCTCAAAATTCAGGGAATAGAATCATAGAATCACAGAATGTTTTGGGATGGAAGAGAACCTTGAAGATCATCCAGTTCTACCCACTGCCATGGGCTGGGACACCTTCCACTAGACCAGGTTGCTCCAAGGACCACTTCCAGGAATGGGGCAGCCACAGCTTCTCTGGGCAACCTGTGCCAAGGCCTGACCATCCTCACAGCCAAGAATTTCATCTTGATACGCCATCTAAGCCTGCCCTCTGTCAGTTTGAAGCCATTCCTCCTTGTCCCATCACTCCACATTCTTGTAAATACTCTCTCCATGTTTCCTATCAGCTCCTCCAGGTACTGGAAGGCCACAATTAGGTCACCCTGAAGCTTCTCTTCTCCCAACTGAACAATCTAAATTCTCTCAGCCTCTCCTCACAGCAAAGCTGCTCCATCCTTCTGATCAATTTGGTGGCTTCTTCCGGACTTGCTCCAACAGATCAGTGTCCTTATGCAGGGATACAGAGAATGTCCCCAAAATGTCAATCTCCCCAGACAGCATGAAGCTCTGGGGTGTAGGGAAGCTCTGGATGGGGCATAGGCTGGTGACATCACCAGGAAAAATGGAGCAGATCATGGCACCTTTGGTCCTTTTGCTTCCTGAACCTGTTGGCCAGTGGCCATAGGATAAACTGACCAAGGAATAGAGAAGCTGGCACTGGAGCTAGAAGAAATATAGGGAAAAAGGCTGCTCCAGGTATACTTTAATTTTATGTTTTACTGGAAACTTCCTCCTCTTTTCCTTGTTTTGAAGGCAGTACAAAAGATAAATCAGTCTTGGAGCTTTTAAGCTGTTTTCTCCCATACGTGCTGTGCTCTGCCATGGTGTGGTCCAGGTACTGCAGCAAGGAGCACTTTGGGAATAGAAAATCCAGCTGCTGTGATGTAAAAGGGCCTCTTGGCTTGGCTGTGCTGGATAAGCTGCTCCTGTTGGAGCTGATCAGAAATGCTCACAACTGACCAGGGCATCTGCAGGGTGGGCAGATCCACCACTCAGTCCCTGCTGCAATCAGAGAGGTAGGAAGGGATTCAGGTCAACACTGGTATTCATGCAGGGATGTGCTGGTCACAGGAGCTCCTCTCTCCGAGGTCAGAACACTCCTCAGTGCTGATGCTCCCCTTGTGGTCCCACACACTGTTGCTGAAGGTTCTCAGATGCAGGTGTGTCCTGCAGGTGCACAATTGGTGCCTTCAGCCCCTTTCTATGGGAAATGCAATGAAGAACAATTTTTTGTAAAGGATCAAACCTGCTGGTCTGTTCCAGCAGTGCAGGGAGAGGAGCTGCTGTCACCGTCTCCTTTCCATCATCCTCTCTCCCACTGAAGCCTGTCATGGCTGAAGACCATTTTGAAGACCCCCTGGCTGTTGATCCATTGGGTAGACAGTGACAGGAACAACCATGAGATGCCTCAGAGAACCTCAGGTCCATCCTGCAATAGGATTTAGCAACTACTCTCCCAGCTTATTTCCAAGAATCATAGAATCACAGAATTACTGAGGTTGGAAAAGCCCACTAAGACCATCGAGTTCAACTGTTAGCCCAGCACTGTGTGGTTCACCAATGACCATGTCCCCATGCACTACAGTTACATGTTTTTTGAACAATTCCAGGAATGGCACCTCCACCCCTGCCCTGGGCAGCCTGTTCCAGTGCCTGGTCACCCTTTCACAGAACAGATCTTCCCAAATCTGGTACTGGGCACAGCTTGACACTCTTTCCTCTTATCCTTCTCTGGGAGCAGAGCCTGACCCCCCCTCGGCTCTACCCTCCTGTCAGGGAGTTGCAGAGAGCGAGAAGGTCCCCCCTGAGCCTTCTTTTCTCCAGCCTGACCCCCACTCCTGCCCAGCTCCCTCAGCTGCTCCTTGTGCTTCAGGCCCTTCCCCAGCTCTGTTCCCTTTGCTGAACAGGCTCCAGGCCCTCAATGTCTTTCTTGTCGTGAGAGGCCCAAAGCTGAACCCAGATTTTGAGCTGTGGCAAGAAGCTGCAGCTCATGCAACGTTACTGGGATTCCACTGGCAAACATGTGTGGTGCAGCTCCATGGGGACGAGGAGCAGGTCAGGGAACATCACCCCCCCCGGCTCTGGGGGGGCCCAGCCCAGCTGTGGCACGAGGCCAAATTAAAATAACTGGCTGAGCTGTGTGCTGATGGATGAACTTGGCAGCACCTCTGGAAGAGGTTGGGTGGGCTGGGAGGTGTACAAGCAGGATCACTCAGGTCGCAAACCTCAGGGAGGCAGGAAGAGGCAGGGAATGCTGGAGACCAAGCAGGGAGGAGACAATGTGTGCTGGCGGCTCCTCACCTCCCGTTTCCTTATTGCACAGTGCCCCCTCTCAGAAGTTTTGCTTGGATATCACCACAGTCTTCCAGCTCAAATAATACCTCTGCTATCTCCCTGTTGTCCATCCACTTGTTAAATTATTCCCCAACCCAGCAAGAAGACTGTAGAGATTTGGAAATGGCATCCCAACCACCCATGGAAAGACACAGGTGATAAATAACAGATGGCACAGGGATCATGTAAGTTTGTAGGGACAAAATATATACCAAAAATAACTGCTGGGGAAAGGAAAGAGGTACCAGTGCCACCCTCAGTGTGATGAATGATGTCCTAGAGGTGTCTTGGGAGCCAAGGGGCTGCAGCGATGGGATTCTGAGGGTTATTAATTACAGGAGTTATCTCCATCCCAATTCAAATATACGTGAGGTCGCGACAGACCCTCAAAGAACAAAAGCTGCTCTGAGCCAGTCAGGCTTTACACGACGTTGTTCTTTGGGATAGTACGATGGGAAAGGTGCTCCCGGTCTGCGCCGAGTCACGACATACACAATACATCGGGAAAGCCAGGAGGTGGCATCCGAGACCTGAGCACAGGAAACCAGGACGCTTCCTTTAGCAGAAATTTACAGCAGGTTGTACCTTGGGACAATGGAGAAAACACGCATGAGTTTAGTCACGCACCTTTCTCTCCTCCTTGGGATGGGGGAGTGGAGGTCCTTTAGGCAAAGAATCTCTGTATTAAGTTAGTGTAGGAAAATTTTTATTTTTCTGGTCAGCTGCAGCATTGTTACCAAAATACACTGAATTTCAGCTTGGTAGGGGGAGGTTCGTAGCCCATCTGGGCTGTGGTGGGTCTGTCACCACTCAGGCCAGTTGTGGCTTGTTCCAGCTGAGCCTGGGAACCCCCTGAGGCTGGAGCAGGCCCTCTTGTGGGTGCCTCTCCCATGCATAACTCCTGGTATTACTCATTTAACTCAAAAATAAGAAGATATGTGATGCCTTCTGTGGTGACACAGAGATGATGCACTCAGCTCCACTCTGTGTGTGGCACTGGGAGCCACCCCAGCGGGGCAGTGGGCTGCCTGTTCAGCTCTCTGGGCAAGTGAGGCTGGAGTGGGGCAGGAGCACCACTGTCACCCCTCGGTGTTGCCAGGAAAAATGGCACATGGCACTGCGACATCAGCCCAACACACGCTGGGGTGCCTGGAGGGACCTCCTGGACTTGCAGAGCAGGAAGGAGACCCAGAGGAAAGAATCAGCTGCAGCAAACCCAGGGACAGGAAAAACAGGGAAACACCAGCTCCTGGTAAAAACCTGGAAAGGTCTCCAAATACACGCAAAATGTCCTACTCCTCTGATCTGGGGCACTCAACCAGGAGAAATCCCAGCTTTTCCTCTGGGATGTAGATGGATTGGAGTCTCTAGGGTGTTTGTCCTGTTGTGGGGATCCAGAGCTCTTCCCTTGCCTCCATTTCCCATGCTCCCTAGGCATGGCAGATTGAGTGTGCCTCATCTCCTGAGCTTCACCCAGTGTGCTTCAGGTGGTGGGCTTCATCCTCTGGGCTTCATCTGTCGGACTTCGTCCACTGGGCTTCTTCAGGTGGGATTCAGCTGATGGGCTTCATTGTGGCTCCTTTCATCCTCCTCTGGGTGTCAGGAGTGAGTAGGACCTCCTGGGTCTCTCCTGGGTTCCAAATCTCCATGTTGCTCACCTGGGAAAGATGCTCCAACAGGCAAAGGGGGAGTGCCAGCTTTTGCTGGCGTGTTGAAGTCAATGGCTGGTGCAGCAATTACTGACTTACAGGGCATGCTGGTCCCACAACCAACGTGTTTCCATCTGCCCTTCGTCCTCTCGCTGCTGTTGGTGTCATGTCTGGGTTCGTTGCTCAGGGGTCTGTGGGTGACAGCATGGTCCCCCTCGTGCTCTCTTGGTGAGGTGGGTACCTGCTGTCCTCCACAGGTGCTTTTTCCCTTGGTGGCAAAGACAGTAAGACCTGTCCACCCCCAACTGGACTCATGCAGGCTGTGCTGGAGTTTCCCCAGAGATCTGCTGGCCCCACCTGAGAGGCTCCCATGAGGCCCACCACCCTTAGGGACTGGGGCTGGGGGTCATGAGCAAGGTTTTGTCAGAAGAACCTGAACCTTGGAAATGTCTGGTAAGGCTGTTAGCCCCACTCCATCCACAGTGTCTGAGGTTACAGCCTGAGATGGATCATGCCCTGTTTCCCTCAGCAAGAAGCATCATGGCTGTCCAGCTCCAGGAAGACCACACACCTGCCACCTCCTTCCTGCCAGGAGTTGGTTCATCTCTGCCAATGCCCCCAGGTGGGTGACCACATGTGGCATTTCACAAGGTGCCTGCTGGTTCAGGTGGATGCCAAGCAATCCATCCCAGCACCTTACCTTGGGAACAGGTTCTGCTAATGCTGACAGTCTGAGCCACAGGTGCCATTGTTGGCCAAAGTCAACAGTCTTCGGCACAGCTTCCGCATGCTCGGCTCCACAGGGCCCCCAACGGGGTGGGAAACAGCCTGAAAACACATCCCTGTTTCAGAAAAACCCATGTGCCCTCCCTGCCCTCCTGCCAGACACCTGCAGTTCCTGCTTCTCAACCCCAGCCCTGGCTGTAATGAGGGGATGTGGGGAAGAGTCTGGAGGACGAGTGTGATGAGAAGCAGCTGAGGGAGCTGAGGGGGCTCAGCCTGGAGAAAAGGAGGCTCAGAGAGGGCCTTCTCACTCTCTACAACTCTCTGATGGGAGGGTGGAGCCAGGTGGGGTCGGGCTCTGCTCCCAGGGAACAAGGGACAGGACAAGAGAAAATTGCCTCAAGTTGCACCAGGGGAAGTTTAGACTGGAAATTAGGGAAAATATCTTCAGGGAAAGCGTTGTCAGGCACAGAACAGCCTGCCCAGGAGAGTAGTGGAGTCATAATCCCTGGAAGTGTTCAAAAGTGTGTGGCTGTGGCACTTGGGGCCATGGGTTAGTGGGGAATACAGCAGTGCTGGGGGAATGGTTGGACTCAGTGACCTCAGAGGTCTTTCCCAGCCTAAATAATTCCAGAATTCTCTGATCCCATTTCTGAACTAGTCCTTATCTTTGTGCCCTGAGCACATCAAAATGCTGATGAGGACCAAACAGGGTAAAATTTGATTAAAGTTTAATTAAATATTCTTATTTTTGGGTTACCCCCACTTAGACAGGGAACCAGTAAGAAAATACTGCTTTTCCATGGAAGTTCCCCCTGTAGGAAGTTGCCTCTCTGGGGACAGTTTGAGGGAATTGAAGTATTTTTCCTGAGGATCAGCCTGGCTGTGGCAGGATCTTCCCAAAATGCAATAACTGGATTTCAACAGATGCATCTTAAAATGACCCTTTCTTGGCTTGAACTGAGCACTTTGACATGGACCTATTTCCTTAATATTTACCAAAAAAGGCTTCCCTGAAAATCCCAGGAATCATTGCACCTGTTGTTTTTGTTTCTTTTCTCAAAAATTAGGTTTCTAGCTTGGAACAAAAAATATCTTTTGCTTTAGGGATTAGATATTTGATATTAAATGCAGTCACTATTTTCCAGGGGACTGAAACATGTTTGAGCATGTCCTGGTGTTCACTTCTCATCACACCTGCCCTAAAAAAATAAAAGAAAAACATTATATAAAACAAAACTGAAAGGCACTAACTTCTTTTTAATCTGACTGTATTCTTAAAATAGATCATTATAAACAGACACACAAATTCTAAGCCAGTAAGTAAACCTTGGGTTTCTAAAGAAACTGTCTTGTGGTTAAGAGAAAGGGGATGTCCCAGCAGGGTGTTTGTGGAGTGGATCAGAACAAAGCTGCTGTACACAGAAGGTCCCTGAGCTAGAAAGTGGAAGAAAACACTGGTGACACTCACAGAGTGGTTTGGGGTGAACACAGGAAAAACAAAAGGTTTTCTTACGTTTTTCTCAGTGGGAATAGTCAGAACTGTGGACCTGTCCTTTCTGGGCAATGTTTTATGTATCAGATCTTGCAGCTCCAAGGATGAAGAGAGACTGACCAAAGCCAAAGTCAAGATGAGAAAGGGAAGAGTTGGGCTGAGCAGTGCAGGGTAAAACCATCACCAAGCCACCACATCAACTGCTTTTTGCAGTGGACTGTGGAAAACAGCATTTTTGTAACGACTTCCATTTAAATTCATATCTCTTCCTCTCAGCATAGCCTTGCATGGATGAGGCAGGACACAGGGCAGCATTTTGGCACAGTTCCAGCAGAAAAGCCCAGCACTGCCAGAACTAGTGAGGAACAGCATCTCCAGAGCCTGTGATGGAGAGCTGCTACAAGAGAAGACGTCTCCTTCCTGAGGTAATGGAACAGAGATGCACACCTTTCCTTGGACAAGCTGGTCCTCAAAACCATTCCAGAAAGAACAGAGGACTTGACTGGGGGAAACCAGCTCTGTGACAGCACAGCAAGCCGTGCGTGGCAACAGATCTCACTCCTCAGAAATGCCACTGGTGTCAAGGAAGCCTTTGACAGTCTTTGTTCTGTACTTACAGAGGTGTACCTTGGGGTGTCCTGACCTGCCCACAGAGATCCCACTGCTGCTCAAAGCAAAGCCTTAGAGTAAACATGGGCAAAACCAACCTGCCTCGTGGAGATTCTGAGGCTGGAGAGACAGTCACATTCATACCCAGCAGCTGAGCGTGCTCTAACACACCTTCCTCTACCTCCTTTTCCCATGGATTTTGAACTGACTGTCATATCCTTTCTCTCTGTCACTTGCATTCCACTCTTATTCCTTTCCTGGTATCTCCTGTTACTGTGGATATTTCTGGTCACTCTGAAAAGATGCATTAACTCTTTGTGGAGAAAACTGGTCAGCTGGTTTACATAATTTTGAAAATGTTCTAGGGAAGAGCAAATACAGACTTTGTACCAGCACTGATGGCTACGTGACTGAAGCCTTTAGCAGCAAAGCCTGGGCTGAATGCCATTTTCTGCTAGTTTGAACCAAAAAGTAGGATCATGGAATCGTAGGATCATGGTATCATAGGATCATGGAATCATGGAATATCCTGAGTTGGAAGGGACCTGCAAGGATTATTGAGTCCAACTCCTGGCCCTGCACAGGACAACCTCAAGAATCCCAGTCTGTACCTAAGAGTGTTGTCCAAACATTTCTGTTTATATTCCACCAATGTGCAGCATGAGCAGCCTGGGGAAGTACATGAGATAGTACTTGACTCCCATAGAGGGTAGTAAGGCTGGAGAGGAAGTTGCCAAGGGAAATTTGTCGGTCTCCTGAGTGAAAAGAGGCTGTAAAGTCAGTAACTTTGTGCTGAGATCAGAGCAGGAAGGTGGAGGCCACAACACCATGAACAGAACAATGCTGGTGCATGGATATGGTAGAACCACAGAATCACAGAATATGCTGAGTTGGAAGGGACCTACAAGGATTATCAGGTCCAACCCTTAGTCCTGCTCAGGACCATGCCCAAGAGTCGTATCATGTGCCTGAGAGTATCATCCAAACTCTTGAGCTCTGTCAGCCTTGGTGCTGTGACCCTGGGGACCCTGTTCAGTGACCAACCACCCTCTGGTGAAGAACCTTTTTCTATTTACCTGCTCTTGGGCTGGCAACATCAGAGCAAGAAATAAAGAGGTATGAGAAACGTCAAAGTAGATTAACAAGAAGACCTTGTTGCTTGTAAAGCTGTTGTATTAACCACAGTTATCTGAGAGAATGGATAAGGGACGGTTGTGGGCAGATGGAGTAGGAATTACTCACAAAGCACAGCAGAGATTCCCTGCCCAAGGAACCCCAAACTCCTCATGGTGACTCTGGCAGTATGCACCCTGCCCTGGCATAGCCTGCCAGCCTCCAGGTGACTCACATGGCTACAAGATATTCCAGGAAAATACACCCCAAAAAAATAGGTGGACACCTGTCTCAGTGTCAGTCACACAACACACGTCCCAGATCCACTGGTGCCGTTCAGACAAAGCTTCTTTGCCAAAGAGTTTGGTTGTGAGCTGGGTATTTCTGAGGTGCCAATGGACTGTCAGCTACCAGGCTCCTGTCCTGCCTCAGGCCTGGGGGACAGGGTGGTTGCCATGACGGTTGGCATGAGAGGAACAGTCTGTTCCAGGAAGGGGGGAACACACTTGCCTTCACACTCTTAATCTGGCACATGGTGGTCCCTAAATATTTATCTCAGAAGAACATTTAAAATGATTTCCCGAGTAGTGTCTCTCTGGGGGCAATCATGTTAAATATTCGTGAGATGATAAGAGATGTCATGACTTAGCATTGGGCAGAGCTGCCAGCAGGTGTGGACAAGGAAGTCGAGGCTGAGGATGGTTTCTGTGAGAATGACAAATCCAAGTCTGCAGATAATGCCATGTTTAGTGAATACCTCACTGATGGAACCATGGCATCTATGAAAGAGGGGGAGGCAGAGGTGGCATGTATCTTCAGGGATGGATGAAAGTCTTGACCCAGAGCAGAACAAGGATACAAAAACTTATAACAAGCAGCAACAAAGGCTCCCAGGGCCTTATCCTGCCCTCACCCAGCTGTCTGGGCAGTTGGTTTATTACTTCCGAATCTAACTGGCCCTACTTGGAGCTATTCCAGGTCTGGTGGTAGGTCACTATCTTACACAGCCTTAATGCTCAAGGTCCCTTTGACTCAGAGGTGAGATAAGGCTGTCACAGAATGGTGACTTCACGGTTGAGATGGTTTTATTACAGTTAGTATTGTAATAATTAATTGATTTCTTTTTCTAACTTTATCAAAGGTGTTGGTAGATCTTGGACAGGCACCTTAGAATTTTCTGTGTCATTTTGGGAGAAGACATTATGACCTCGTTGGTCAGAAATAGAATTGTGATGTTGGGATGTGGAAGAAGCTCCAGAGGGACCCTATAGAGGGTGACAACATCTCCCAGACAAACATGAAAATTGTTTACAAGGTAACTAAGGGATGGGAAATAGGAGTAGCTGCCTCCAGTGTAAGTCCTACCTGAGATGCACAAAGCACCTATCTCCTTACCCAGTGAGGCCATGACCCTGATCATTGATTAAACAGGCAAACATTTACTTTGGTTAATGCAAAATGCAATGGATCTGTGCAATGTGCTATGACGTAATCCCACAGCACTGTTAACTCCATGCCTAAAAGAACGTGAATGGCCTTTACACTCAGGAAGAGCTGGATGCCCACACACAGAAGTGAAAGAGAAATGAATTAGGACTAAGTCAACACAAATAAGTCAAAGAGAAATTAATTAGGACCAAACCTAAGTATAGTTTGTCTTTGGTTGGGAGTCATAAGGGCTTGTCAGGCAGAGCTGAAGGCAAGCAAGGAGAAATGGACCATGGTAAGTGCTTCAAAACATCTTTTAAATGAGGAGCTTGGAGGACTTGTAGTGGCTGGTGAAGTCCTTGTGATTCTGACGCAAGAGCAGGCCCAGCCAGCACACTGGCGATAGGTGCCAGGCACGAAATGCCAGCACGGAAAACACAGATGGGAAATGTGAAGTGGGTCTGATTCAGAAGGGAAGGGGGAAAGAGAAGGAAAAGAAACTGAGGGCAAAGTGCTGACAGTCATGGCAGGGAGGAGCAGAAATGCTGAAGGAACCAGTTTCCCTGCCCCAACAAAAAGCCACTTGTTGCCCAAAGGCTGGCAAGGAACTTCCTTCCTTCCCTCCTTTCTGCAGGGCAGGAGCTGTGTTGGCATCACTGCACCTTAAGAAGAGACAGAAGAGAGAACCACAACACTTCAAACCTGCCCCCCTGCCCTGTTAAGTGACACCCTGGGGACACCAGTAGCCCTGGCTGGTTCTCCAGACCATCCCCTGGCATGCACAGAAGCCACTTTCACAGCAAGACAGACCCTGTGGTGCTTGAAACACACACTTTTTTGGACTGCCCAACACACCTGCCGTGACCCTGGTCTGGGTGATACCCATAGGGGAAATCCCAGGTGCATACAAGGAACCAGCATGTCTTTGGCAATGCAGCCTGAAACTGTGCTCTGGGAAATGTAGGGAGTTCAAAATGAGAGAAATTATCCCGGGCAAACACTGAGCCTGTGAGAAATCTCCCTTGACAAAGCTGCATGGGAATGGCCAACTTTCCGTGCATGCCCAGCCACAACTAATTCTAGGGAACTCAGCTTATTCAGGGTTTTAGCAGTAGATCAGCAATACTGGGGAAGGCAGTCTGTGAGGAAAGCAGGATTTAGTGCTGCAGGAGATGAAGATTCATGTGATGGCTTCCAGAGAAGCCCTTGGCACCCTGGAATGCACGTGCGGAGCAAAACCAACACAAGAATCCAAAGGATCATTGCAAGATTCCTGAGTTCCCAGTGGAGCTCCCAGTCCATGCCTCCAGCATTTCTTCAGATTTAGGGAGTCCAGGGATCTGGCTGCCTGGTGCTGGCTGAGCTGTGGGATTTCATGGTGAATCCTACACAGATAATTTGCACAGCAAGTCAGATCTGGAAGTAAATACATCCTAAAAGTGAGAGGCATGAGCATGTGCCTTAAGAAAACAAGCATATCCAGAGACTGCTATTCACCTTCTTTCCATAGAACACAAATATTCCTGCTTCGATGGATGTGTCAGGAATTGCATTGCTGTGTAAACACTGAGTAAGGTGTTTTGTCACAGCTTCCCACACACACTTCCCCTGCCCTCAGAGTAACCACAGGAGGGGCTCACAGGCACTGATTTGATGCTGACTCTGACTCTGATGCTGAAAAGGAAGAAAAAAAATGCATGTCCTCATGTGACTGGGAGGTGAAACATTTTTACAGGGGCACTAAATTCATAGATACACCCATTCATGCAAGGAGCAGGAAGAAATAATTCTAGAAACACAAGCTATTTTTAGCTGGTTCTGGCAGCTTTGCATGACAAATCCTGTGTATTTTTTATTTTTCCAAGGAAGTCAAACTTGGAAAGCTTTCAGCTGCAGCATGTTCTTAGAATGCTCTTCTCTCTGGTGACCAGGGACAGGACCTGAGGGAACAGATGGAGCTGTGTCAGGGGAGGGTTATGTTGGATCAGGAAAAGGTTCTTCCCCCAGAGGGTGGTTGGACACTGAACAGGCTCCCCAGGGCAGTGGGGACGACCCCAAACCTGCCAGAGCTCAAGGAGCATTTGGACAACACTCCCAGGGACAGGGTGGGTTTGTTGGGATGTCCTATGCAGGGCCAGGAGCTGGACTTGAGGATCTCTGTGGGTCTGTTTCAACTCAGGATATTCCATGATTCTGTGATGCTGGAGAGCATAATCTTGTTGAGACCTTTGCCAAGCCCATTTAAATGGAAAACATCTTATCTCTCAAACCCAGAACCCATGAAAACGCATTTATTTTCTCCAATAAACCTAAACCTAACCACATTCAAATGAGGCAAGCACACAGACCTGCAATTTACTGAACTTTAGTCAAAGTGCAGGTGCAGTGTTGCCACCAGCATGGCCTGGAGCTGGAGCAGGGACTGGGGCTGGAGTTGGAGTTGGAGCTGGAGCTGGGGCCTAAGGCTGGAGCTGGGGGAGCTGGGGCTGGAGCAGGAGCTGGGCCTGGAGGTGGAAATGGGCCTGGAGCTGGGGCTGGAGCTGAGGCCGAGGCCTGGAGCTGGAGCTGGAGCAGGGACTGGGGCTGTAGCTGGAGGTGCCGGGGTTGGGACTTGGAGCTGGGGCTGCAGCCAGCGCTGGGGCTGGAGCCAGGACTGGAGCTGAGGCCGGGGCTGTGGCTGGGGCCTGAAGCCGGGCTTGGGGCTGTGGCTGGGCCTGCAGCCGGGGTCGGTCCCTGGTCCCCGGCGCCGGTCCCGCCCGTGCCCACTCGGTGCCGGGGGCGGCGCCGGGCGCTGGGGGTGGGAGCCGGGGCGGCCCCCCCGGCTGCGGCCCTTGAACCCAGGGCCACGCCGAGCCCGAGCCATGGCGGCGGCGGCGGCGGCGGGGCAGAACGTGGCCGTGGTCGTGCACCGGGCCGGGGACCTGCGGCTGGTACGGCCGGGGCGGTGGGGCCGGGCGGGAGCGGGGCCGCGCTGGGGGCGGCGGGGTGGGCGGG
>JAWWEV010000018.1:17484364-17533992 GCA_035583235.1 Hafferia zeledoni | reverse complement strand
TGATTTACATCCATGTTTGGTCTTTGAGCGTCATGGCTTTCCTTATCACCATCATAAACCTCTTTGGTGACTGTTGCTTGTGTCCTGTTCTTCCAGGCTCCCAGACAATGTCACCTTTGAAGAAGGAGCCCTTATTGAGCCCCTCTCAGTGGGAATTCATGCCTGCAAAAGAGCAGGAGTCACTCTGGGAAGCAAAGTCTTCGTGTCTGGCTCTGGTATGGTGAACACATTCAGTCCTTGAGTTCCCTGTCTGCTGGGAGGGGATGGGCAGGGCTCAGGCTGTGCTCTACTGTCAGTGGGGGTCATAGCAGAGCTCTAGGTGTGCCAAGGGGAACCTTGAGGCTGCCAAAGTGTCCTTTAACCCAGGAACATTCGGGGCTCTGTGTCTGGTGTTCAGAGCCGTGGTTAGTGCTGCCTGGCAGTGGTACATGCTCTCTTTCTCCCCCTTGTACCCAGGACCAATTGGCCTTGTTAATGTGATTGTTGCTAAGATGATGGGTGCAGCAGCCGTGGTGGTCACAGGTAAGTCCTTGTATTCCCTTGAGTGCCTGTTTTCCACCATACAACACTTACACAGAATCACAGAATCATTAAGGTTGGAAAAGACCTCTTAGATCATTGAGTCCAACATTAACCCAGCACTGCCAAGCCCAACCATGTCTGTAGCTGCCACATCCACATGTTTTTTAAACACTTTCAGGAATGGTGATCCCACCACTTCCTTGGGCAGCAGATTCAAGTTCCTGACCACCTTTCCAAGGAAGATATTTTTCCCTAATATCCAACCTAAACCTCCTCTGGCACAACTTGAAGTCCTTTCCCTTTGTCTTGTCCCTTACTCCCCAGGTGCAGAGCCCAACGCCCCCCGGCTCCGCCCTCCTGTCACAGAGTTGTAGAGAGTGAGAAGGTGTCCCCTGAGCTTCCTTTTCTCCATCCTGAGCCCCCTCAGCTCCCTCAGACACTCCTGGTGCTCCAGCCCCTTCCTCAGCTCTGTTCCCTACTCTGAATACACTCCAGCACTTTGACTGGTTCCAAATTATTCTTTCAAGTTTACTGCTGGGAAGGCAGCCCAGACAAATCTGTTTGTGACTGGATTAGTAACATGTGGAGGGAATCCTGCTAAACATCTCGTTCCCTGGGGCAAGACTTTGATCTCTGCCCCAATTGGGATCTTCAAGAAGATGCAGTTTGCAGTTCCTCTGCTGGGTTAGAGAACCAGGGTCATAACTCCTGCTTCACAGCATGGACAGGTTGTGTGGGTGGAGCAGCTCCAAGGAGAACAATCCAGAACAAAGAGGTTAATCAATGGTCCCTGGATCAGGCCTAGAGACCTTGTTCAGGCTTTGAGCAGGTCTTTTGGGACAAGTCAGTGCATCTCCTTCTAGTGTTCCCCCTGCCATGTAGATGAGGAATTTTATACCATTTTAGGGGCTATTCTTGGAATTTTGATCTTAGCAGGTTATTTTTTCCCCTGGTGGTGCTGGGTGATGGCTTGGACAGTGTTTGCATGGTGTTTTCTGTGTGCAGCCACACTGTGCTTCTCACTTGTCTTTCTCAGCCCTTCTTTTTGCCCCTGCTGGGAGTTTCATTTTCCACTGTTTATCCACAGTGACTGAAATGGCCTTTTTAGTGTCTTTGCCTTTCAGAAATGGGCCTTCCTTGCTGTGTCCTGGGGATTTCTGGTCCAGCTACTGCTTGCAGCAATGTCTTTCTCTAGCTGCATCTGAAAAACCTCTGAGGAAGGAGATCCCTCCGTTCTAGCAACCTACTCTAGATTTGCACCACCTCTTAATGAAGAAGCTTTTTCTGGGGTCCACTCACAAACTGTTATTTGTGGGGATTTCCCCTTGTCTGCAAGAACTGAAATGAATCTTTATCACCTTCACAGTTGCAAGAGCTGAAAAGAGTCTTCATCACTTATGCAGCTGCCCTTCAGATTGTTGCAAAGCTGTTTCAGCCCTGCATTTTTATGCCATGCTAAGCCAGCCCAGCTCCCTCTACCTCTCCTCCATGGTTCAGGCTCTCTCTCTGTAGGCTGCCCAGAAGAATGGAGAGCTGGAGTAAACTCAGATTGTTCACTGGTTGAAATCTGCACCTGGGGTTTGAGCAAGGCCTGAAAGCAGTGTCTCCAACTCTCACTGAGACTCTGGTCCTTCTGAGTGGTGATGGCCAGGAGGAGCAGTTGCAGGTGCCACTGGACAACGAGCACAGGTTGCTGCAGTGTTTTTGGGTCAAAGCCCCAGCCTAGACCTTTCAGAAGGCTGTTACTCACCTCCCATGCTTTGGGTCAGGTGTATTTTTGACCTCTCGATTACGATGTTTCCATCTTTGAGTTGAGAGATAAAATTCAGGTCCCACCCTCTTGCCTTTGCGGAAACATCTTTCAGTAGTAGCTCAGGTCAAAACCCAAGGCAGATTACTGCCTTCTCCTCCCTTAATCCTTTTGCTGCCAAGTCCTGGGCATTTTTAGCTCTGCTGGCCTCACCCTGCAGACGTGTGTGCTTGATGGATGGGATCAGTCCACGCCTCAGATTTTGTGAAGTGTTGTCATTTGCAGATGGTGTTTGCTGTAGCAGGAAAAACAGCTCTGTCCCTGAATCACATGTGAGAAACTTGGCTGCCCAGCTGGTCTAGTGCAGGGTCTGGGGGTGACCCCGTTCCTGGGTGGGGAAGGGCTTGGTGACCTGGCAGGAGTTGATGGGGCTGAGGCAGCTGGCTCAGCCTGTCACCCCATTCCCGCTCCTGCCTGGGTGTATCTTCCCTGTAACTCGGAGGAGTTGCCCTTGAAGATTTTGCTGGGAAATGCTTTTTTGTGTCAGCTTTGAGAGCCAACACCTGTGAGATGCCTGTCTGCCCACAAAGGCCGTCTTGTATTTTGCTACCCAGTTCTTTGAATTCATTACCTGGAATTTTTATGATGTGGTTTTCTGTGAAAAGCTTTGTTTGTGCAGCAATTAAGACTTTAAATGTTTGTGTTTGTTTTCACAAATCACTCACAAATAAAGAAATATTTAGAAAAGCTTTTTCCTGGCCTGGGGAGAACTCACCTCCTACAGCTTCTGCCTTTGGCTCACCTGGAGTGTTTGATATATTTAATAACTCCAGTTGGGTGAGAAGATCAATTTGTTTCATGGGCCCTCATCTAATTTTCTGAAAAGTCTGTGTCTTTCTCCACTCCACTGCTGAGTGGATGTGATTGATATTTATGGACAACCTCCTCCTGCCCTTCTGCCTTGCTGTTGCTCTGAAAACCTGCTTTTCTCCTTAGAGATACATAAAATTACAGCCTTTTTCCTTAGCAAGTGAAGGGACAGTTTAGGTGTCTGTATGGCAGTGTTGGGCTCTCTTGACTTGCTCTGTCTGTCACTAAAGGTGCACTTAGTAATTCCTGTTTAGGGGAAATTATTCCCCTTCTGTTATCTGAAGTTCTGGATTTCAGTGCCTCCGGAAACCCTTGAAGTCAAGATCAGGGAAGATAAATAATTGTGCAGACTTCAACTCCTTTGAGAAATGTCAGCACCGAAAGTGTGAGAGCTTCAAGTATATTTGCCTGTTAAGCTGGCTCACAAACCATCATGAGGAAGCTTAAGGGTAATTTGATAACTTCTTTAGAAGCAGAGACACAGGCTACTGTTATTATTTAATTAGCTTCAGTGTCCAGGAAGTGAAAACAGATTTCTGACTAAAGGCAAGATGCAACCCTTTAATTGTATAATAAACCAGTTTCCCAAGAGCTGTGTGGGGGTTCAGACACAGTAAAGTTTGAAATCCAAACGACTTAGTCCTTCCCAAGACTCACAAGTGTCTGGAGCTCTGAGCAACCCAGTAACATGCAGATCTGTCTGCTTCAGGGAGTGCTTCGTGGTGATTCACTTAGGCCAGAGATGTTATTGCAGCCCTGAGCAGGGCTGACAGTATTTGCTGCTGTGTCCCATGTGCCCCTCAGAGACAGGACTTGCTTCCTGAGCAGGTCAGCAAACCAGAGGCCAACTACAGTAAAGGTGTGGGGGGATGCTTTTTTAGCTGCTTGAGAGTGATTTTTGTGGCCAATGAAATGTGCTGTCCTGTCACTCCACGACAATTTCTGCCAGAGAGACAATTGAAAATATATTAGTGACTGGGTAGATACTCAGAATGGCTGATCCAGTGGTGTCTGCTACAAACAGATGTTGTGAGACCAACCTTCATGGGGAGTTGAGACCATTGCTGGGAGCGCTGTTGAGCCCCTGTGGTCTCCCTGGCATATGCAGATTTGGGAGACACCAACCATGCTGGACAGAAGTGTTTCTTAGTACTCCAGATGCCTCCAAAAGCTCCTGCCCACGCTCTTGGGACATGGGTGGTCTCTGTGTGCAGCTCTGCTGTGGTCAAGCGTGACTGTACACATGGCCTGAAGCCCAATGCCCAGAGCTTGGGAGGGACAGATCTGACTAATCCTCCTGTGGCCACAGGAATGAGAGCTCAAATTGAGGCTTCCAGTGTGATGCTGCCCTTACTTTTCAGCCTTGGCTTTTCCTCTTCCGTCAGCATTTCATTACCCTTTGTTATCCCTTCTTGAAACTGCCTCCACAGCTCTCCTGGTGCTCATCTTGGTGGGTGTGCCCACACCTGGCATCCCGGGCCTTCCCACTGCCCGTGGGGGCTTGTCCATCACCTGCCCTGTCAGTGAGTCTCATCCTGTTCTTGGTGTGATGGGCAGGTAGAGCCTCTGGCCTGGCTCCTTCCCAGCGCTGTGGCTGAGTCAGAGTGACTCAGGTTGGAGCACTGGCCTCATCCTCCTTCTCTTTTCCCTTGATATTTCATCCCACCCCATCTCTCACTTCTCTGAAGACTGTACTCTGGTGAGAGGGGTATTTTGCTCCTTGCTGTGTGTCCTGGAGAGGAGTGTGCCCATGGCAAAGGGATCATTTTCTGAGTCTTCAAGGACCTTTAGGAGGAGATATTGTTCACCCCTCAATTTTGGGTCTAGGAAATCTTGGCTTTTACAGCTCTTGGTCCAGCCATCTTTTCCAGTGCCAGCGTGCAGACTTCTGTAGACCACTGCTTTAGTGCAGGGTAAAAAGGTTTTTTCGTTTTTTTCTGCCTGGGAAATGCCACTCTTCTCCTTAGCTGTCCACCTCCTTGTCTCCAGAGATGTCCTGGTCACCAGTGGTGCCTGGAGAGGGATGGGCGGCTTCTTTCCAGGGGATGTGAAAGAGAAGAGATGGTGTGGCTACCCACCAGGGCAGCTTGCTCCATTGCACGAGCTGTCCTATGGATCTTCAGAAGGTATTTACAGCACAGTCAAGATCCCTCAGGACAGAATACTAGAGTTCAGCCTTGCCCTAACAGAAGTTTATTATACCAGCTTTGTTGTTCTGTGTTAGTGGGGTGTCTGAGGTCCACTCCCTTTTCTCTTTACGGGCTTGCCTGCTCGTTCATCTGTGACAGAAACTGTCTGAGAGATGCTCACCAGCCTCCAGTGCTGTTACCAGGAGAGTAAAGGAGCAGGAAAGGTCTCTGACATCAGGGACATGTAGTGTTTGCAACTGAGGCATTCTGCAGTTTGCTCAACCAAAAGCACCTGCGGAGGGTTCACTGAGGAAGCCCTCAGAGAGCTTGTCTGCTCTCATCCAGTACCACATTAATGATCCTCTGAGCCCAAGGTCTCCTGTCAGAAAGGTTTCTTAGTGCTGTGCTGTCCATAGCCAGGTGATTTCTGGGCCATCAAGGGGCAAGGTCAGAGCAACCTTTGAGAGGTGTCCTCGAGGGTGGGAGTAAATAATATGGAGAGCCAGGAAAGGAAAATGCAAGAGTGGTGCAGAGAGATACCATTCTCTGCCTGTCCAGAAGGAGGAAATACAGACCCTTCCCTCTCCTGGTTGTGCTGCCCTGTGCACACATGTGGGAAGCAGTTTCCAGGCTCAGGTTCCTCCTCTCCTCTGTTTCACACAGTGCTCCAGCTCATGACTTGTTTTGCTTTTCCCCAGATTTATCTGCCTCTCGCCTGCAAAAGGCCAAGGAGGTGGGGGCAGATTTCACCATTCAGGTGAAGAATGAGACCCCACAGGAGGTGGCCTCCAAAGTGGAAGCTGTGCTTGGCTGCATGCCTGACATCACTGTGGAGTGCACAGGGGTGCAAGCCTGCATCCAGGCTGGCATTTACGTGAGTACCACTTGTCCCCAAGGCACAGCAGGGATGGTGTTGGTCTGGTTTTGTCTGGAATGCTGCAGAGAACAAGTTAATTCACTCTCATGGTGCTTAATTTCACTGGGCTTGGTGAGGGAAGAGAAGGTTCTCATTGAATAGCAAATGAAAAGAGGCAATTAAAGAGTTTATGTTGGCATGGGGATAACTGATAATGGATTTGATGCTCAGGTGCTAAACCACTTCCCAAAGAGACCCCAGTATGACCCTGAAACCTGAGTGTGGCTGTGCAGCAGTGCTAGGGAGCTGGTACAAGTTGGGCATCACCTTCTATTAAGTTGAAGTTATGTGCAAATAAGGAGAATAATCAAGAAAATTCATTAAATTCATTCCAGAAGGTGAAGGAAGCAGTTAAGGAAGGGATGTTATGCTGCCACGAACATCCTAATAGGAGGATGGGGAGAAGTTAATGTGGAGTTTCACAGCGAAATGGCAGGAGGGGAATGACAAGTGGCAAAAAGAGAAATTCCAGTGAAGCACTAGGCTTAGTTTTAAATCTTTCCCATTGAAATCCCAAAGTACTCTTTGTAGTCCTAAATGCCAGTAATTTTTCAGAATGAGATTTAGATACCAGATTGCATTTTTAGCCTTGGCTACTGTGTGTTTCACTGTCACAGACTCCTGACACCATCCTGCCTCTCCCTGGGCTTCTCCATCATGCCCTGGGCAGTTCATCACAGTCACAAAGTGTACCTTTATTTTTAACAGACCTTGAAGAGGCTTCTGCAACTGTGTTCTGCAAAATGTAACATGTTTGTGTGTTTGCTCCCCAGGCCACTCGTTCTGGTGGGACCTTGGTGCTGGTGGGGCTGGGTCCTGAGATGGTGACGGTGCCCATCGTGAACGCTGCCGTGCGGGAGGTGGATATCCGGGGGATATTCCGCTACTGCAACACGTGAGTCTCATGCAGGATGGGATCATGTGTTTCCAAGTCTGTCCTTCGAATTCTTCAGAGCTGTAGTTTCTTGCCAGTGGAGAAAGACTTTGCTTGATCTGTAGCTCTCCAGGAAGGATTTATGGGATGTTGTCAAGCTCCTTAAAATGAGAAGTGTCTTTAAGTAGGCAGTTTGGGAATTAGATTAGCAACTGCATCCCTTTGTATCCCTTGCTCTAACTGGGCCCATTCCTGGTTGGACTTGATCATCATAGTTGGACTTGATGATCTGGGCGGCCTTTTCCAACCTCAATGATTCTATGATTTCAAATGGAGCAGCAATGCAGTCCAATCAAGTGAGTCTGTGCCAGAGAAGAGGCTGGAAGCTGACTGAGGCTTTTCCTTCCCTCTTCTGTACTGAGTGCATGAGTTTGAGCTCCACAGTGGTCAGTGTGCAAGCGAGGAGGTCAGGCGAGAGGAGAGTGGAGCACGGCAGTTTGGTTTTTTGTTTGGTGCTTCCAAAGCAGCTGTTTCCTGTAATTTTCACTTGTTTCCTGTGACTTTGCTTACTCAGCCAACTCTGAAGCAGTGCCTGCCTTCTTGGTGCTTGACAGCCCAGCATGGTTGGCTTGTCCCATCTTCCAAGCTCAGTGCTTGAGGTTCCCTCTCTAGAAGATTCTTTGATGGCAAAACTCTCCTTGGTTGCCTGGGCTAAGGAAATAACTGTAATTAATCAGGCTCCTCCCTGCTCTTTTCTTTGGGCTCCAAAGCAGTGGCTGCTCTCATTCCCTGCTGTTTCCCTTGCAGGTGGCCCGTGGCCATCGCTCTGCTCGCATCCAAGCGGATCAATGTCAAGCCCTTGGTTACACACCGCTTCCCCCTGGAGAAGGCTCTGGAGGCGTTTGAGACCACCAAGAGGGGTGAAGGGGTCAAAGTCATGCTGAAGTGTGACCCCACTGACCAGAGCCCCTGAGCTGCCGCAGTGCCCAGCCCTCACCCCGCCGCACCACCTGCCTGGGAAGAGCAGGATGAGGCTGCGGGAGGCTGATGTGGGGCTGTTGCATGTGTGCAGTCACCTTGTGCAGGCTCTGCTTGTAACTAGAAAATCAAATGGTGATGAGGGTGAGTGGCACTGGGATACACCATTAGAGCACTAACAGGTAGCTGCAAATGGACAACCAATAGTTTGAATCAAAATGTTGGGTTAGAGATGAGGGTTTGGACAGTTGGCTCTTCTCCAGCAGCCCCTCAGCAGAGTCTGGCCAGGTGCCTCTGTGCTGGGGAAGGTGCTGGCACTCCATCTTCCCACCCTGCACTGCCCTGGCTGCAGCTTTTCCCATGTGGCAGTCCCTAGATGTGAAATAGCCCTACATAAATATTCCTCCTTCCCATTCCACCTTCCCTTGTGGACACTCAGGGATTGTACAGCCTGTGGAACAAAGCCAGGCCATCCCCCATCCATGGGAAGGACCAGTGCATTCAGGTCATTCTCTCCATGCTCTTTGCAAATACCCCAAAGCTTAGTGCCCAGGGTTTTTGTGAAGCTGGTCTGGAGGCCAGCTGGGACCACATGTGCTGTGTCTCCCCCCAGCAGCTCCTCATGGGACCACTGCAGACTGGTAAACTGGGACTACTGAGGGCTGTGTCCTTACGTGGCTCCCACTGAGGGGTGGCTTTTGGGGGACACAGCTGCTTTTAGCATGGAGGGGAGCTCAGGGGAGACATAAGGGCACAGCATCACTCAAAGGTTTTACCACTATGAACAAATCATAGTTTTGGGGGAGTACCAGGCCTTCCTGCTGAGTTTGTGAGCCATGAACAAGGTACTAACGAGGTAGCACATAAAATCTAATCTTTGATTGCAGTCATGTTAATTTTAGTACTGAGAGATCAGTTCCTTCCTTGGGCTGGTACTGAACTTGCCTCAATAAATGCTGCCTACCTGAGACCTACCTGGTGTGTGCTTTAAAGTGTGGGGTGAAGAATTGGAGGGATTTCTCACTTTGGGCCCTGGGGACTGTACAGACCTGGGCCTTCTCAAGCTGCAGGTTGAGCTTGGTGTTGGCAGGACTGTGAGGCCTCAAACAACCAACAACTTGCAAATCAAAGTTTGTCTTTATTCCAGAGGTGGCCAAGTTAATCCTCTCCAAGGTGGAAGGCCCCTAGTCCATGCTGAGTTTTACAGAGATGAGACATAACCCAGGGAACTTTCTGTAGCCAGATGGAGAAGCAGCCAAAGTATGTGCTCAGCACATTCCGTGCTGGGGGGAACACCGTTGGCATGGCTGGAGGACCCCTGACCATCCTGACTCCCGTGCTGGAGGGAGCCCCATATGCTAGGTTGGGGGACCAGTGGCCATCACAACACCCTATTAATTATTACTGGGAAGTGGAAACTTGGTCTCTGTGCTCTTGGGGGGCTGTTTAACATCCTGAGGGCTGGAGTTTTTCCCACAGCTCAGCCTTGGCTAATTTGCTCCCACGCTGGGTCTTGCTGGGGGCATGGCCAATGAGGGAGTATTGCTGGGGGTGCTGTGTCTGGGGTGCTGTGTCTGTAATCCCCCACTTTTGACCACATGTATATCAATAGTGCAGGGGACACTCGCTCCAGTTTGACCCATTTCCCAGTGGGCTGGAGTAAATGCTCTGTGCCAGGAGCAAGACCAGCACTATGCCATGAGTATTCCAAGTCTCTAGGTGACCAAGACTCAACTACAGGAGGCAAAAAAGTGTTTTAAAACTTCAGTCAGCTTTATTTAAGCTCAACCACAGCCTACAAGAGCAGCAGTGATGCAAAGCGAGGCATTACTTAAACAAGCACAAGTGATCCCTGATCGAAGGATGGTGACACTGCTGAAAGAAGCCAATGCAAACACAACTAAGGCCCTTTGCAAACCCAGAGAAGGTTCAGAGAGTTAACAAGCAGGCACCCATGAGTGTGTTAGGAAAGCTGAGCCTGTTGCAAGGACATGGATGGTGAGGAGCTCTCTGGCTCCTCACCCCATGTGTGTACCAGATGGGTCTTGGGGCAAAGTGCTGTGAATTCAGATTGTGCAGGCACAAAGCTGTTCCCCAAAGCTGGTCAGAGACATTCCCTGAGCCCCACAGCAGAGCACAAGCTCTGTGTTATGGGAATAATGTGGCAGAACTGGGTTTAACTCCAACACTGGGTTTTCTGGATTGGGACATGCCATCCAAATCCTGGGCATGGGTCTGCAGCAGTGTGGAGACTGTAGCAGGATGCCCTGCTCTCACAGGGTCACTCTGGGGCTGTGTGGGGTGATGATGGGATGGCAATACTTTACTGCCAAACCAATCTCAGCTCTGTGGGTCTCAGCATCCCTGCTCTCTGCCATGGATGGCTTTCTCCCAGGGGTGATGGTGAGTGGGAGCACGAGACCATGGCCAGCCACAGCATTGCTGCCCAGGTGCTGGGATGGACCAAACTGCAGCCCAAGGGGAAATAACATAGGGTAGGGTCAGAAATTCTCATAGTGATGTGCAAAGTAGGTCTGGTCCCTCTTGTTCATCTGCCGACAAGCCTGTTCCACGCTCTTTGTCATCCCAGGTGGGCCACAGCTGAACACCCCAATCTTCTGCACCTGGGAAAGGGGGAGCCAAAGTCAGACCCAGCAGCACCAGCTCTCCCTGCAGTCCAGACCCCCTTGGCCCCTTGCCCTTCAACAGCTTTGGGTATGGACACTGGCTGAGCAGTCTGTCCCAACCTCTGGCGGCTTTTAGGGAGGCTGTGAGGGCTGTTACATCTGTGAAGGCTATGGGGGCTGTGAGGGCCATGGAGAAAGGATGGGAACACCCAGTCCCAGGTAGTGGTTGCAGCTGGGCCCCCGCAATAGCAGGTTTTTGGCTGGCATGGGGCACTGCTGACTCTTGCAGCTCAGTCTGGCTCTGGAGGAAAAGCAGTAGTTGTGTCCCTTCTGCCCTCTCCTTGGTGCAGATGCCACCAAAGTCTCCAGGACTTGGCGACAAGCAGGGACCAGTCCTCCACTGTGGGTGCACCTCCTCCTATACCCTGTCCCCAGCCAAGCACTGACCTCAGGGTGCACTTCCTGCAGTGAGCTGAAGAAGGGTACGAAGGGAGGGCGCCCAAAGTGGGTGATGGAGCGCAGCCCTGTGAACAGGCTCTTGTTCAGCACCTTCTGGAAGTGGCGTTCGCAAATGTACTGGAAGAGAGATCAGTGCAGGTCAGACAGTCCAGTATGGCCCAACACAACCCAGCACAGCGTGGCAGCCTCCCCAGTGTAGAGCCAGGCTCACCAGCATAGTGGTGCGCAGATCAAACTTCTCAGCCAGCTGAGTGATGTAGATGTGCACAGAGACCAAGTTGTTCCTGTCTGAT
The DNA here is from genome assembly GCA_035583235.1 of Hafferia zeledoni. Classification (NCBI taxonomy): domain Eukaryota; kingdom Metazoa; phylum Chordata; class Aves; order Passeriformes; family Thamnophilidae; genus Hafferia; species Hafferia zeledoni. The sequence continues at coordinate 17,522,574 of JAWWEV010000018.1, read as the reverse complement.
TCCTCCACCTCCCGGATGATGTCTGTCAGCCACTCAAACTGCCGCTGCGTGCGTGTCACCCAGATGAAGTAGATCTGTGGCACATGGGGATGAGGCTCAGAGTGTGGCCAGCACCCATAAGCTATTCCGTGGGCTCCATGGAGTAATTTAACCCCAAAGTGGCCAGCAGCAGCAGGAGGCATCTTGGAAGGTCTTGTCTTTCAGATGCTTCCTCTTACCTTCTTACACAGCAGCTTGGAGTTTATGGATGATTTGAAGACCAGGTCCTTGAGGATGGATGCAAAGGGTGTCACCCCGATGCCTCCTCCCACCAGCACTGACACCTCAAACTTGTTCCACTCCTGATGGCCCTCCCCAAAGGGCCCATCCAGATAGAGCTGGAAGGCAGTCAGTCATTAGTAGAGCACTTCCCATCTCCGCTTGCCCAGGTCCTGGCTGCTCTCAGAGCTGGAGAAGCATCTCAGGCTTGGCACAACCCATTGCTGAGATGCTCTTGGGCTCGGATGTCCCTGTGGGCGACATCCTGTGCAAGGCTCACCTTGGGCAGCTTGCCAATGAGGGCCAGGTTCTCTGGGGAGTAGAGCTCCCGCAGGCGGGTGGTCCAGGGCCCCACGGCACGGATGTGCAGGCTGAGCGTGTCGTCATGCGGCGCCGAGGTCAGGGTGAAGGGGTGGTACTCAGTGGTGCCCAGGTCCACACAGGCGATGCGCACCCACTGACCAGACTTGTAGTCAAAGTCCTGCGGCCGCTGGAACTGGAGGTGGGTGACACCTGTGGGGAGACAGAGATGGAGGCTCTGTTAAGCTAGAGATGTTCGGAGGTGGAGGCTTCTGCATTGCTGCAGCTTCTGATGCTCTTGCGAAGAGCCTGGGCCAGGCTGGTACCATGTGGCCAGTGAAGCTGTGGTACCTGAGGGCAGGAGCTCAGCTTTCACCACACTGATTTCCACCTTCTTCCTGCTCAGGCTGAGCAGCTTGTCTGCACTGTAGATGAGAGCTGGAATGATGAAGTAGATGTAGAAGCGAGGCTGCTGGATCAGTGCGTAGCTGCCGTGAATGATGACCTGGGCAGGGAGCAGAACCCATCAGCAGGGCACGCCATCGCTCCAGGGCTGATTTGGTGGCAGCTCAGCAACAGCAGCAGGGAGCCAGAACTGGGGTCACCAGCTCCCTTGGAAGCACCCCAGCTATGCCACCTCATCAGCTGCACTGATTTGACCTACAGGCACGCAGTGCATCGGCACCACCCCTTTCCTCCCAGCTCAAATCTTTTACCAGGACATAGAGCAGCACGTAGAGGTGGTGGGTGATCCAGAAGCCCTGGAAGCTGACACGTCGGAAGTGGTGGGTGGCAAACACATACATCACAGCAAGGACCACGAGCAGCAGTACCCCTGTCATGCCTGTGAGAGGAAGGGTTAGGAGGTTCTGGGGTGGGGTTCAGGGCAGCCCCACAGGGGCTCTACCTGTGCTGGCCAGGGTGCTGCCCATCTAGGACACGGGTGTGCAGGACTGTCTGCCAGGTGTTCTCACCTGGAATTGTCTGGAAGAACCACCAGTAATACTTCTGTGGGAGCTGTGACCTGGACAGGGACAAGAGATTGCACCATGGAGTGACCAGAATGAACTCCTGGCTTCCATTTTCATTCTTGTCCATGGCCAGGACACTCTGTATGGACTTTGCTCTAAATCCAACCTACCCATCATTTGTGAAGACATTGGAGAAGAGGCAGGACAGGACGCTGAGAGGCATGACTGAGAAGATGTAGACATTCACTACATGACCTGCAGTGTGGAGCACTGTGAGAGACAAAAACAATGAGAAAGAAGCATCACTTGATATGGATGGAGATGTGTCAGACTCTGAGGATATCCCCAGGGGCCCAGAGATTCCTCCTTTTCTGGAGTGCAAGACATCTTTGTCTCCACAGAGTCTTCAAGCTTCTGCCTGGTCCTTCCATGGTGTGATGAGCTGATTCTCATGCTTTAGATGCAGTTTGTGGGTGGCACATCTCCCAGCAGCCCACCCACCTGAGAAAATCAGGGCTGCCATGGCAATCCAGCGGTGGAAATCGACGGCGGCATCGAAGGGGATGTAGTGGTTGAGGAAGGTCTCCCGCAGGACAGTGATGAGGTTGCGGCACATGGTAAGCAGGATGTAGGAGTACATGAAGGAGATGGAGGCAGCTGCTCCCCGGGAGATGATGATACCCACGAAGGTGGTCTGTGCGATTCCAGTGCTAGGGGATGCAAAGGCATAATCTGGGGAGAGAAAACAGAGGGGGTGTCAGTGTGCCTGGTGCTGAGGGCCATGACCCTTCCTGCAACAAGGGGATGGCCACCTGTGTGGCTGCACCAAAAACGTGTCTGCAGGCATGGGGTTAGTGTGGGAAAAGGGGCATGACCCCCTTGAACTGCTGGGTGAAAGGGTGTCCTTGGGTTTCAGGGAGGGCATTTTCCTCCTCTGGCAGGCACTGGGGAACTGCACCTTGAGACTGTGGCCTCAGTTGGGGAATCCAATGTAAGGGATGTCCACAAACTGGAACAAGTCCAGCAGAGGCCAGCAGGATGGGTAGGGATGGAGGACATCATATAGGGGAAAGGTTGAGGAAAATGGGCTTGTTCAGGCTGGAGGAGAGGGGTCAAGGGAGACCTGGTGACTATCTGCAACCACTTAATGGGTGTAAAGAGGTGGGAGAGCCAAAGTCATTCTGAGAGATGCACAGTGGAAGGATGTGTGTCAACAGCACAGCTTTCACAGGAGGAAATTCAGGTCTGATGTAAAATAAAATCCCTTCACAGGGTGGATGGTTCAAAACTAGCACAGGTCCCTTCAAAAGGTCCCTTCCAACCTCAGTGATCCTTTGGTTATTCCAGGGGAGGAGTGACACTGTTGCCCAAAGCTGTGCCAGGCAACACCCACCACACCCCATACAACCAGTAGCTTTGAGGCACCAAGCCCATGCACCCCTCTGAACATGGAGGGGGCAGTGGGGCTGGGGGGCACTCACAGTAGGCTCTTTCCACGAACACTCCAGCAGTGATGGCAGAGAAGAGGACGACGCAGACGATGTGGCGCCGGTAATTCTCAACAAAGCGCTTGAACTCCTGGATCTTCTGCTGAACTGGGTTCCTCTCGTACTTCTTCCGCTGTGCCTCAGTGTACAAGTGCAGCTGGTACTGGGTCCCCCTGGTAAATACAGGCGGGCTGATGTCACTGTGAGGTTTCCCCAGCTCAGGGCCATGCTGCCCAGATTTGGGGCTGCCTCCCAAAGTGCTGTGGCTGCCTCTGCACGTCAGTGACGGGGTGACCTGCAGAGCACAAGGCAGAGGGTGACCTCAGCTCACCCCACTCTGCAATGCTTTCAAAACCTGATAACAGATGTGCAAACAGTGACTCATAAATAAAACTATAGATAAGACCTGTAAGAGATAATTTTCATAGTAATATTCAACTGTCCAAAATTATCCCACAGAAGACGTATTTCCTCAATTGGAGCAATTATGGCAAACCAAGATATTGTGGCCATCAGCAACAACCACGGAACTGATTCCTTGCAGAAATACTTGCTGCTGTCACAGCAGTGAGGACCAGAGTCTCTCCTGCAGCTCTTGCCGGAAGTTGGAGCCTCCTTGCAGCAGTGCCACTTGACTGGAGGCTGCCCAGTCTGACACGGGCATGTGAGAAACAGCAAATAGGCTGAACTTGAACCCCAGAAGCACAACCATTGAGGAGAGGCCACACTCACTTTCTTCCTGGTCTCTTCCTCAGCTCTTGCCCTTCTCGCTCCATGTAGTGTCCAGTGTCCAGATTTGGATCTTTTTCCTCCTCTGAGATGGTTCTGTTGGAAATAGAGCTATGCTAGCCCAAAACTCTGTTTGCAGGAAGAGCTTTGCGAAAATTTCCCCTTTTCTCTACCTTCCGTTTCAGGCTCGCTGGGAAGCTGTCCAGCTCTTTCCCACAAACCTGTTTGCACTAACTTTAATTGCACATGGGCTGAATTTGCTCCAAAATAACCCTTTCGCACTCGAAAGTAAGACAGGCCTCCCATCCCCACATAGGGGACGCAGCAGGGACTTCCCAGGGGGCACTTCATCCCCTCTGGCTGTGCCCAGGGAGGAAGCAGCAGCCCCACCCTGGTGACTGGTGTGCACCTCCCACCAGGATCATCCTCCTTCCCCAGCACTGGGAGTGCCAACAACTGGTGGGAGGACTCATTGGAAAGGTTGGGGTGAAGGATGGATGTGCCCAGGGCAGAAAGAGAATGAATAGCAGAAACAAGACCAAAGAGGGGAGCTTACCCCTTTGGCTCTTTCTTTTTTATGAAGGAGACACAGTTGTGCAGGTTTTGCTTGAACACCTCAGGGACACCTTTGAGGAGCCAAAAGGACAAACAGCCATTCAGAGCGTGCAAGGCAAGGTTTAGGATTCTCCCGTGAGCAGGGAGAAGCTCTGAGCTGACCCCAACATGCTGCACGTGAAGCAGCAGCTGATGCCCCATTATTGCAGTTGGGTTGGAGGGATTGGTGGGGCAGGATTTGGGAGTTCCATATTGGGTGCCCTGCAGGGCCTGGGGTGCCCCAGCGCTCGCGCCTGCTGACCTTTGACACAGAGCTGGGTGAGACGAAGCTCGCTGTCGTGGTCCCGCAGCATGTAGTGGAAATTCTCCCACGTCAGCTCATCCCTGTCCTGAAACCCTGAGGCCCGGAACATGGACTCGGTCACCTGCTCTGCTTGTTCTCTCGACAGGCAGTTGTTGGAGATCTCGATGAAGGACCTGGAGCAAGGAGGGGAGATGGGAACATCAGTTAATCAGTTCAAATAACACAAGGCAGAGCCCCAGATCAGTTTCATGAGAGAAAAGGGTTTGTGGTTGTGAGTGTTGCGCCCATGGATTTCTTGAGGACTGAAGTACAGAAACTGGGAGCTGCTTTTGAAGACATGTGCGTCTACAGACATTGTGAAAATATCTGGAGATGAGAGAAGAAGTACCTGACCATCCTCAGAAACTCCTCCTTGGAGAGGAACCCATTCTCATCGATGTCATACATCCTGAACATCACTTTGGACTTCTCCTCTGGGGACCCTGGTGGGGAGAGCAATAGGCAAAGTAAGAACAAGATCTGATTTTCATCAACAAAGATGCTTTCAAATAGTGTCTTTGAGCATGTGGACCTGCAGCAGTGAAGCCTCACCCTTCCAGCTGAATTTCTCAAGTGCAAGGTTGGGTAGATACACATCCTTTCTTAGGCAATATTTTACAAAGTAAAAATGTGCTTTTGCACAGCAATGGTTTTCTGGGACCTGTTTTGATTGAATCTGGCATTTTAACACCTTGATCTATGAATCCACCTTTCCATTGCTCCTTTAGGAAGAATCAGATGTCAGACACAGCAACTATGATCTCTCAAGGACAGGATGCATGGTCCCTTCAGGAGACAGGGCAGATGTGTCTGTGGGGGTGGAAAATAGCTCCCCTCATGAACAGACTTCCAGAAAACACAACCACATGGTCGCTGACCCATAACTCAAGTTGAATCTGTCCTAGGTGAAGGGAATTTTATTCTGTAGCAGTGTCTACAGGCTGACTTGCTGGATGGATCTTGTCCTTCACTCTGCCAGATCCTAGATGCAGGACCAAGGGCAATAGATGGAGTCACTAACCAGCTGCAGCTCCCACCTTTCATGAAGACCACCAAGATGTCCAGGAATTCCCGGAAGGAGATGTAGCCATTTCCATCTTTGTCAGCCAGGGAGAACATGGACTCCACAAACATGGAGTGAGCCTTGAGACCCAGGGCCTCGGCAAATTCAGCCCTGCTCAGCTCACACGTCAGAGACTCCTTTGCCTTCTGTGAAGACTCAAAGTTGAGCTCTCCAGCATCAGACTTGTCGATTTCCAGCACCTGCAGGTTGTGTCCACAAAAAAAATCCTGTGAGTACTGGCTGGTGTTTCCTTCCTGGCCTATTGCACAAGGACTGGTAACTCCCCTGGCACAAAACTCATTACAGATACCACAGGAAAGTCCTGTGACTTTCACTCCACACCACTGACACCATCCTGGAGACCTCAGTTACATCATCCAAAAGTCTCTTTGCAACTTTAGACACTGATACCACTGCAGCAGATCTCCCTTTTCTGCAAAGGAAAATGTCCCTTGGTCCTGTAAGTATTGGCAGCTTCCTTGTGCCCAGCTTACCAGCTCTTACTGAGAGGAACAGCTTAATCAATACGGAAATACCTTCTTCCGTGCACCAGAGCCTGCAACACTTCTACACACCTGAGCAAACAGGTGCCTGAAGAAAGTCTCCAGAATCTGTTTTCTCTGCTCCTGAGTGACTGCCCATTTCATCAGGCTCTGCTCCTTCATCTCAGACAGATGCAGGTCAAGGCCACTCTCATTCAAGTAGTTTCGCAACTTCTCGACAAAGCTGCTCCTCTCGGCCTCCTCGCCGAACAGCAGCACCTGCAAAGGACCCCACCAGCTGGCTGTGATCATCAGAGGCTCAGGTCTATGGTATGAGCTGGACCTGGAGGTCCTCAGAAGGCCACAGCCACTCTTCAGGGACCTACACACTGCTCCCAGTGCCCCTCACCAAGTGGTGCAGAGAACTGTGGGGGGTCCAGGGGAAGATGTCATACCCCAGGCATCATGGTACTCACCAGATCATACTCCTTGGGGCTCTTCAGGAGCAGAGCTTTGTTCCCTTTGTTGTTGGAAAGGATCACCTCCACCCTTTGGTGGGCTTTCAGGTTGATGGTCCGGAGCACAGACCCTCTCCCATCCAACACTTTGAGCACTTTGTCAGCTTGGAGCTGGATGTAGACAGGAGAGCTGTCTTTCTTGGGCCCGTGCCATTCCATGGCTGATGGGAGAGAGCACAGGACTCAGCTAGAAAGGCACACCCAGGATCCCACTCCTCCCAGCACCTCCTTCACCCAGATGCAGTTCGGGAGTGATTTCATGGCCAGGCACATCTTAAAGGAATAATGATGATGTCCCAACAGCAGAACTCAAGCACACAGAAGGAGTACAATGGAGCAGGGAGACAAGTTTTCCAGTGTTCAAGCAAGGAGATAATACAGTCCCTGTCCTGGAGCTACAGGTGCAATCACTTTAAATGGGTTTCCTTCACACAAGGTGTGATCTGGGGAGGGCTGAAATTAGAGGGTCATAGGATGACTCAAGTTGGAGGGGACTCAGGTTGGAAGGGTTCCCTGCCCAACCTCCTGCCCAAAGTAGGATCAGCCACAGGTCAGACTGCTCAAGGCTTTATTTGGTCAGGTCTTGGACAGGATGGGCTACCAAGCCCTGTGGACTCCCTACTCTTCTTCTTGACCATCCTAGGGAAACAGTTCCTCCTTACATCCTATTTGGATATAAACCCCAGGCCCTGACCAGCTGCTGTCACAGGGTTGGCAGTGCCATCTCACCGTGTGTGGCCTTGCTGGTCACCTCCTTGCGCACACTGATGTTCTGCTGTTTCTGCAGTTTCTTGAAGTCTCTCTTGCGGAGAGTGGCGACGATCCAGGCAACAAACAGAGCCACTGGAGACACATGGGAGAAGGAGATGTGAGATATCACAAAGCTCCTTCCCACTTTGGCTACCTCCTGGTGCCCAAGGACCCTGCCAGCTCAAGGACCTCAGAATCAACCAGGATTCAGCAGCTCCTGCTGGGAGGCCTGGTCCATGGGCACTCAGCCCCTTTCTCCAGTGGAGAAGTGGAACAGGGGAAGGGTAAGGAAATGGAGAGACAAACCCAAAGGCAGACAGCAGAGGACAACGATGATGATCCCGAAGCCTGCACCGCTGCCTGCAAAGTAGTCCAGCACCACCATGGGTGTGCAGTTGGCCAAGTGTTGAGCTGTCAGCTGCTGGGGCTGGGGGCATGGGTCCCCTGCAAGGTGGGGACAGGCTGTGAGTCTCACTAACCTTCTACCCATCTCACCTGTATCACTCCCAGGAACCTCTGCACTAAGATGCTGACAGGATTCAGGGCTGAGTCATCCAGGGAGCAATGCAAAATTGGGGTGCTTGAGTTAAACTCCAGATCCTGGAGACAGCCTTTGCTTTTGGGTTGAACCTTTGCCTGCCACAGCAAACCAAGCACAGACCTGGACTCAAGCACTCTGGGGGCTCAGCACCATCACAGTCCCATTGGGATGGGCTGAGCAAGAAGCACCCTGGGCCACAGAAAATTTGAGCTCTGCTCTGCTCATCCAGACACTGCAAATCCAGGGAGTTCTCCTGGTGCAATTACATGGAGTGCACACGAAGAAAATGTGACCCAAATTAAATGCTTACAGTAAATGGGAGGGGTGTGACAAGATTCCAAGAGGAAAAGGCATATTGCCAAACACAGTAACATGGCTTTTCCCCTTGGGATCATGCCCGGACTTCAGTCCTCTTTCATATCCGCATCATTGCATTGTCTTTCTCACGAGCAGCCCTTGCATTTTCCACCCATTTTCCTGGCTTAGGGTCACAGCAGTGTCAGGCTTGAGAAATTCCAACCCCAATGTGTTCCTGGCATCTCTGAGTCACCAGCTGTGTCACCAGCATGGCTCTGCTGCCTTACTGGAGCCATTCACTCCCACGCTCACCCTCTCTCCAGACAAACACATGGGGCTGGATATCTGTGGAGCTGGCATAGGTGACAGCAGCCAGGACGTTGTGAAAGGTGGTGTTACGGATCTCCCTGATTTCCTCCTCTGTGAACAGCCTGTGCAAAAATACATGTGGATAAGGGGTGGCCCCAGATGTCACTGACCAGCAACAGGAAGGAACTGAGGAAGCAGGATGATGCTTCTTCCTCCAGCCCCAGTTTCTGTGTGCTACTGGGGCTTGCAAAGCAGTGGGCAGCTGCCAGGTAAGGGGGAGGCCTTTACCCGTTCTTGGTATTTTCGAACCAAAACCTGTCGCCATCACGCAGGCGCACAAACTGCTCCAGGATGATGGTGCTGAAAAGGGACCCATTAGCCTCCAACATGCCTCCAGGGAGCAGCTCCAGCCGAGCCACATCACTGGCATAGAGGGCAGCAACCTTCTGCAGGACCTGGTGAGAAACCCCCACCACACACATGTGAGCACAGACAATTCTGCCAGGGCATCAGAAAGCCTTGGCAAACCTCAGTTGAGGTGAGGAATGTGGATTTTACAGGCATCACACATCTGTGGGCAGGAAGGATGCTCAGTCCCACACAGCCTGGAGCTCATGGTTTGGAGTTGGGCAACTATGCATCACTCCCAGGGCATCTTGGCTCTGGGAGTAGCAGAGTGCTCAGTGGCACAGGAGCTTAGCACCAGGGCAGGATGATTTATTCATGCCATGTAATTACACAGTTACCCCAATGCAACAACCCTGCAGGCATGAAAGTCAGCTAGGGCAGGTCATGCACTCATCCCTTTTCCTATGATGCTGCAGAATCCAGTTCCTGCCTGGAATGCCCCAACATCCTCTGACCCACATACATTTGGTGCCCAGCCCCATTCCCTGTTACCTGTGGTTCCAGGTGTGGGGCAAGATTTGACCAGTTCTGCAGAGGTTTCAACCCAAATCGCTCCCGGGCTTGATTATAGGTCGGCAGGCCAAGGTCTCGCCCGCGCTGGATCCAGCTGGCCACGAAGTCGGTGCGGGAGTACTTCAGAGGCCCATACCAGTAATCTGTGCATGGATTTGAAGCCGTGGTGTTGGCAAGGAAGAGCCAGAGGAGCCACCTGAGCTGCCATAGCTGCTGGACTGGCTGCCATGGGCTGTGCAGAGCATGGATGTCATCTCCATGCCCTTGCTAAAATGCTCCCGTGGACAGGTTTAATGTGTCCTGCAGCTTTTTTGCACCCCCATTTACAAGGTTGAAGGTGCAGCATGTTGGGTTGGGTGCTGCAGTTGGTGACAATGAAACCTGCCTCCCCACCTCGCCCCCTGCCCAGCCCCAGGAGTGAGGGTCCCCCACCAATGAGCAGCTGCAGTGCAGACCTTGGAGATCTTCCACCACAATGTTGTCCTCCTGTTCTGCGATCTGTGAACTCATTCCCAGCAGGAGGTTGTCCACGTCCTCTGCCTTCTGCAGCCCTGGGCTCTGAGGGGAGATGGGAAGAGCAGGTGACTTCTCACATGACTAAGGACAGGAGGTAGCCCCACAATCCTGGGTTTAGGGGAATCAGGCACTTGTTCCAGGTTCATTTTCTCCACCTCAGCTCAGCCTTGAGGTCTGAGCCTGACACAGCTAAAGGAGGCATCTGGGGGTGCTTGATGAGGAGGACCTCATACCCCTAGGCTGGCTGTCATGCTCTGCTCCCAGTTTGCCTTTCAGACCCCTGTGGTGTTCTCCACAGTAAGACATGAATCCCACCTGGCCAGCCCCCCACACCCTTGTGCTCCCTTCCCTGTACCTCTCTGCTCCAGTAGCTGTTGCAGAGCCGCACTGCTGGGAATGAGCCACTGGGGCCAGACGCGTTCTGGAACCGACACTTGGTGTCTCTGGAACAGCAGAGAAGGGCTGAACCCACAGCTCCAGCCACAGCTGCCCGGAGCTGACAGGGCTTGGCTGTTTCAGCCAAGAGCAGGACATGGGGAATGCACAGGAACCATCCCCAGACACCACCCAGATGCCAGCTTGGGCATCCCCTTCCCTGGCAGGGGCACTGCATTCCCACAGCCCTACCAGGTTGCTCGTACCTCTTATAAACACCTGGCGGCACCATGGTGGCCAGGAATTGTGTTGCAGCTGCCAGGAACTCTGGTGAGAGGCTGGGGTCCAGGTGCTGCTGGTAACCTGGGGGGCAGCAACCAGGCTGGAGGAAAAAGGGCCCCAGTTCCCTCTCCCATCCCATCCCATCCCATCCCCAGCTTCCCTGGTCCCCCCACCCCTACTTCCCACACTCCTTTGCCTGTCATACCCCTCACTCACCTTTGTATTTTGGGATGTCTGTTCCCAGCAGGGTCGGCAGCCACTCATACAGAACGATGCTCTAGGGAACAGAGGGGCTGGGTCAGAGCCAGCACCAGGGAGGATGTTGGTGGTCCTGGCAGAGCTGGGGTGGGTCCCATCCCTCACCTGGAAAGTGGCGATGACCCTCTTGCGAGTGTGCTGGAACAGATCCTCATCGGACCAGGAGGGGTGCTGCTGGGCCAGCGCCGTGGCCAGGTGGTTGTGGTACCGAAACCAGGCAATGCTCTCAGCCTGCAGGAAGGGGTTCTCGTTGCCCCAGGCACTCCCCAGGTCTGCAAGAGCCACCAGGACCATCAACGTCAGGGTGTCAGCACTGGGTGTAGCTTGGCCCGTGGCTGGAGGAGCACCCCCAGCCCCATGGCTGCAGCCCAGAGTCCCCTCGTCCCCTCGCCCTTCCTCTCTCCCCGGGCGAGACCAGGAGCTGGAGCGAGTGAGAAGTAGCACTGGGGCCCCATCACAGACCGAAGCTTGAGCAGGTGAGGAATTGAAAGCAAGCTGAGCAGGTTTGTAATGGCGGCAGCTCGTTTCCCCAGAGGTGATTGCCTGGGATCAAAGTGACCGGCACCTACTGCTCTCTGACCGGTTCCCCCCTGGGTATGTGGCACCTGGAGTTCATAGTTTGTCCTTGCTGGGATGTTTTCGCTGGGGCACACATCTTCCTTCCCCTTGGGCTGGGAAACTTCCTGCTCTCCCATGGCCCTCCCAACCCACGTGTCCTGCCCCTTCACTCCAGCTTAGCTCCAGGGATCTCCTTCTCGCCTGGCTCACAGTCAGGGGTGGAGTCAAGCAGGTGAAAAACCATTGGGAATGGCACCATTACCATAGATCCCTTCGGGACCACCCTGTCCCGTGGACGGATCCAGTGCTTTCCACATGGGGATCCTCCCGTCCGTCTGCCTCGGGAGGCCTCTGTCGGGCCCCGAAGCCAACTGTCCCCCCGAGAAGCTCCTCAGGGCGTCACTCCAGGAGTGCAAGGGGCCGTAGATGGAGCTGCCGTCCAGCCAGCCCGTCACCTCATTGGTCTAGGGCAGGCACAGGGAACAGGCATTAACAGGGGCCGGGGTTTCGGCAGAAAGGTGCAAAAAGAGGTGTGAAAAGCCGCAGTCTGGCTCTTTCATTCTTGCGCAGTAGCCGCCCCATCCCCTGTTTTAACAAGAACTCTCAGGATGCAAAGATAAACACCGACAATCCCTGTGCAAACTTTGGGGATTAGTGCTGGCTACAGGAAAAGACAAGGTCCAGACTTTTCTAAAGCACGTTGTGGGTTTTTTTTTCCCCCAATTGTTTTTGCTATATCAGAAGCAGACATCTGAATCCCTGTGTGTGTGCTGGAAGGGGAAAAAGGAACGTGGGACCTGTCCCCTCTGTCCTCACAACAGGGAGTCCCGCTGTCCTGGTAACATGTTGAGTATCTCCCTTGTCAAATATTTGCATGAGAACGTCCTTTACATTCTGAAAACATGATGGAGCTTTCATTTTTCTAAGGTTTTAAATGCTGCTGAAAACATGACTTGATAACTGGTCTCACCATGGCTTTCATGTGAAAGGTTCAGGGGGTATTTTGCTACTATGATTTTGGCTGAGAAGCTTTCCAGCATGAAAGAAGTCTTGGGAACACAAAGAGCACAGCAAAATCCAGAGAAATTGGAGGGAAACCTGGATTTTTTCCCCCAAATTACTGAAATTTAGGGAAGCTTTACAACTTTATGACAGTATCAGCTCAGCTTTGTGATACATCATTAAAGATAAGAGTTGGTGCCTAAAAACATCTTCCATAATTAACTGACCTAATTATATTTTCTTTGTCCAAGAGAAGCTTTGACCTCAGGCAACCATCAATGTTGCTCAATGTGAATGTTGAAGGTTGATTTTGGGTTCATTTCATGGGGTCAAACACTTGAGAGATGTATATTTTTAAATAAATAGTGGTGTTCTTGTTTTATTTTTGCAAACTCCCTGGGCTACTGCAGACCCGTGTTGGGTGAAGAGCAAAGGAAGCCACACCTACCTGTTCCCGGGGGCTGTTGGGGCTCTGCCCTGTCTCTGCTGCCCAGCGGATGCGCTGGAAAGGCAGGACCACATCTCCAGTGCCAGCAGGGTCAAACACCGGGTCTCCGGAGGGGATGTGGATGTTGAGGAACTCAGCAGGGCAGCCGGGTTTCTCTGTCTCCAGGATGTCCAAGAGCACGTGGAAACCTGACAGAGACACAAGCATGGTCAGCAGCTGAGAGGGGCTGCCATTAGCACCTCCAGCAGGATGTAGGGTAGGCAGCTGAGCTGTAGGTGGGCTGAGGGGACCACCATGTGTAGCAAGAGTGTTCAAGGCCAGGTTGGACAGGGATTGGAGCAGGTGGAACAAGATGACCTTTAAGGTCCCTTCCAAGCCAAACCATTCTGGGATTCTATATTTTCCCAGAGACTGACATCCCCCAGGTTTGGAGATCCAAGACCCCACTGAGCTCCTGAGCAACAGCAAAACCTGCTCTGACTTGCAGCAGTTCAGCCCAGCAATGACTCTCAGCACAGCCTTATCACATCCCTCTTGGATTTTGCAACGAGGTAACTTCACTGCTAGAACAAAAGAGGAAATTCCCAAATGACAGATGAGCCCTTGGATAAACTGCCAAAGGCCACTGAAAAGTCACACAAACTCTCCTGGCTGGACACTACTTTGGCATGACAACACCCAAGGCTTTCTCTTCCCCATGTGGGTCTGCAATGGAGAGCTGCATTAGGAGCACTCTGATCCGTGACCTTGGATGTGCAAAAACCAGATAATTTTCCAACCAAACCAACATTTTCCCAGCTAATTCCAAGCCCCAGGTCTTACCAAAGAAGACAGCCAGCACAGTTGTGTTCCCGCGGGAGGGCAGCCCAGAGGGGCCCTGTGCCACTGTGGTGCTGAGCCGGCGGGCGTTGGGCACGTGGGGCTCCTGCAGCGCCTGGTAGACACCGTCGGCATAGTTGGCTGGCAGGAGACGCAGCAGCCGGGCACCTGCGGCACCAAAACAACATGGAATGGGCCCAGTGGTACCAAACAGGAGACACAACAAGGGCAGGACACCCCAACACCTGCAAGGGTCCCAGAAGAGAGCAAGAGAGTGGCCAAGAACACATAAGTGTTGGTGCCATCACCCAACACTTGCAACACTGAGTTCAGTCCACATAAAACCAGGTGGGATCCTCCATCTTCCTCTCTTCCAGCTGTTTTTCTCTCATCCATGTGCATGCCTGTTGCCTCCTGGAAGTCTTGGGTGGTGCTTCAGTGTGTAACTGGAGTGATGTTGAGCTGCCACATGTTGACTATGCAACCCTACACAAGTGTGGGGTTTGCCAGTATCGTAGGGAACAGGAGAGGGGACAGCTGGAGAGGCAGCAACACAGGTGAGAAGTTGAAAGAGAAACCCTCTGACTTTGCACCCACTGCCAGTCCCAAAACTGAAAGGCCCAGAGGCAGGAGGTTGTTTCTCACTGATGAACGAGTTAATTTTGAAAGGTTCCTCACCAGTGTGCTGGATTTCATTTGCTGGAGCTCCCCAGAGCCGGGGAAATCCTGAATGCCTGCCATAGTTTGGGGCTTAGTTCCCATAGGGTTTTTTCCAACAGTTAGGGTCTGATCTGTCTTCTCTGGAAGAGGGAGGTTTGGTCTCTCAGGGACCTGCTGTTTTCCCTGTCAGGCTTTGGTGTAACCAAAGGACTGGTGACACACGTGTCATGTTGAAAAGGCATTTGGACTCAGAGAGAGCTGTGCTATTGCCACCACATTGTGTGTCATCATGTCACCTGATTGGGAACCAATTTGGCCACAGGAAAGAGGAGGATTCAGAATTGTTTTTACTTTATATTAGTCCCTGCCTGATTTGCCCCAGTCCCTGGCACAGGGACATTTCCTAGAGCTGACCCCATGGGCTGGCTGTAGGCATGAAAAACCAGTTCACCACTGTCAGAGGGAAATCCTGAATGCCTCTCTCAGCACAGACCCAGTACATGGCACCTGCCCTCTGCAGGGTGAAAAATTACCAGGTCCACCATGTCTGGACTATGAACTATCCTGCCTCAGGTCTTGTGTTGAATCCTGCTTGAACTCCATGCCCATTTTGGCTAAAGATGACTTTTTGCAGCTCTATGGTCTCTGATCACCACTGAAATGCCTTCTGGGAAGAGCTGGATCCTCCCTATCTTGGATATTTTGAGTGGCCTCACAAAGGCACAGCTTTGCTCTGGCACTGATGTTGATGTTGGGACTGATCCAATACCAGCCTGACCTGCAGAGAGTGCCTGGGCAGCAGCTAGAATGGTAATGCCAGGACATGGGGGACAAAATTGGGCTGCCTGGCCCCTCCAGAGTGTTCTAATGGGGCTCCCAGGTGCAACAAGGGACCTCTCAGGGCCATGGGAGGTGGTAAGTCAGATAGAGTTTTTCTCTCAGCCATAAAGCAAGGCAGATGCCAAAGTGCCAGCTCCCCTCACCCCATCCCACTGTACCCTCCCCAGGCCTGTCACTCACCCACAGAGCCACGGCTGTGCTGCAGCAGGTTGTTGTACCAGCCATCATAGCGCTGCACCTCCCAGGAGATGTTCTCCTGGGCTCCTGGAAGAGACCAGACACACTTGGTGAATAGCAAAAAAAAAAAAAAAAAAAAGTGTGAAATGAGCAATTCCACTACAGAATCATATTTGTATTGTGATCTTTTTCTATATTCTTTCTGGAGCTTTCCATACAAGCAGTTTTATAGACTAGTTTTGCACTCCTTTTGAGGGACAATGTAAAAAATTAGAAATTTGTGCTCATAGTCCTGATGTCCTCAAACCAATTCGTGACCACCATCAGTCTATTCCCAAAGGACCTTCCTTTTCTCCTCTCTAATTGAATCAGAAGTCTCTCCTTACTTCTGACTCCCACAATGTTTGTATGAGTCAAGGAAAGACCTTGACACTGGGATTACAGTCACGTTTCAACATCAGCCTTGTGTTAATTTTTATTGCTTTTACTGTAACACTAGCAAGGAAATCCAGTATTTATTTACAAGATGAGTACACATCTAAACCGCAGTAGGGGAGCCTCCCAACCTGCATTTTGCTCCATTTTTCTTATCTCCTCACACATTGCATCATAGAATCATAGAATCACAGAACCACAGAACAGTTAGAGTTGGAAGGGACCATAAACATAATCTAGTTCCGTTTTTCCTACCATGGGCAGGGATACCTTCCACTGGACCAGGTTGCTCTGATATGATGCCCCATGGAATAGAGGAAATTCCCCTGAGGGCATCAGCTATCCAGGATCTCCCTTTGGATCCCTTTCCCTGTAACTGCACTTACTCCCCAAGGTCCACGTCCCCAGTAGGAACAGGGTCAAACTCAACATCATCGCTGCAGGTTGCATTGGCCGCTGGATCTTTGGAAGGAGAGACCTGCAAAGGGAGAGGAGAGGGAGGGAGCTGGAGCTGGGCTGCTCCTGGAGGCTGGGAACATGCACAGGCCAAAATCTCAGCTCCTTGTGGTTTCTGTTGCTTAGTAAAATGCTGGTGCCATCAGCAGCAGTATCTCCCAGCTGTGGGAAGATGACAGGGGGCACGAGACCCCACTTGCTCGGGGAAGTTCTGTCAGGATGTGTCAGCTGGCCTGAGAAGACCTTTCTGCTGGAGCAATACCTGGCCCTTGGGGTACTCCAGTCATAGGCTCACAGCTCATCACACACATTGAGCTGTGCCAGCTTTGTTACAGGAACACATTCTTTGTTACAGAAATAAGCACATTTCAGCCAAAAATTTTTCTGGCATTGAGCCATCCAAGCAAAATCCAGCTGTGAACACGATGGGAAAGCCTAAGCTCGCAGTCAGGCATCCCAAAGTGTATGAGTACTGCAGACAGGACCTCTTGATCTGCTCTGAGCTAACCCAACAGCACTCCCTCATGACCAGCCTTTCTCATGATGCTTTTCCATCTGCCTTTCTACAAAGCCCCTGGATCCAGAGGAGATTTCATCAGTGAGACCTGAGCCTTTAAAACCCTGGCCAACACCCGACAGAAGAGAAGGATTCCCAGTCCTGAACAGTGAAGTGATTTACAGTCACAAACACAACAATGCTACCGCTGGCTTTCCATGCACAGGAATTCCAAACCTGAATTCAACTCCAAGACAGGATTTTCCACTAAATATGGCTCTTTGTCCTCATTCCAGCACTGTGAGTGTGCATCCAAAGACCAGCACCATTTCACAGGAGCTATGCTGCCAAGGCATGCAGCAATGCACAAATTTCAGCTTTTCCTACACTGCTCTGTCACAAGTCAAAGTGATGTTTTTCTTTTTTTTTTTTTTTTTTTAATTAAAACTTAAAGAAAACAGAGAGAGTAGCAGCTCCACTGCAGAACTTAATGTGGCCATACAGATAGAGGAGAGCAGATCCAAGTCATTCCAGAAGCCTGGAGCCTTATCCCTATGGCCCTTGTTAGTCACAGCTACTGTCTGTCTCTCCCCAGTGCCAGTGGGACAGACAAAGAGGCACCACCATCCCAGCCACCATCCAGCCCAGGATTTCAGAACAGGTTCCGTTTCTACCACCTTGGATCTCATCCAGAATATCCCAGCCTGCACACAGGGACAGCTTTCATTCCTGGGGACACCCCTGGGCCCAGCTGCCACAGTGCCACCAGTGCACAGCAGGGACTTCATTCCCGGCTGGGCCATAAGGGGTTCCTGCCTGTCCCCGCGGTGTCCCGTGCCCGCGCAGGACACACACCGTCCCAACCCGCTGTGTGCCGTGCTCCGCTCCCTCGCCGCAGGGACATGCGTGGCTCCATCGCACCCTGCAGGTGAGGACATGCATGGCCCCATCCCACCCGTCCTCACACATCACCCAGAGTCCCCCGCCCTCGGGACATGCATGTGTGGCCCGACTCTTTCCATACCCCGCGGCACGGCCGCATCCCAACTTGTCCACCCAGCAGGAGAAAGGGGGAATAGCACGAGCCCCTGTCCCCTCCGCAAGTGACAACGCGCATGGACAGAACCCCCCGCAGACAGCAGCGTGCATGGCATCGGCTACTGGGACCCGCGCGGGGCAGGGGGGACACGCACAGTAGCAATTCTCCAACTCCCACGCGAGTGGGAACACGCGGACCCACCGCACCCAGGCAGGAGACACGCGTGGCCCAGGTCTTCCCACTCCAAATGGGAACATGCATGGCACCAAACCCCCAGCCTCCACGCAAGCACCAACACGCGTGTCCCCGATCCCCCAGTTCCCCGAACCAAGAAGGGACAGTCGTGACCCCGATGCCTCAGGATCCCTGTCCTCACACAGGTGGTGACACGCAGGTCCCGACCCCACCGCAGGTGGTGTCATGCGTGTCCCGACCCCACCACAGGTGGTGTCACGCGTGTCCCCGATGCCCCAGGACCCCAGTCCTCGTGCAGGTGGTGACACGCATGTCCTGAGACCACTGTCCCCACGCAGTCAGTGACACAGCTGTCCCGCTCCTCCCTCAGGCAGTGACACGTATGTCCCGATGCCCCCCGCAGGCAGTGACACGCGTGTCCCCGATCCCTCACGCCCCCTACCCCGCGAGGCTGTGACAGGAGTGTCCCCGATCACCCAGGACCGCTGTCCCCCCGCAGGCAGTGATACGCATGTCCTCGATCCGCCAGGCCCCCAGTGGCGCGCAGGTGGTGGGTGACACGCGTGTCGCGGCGCTCACCTGCGGGCGCTCCGCGGGCAGTGCTGCGGGGCGGGCCGTGCCGCGCTTTACATACGGCCCCGCGCCCGCCGCCACCGCCTATAAGAGCGTGGTGCGGGACGGAGCCGCCCGCGCCCTCCGTCCGCAGCACCAGCAGCAGGAGGTAGGTGAGGGGAAAGGGTGGGCGCCCCTCGCCCGTCCCGGCCCCGCGAGCGGCCCCCGGCGCTTCCCGCCAAGCTCCGGGGATCCCGGCTTCCCATCCGGAGTTAACCCTCGGTTTCTCCTATCCCGGTTTGACCCTCTTGCAGCGGCAGGAGGGTGCAGGGAGGGTGCCCCCCATCCCTCCCTTCCCCACCCGCGAACTGCAGCTCTGATCATTCAGTTTCCAGGGGACAGGATTTCTCTTGTTTCCTCGGAAAATAACAATCCGCAGCCCTGAGCAACCCCAGCTCGGATCGCTGCTGGCTCTGCTGGCAGGAGTTCTTGGCTGAGCACTTCCAACAAATCTTTTTTGCCTCAGCTTATTCTGAGCAGGAAAACAGTTTCTACAATCAAAAACTTGTGGGGTTTGAGCAAAATTTCTGCCTCCTCTGTCTTTCTCCCCTGCAAGTCCAGAATATTTTAAACATGAGAGAAGTTGTCCATTTCTGCTGACTTACTGACCCTTCCTTAAAGATATCTCCAGTCTTCCCTCTCTCATACACTGTGACTGAGGAGACCATGGGGGCTCTAGGACCGTAGCCATGCTTCAGTAGGGAGAATGTTTTCCAAGGTTCAGAATGTTCACTTTTTCCTGCCCTGAGCTGCAGGCACCACTTTTCCACTGGAAAGCTGCAAAAATGCCAAGGAGTTGGTCTTCTGTCCAGGGCAATCAAGGGAGAAAGACTGGATGAACAGCAAGAGTTATTTCCCTGGAAAGTCTCTGTGGAATAAGTCCCAGAAGTTGCAAAGTGAAGAGGAAATACAAACATCCCTTGGTTCTGGTTGAAAGCTAAATTTAGATTTAACAAGGCAACATTTTCCATGTTATATTCTGGTTTTTAATTGTTTTTATGTTCTGGGTTTTAATTGATTTAAGCTGTGAAGAGTTGTGTTTTGGAGAATACAGACTTGGAAATCTTTCTTTCCTTCTTTGCATCCCATAGGAAATTTGGGCAAAGATAAAAGAAGACCATTAGAATTGGAGCCATTGAGATTTAACTCATCCAAGGTTAAACTGCTCATTTATTTCTTCTCGTGCAGCAGCTCTGAGTGTTTTGTGGGCACGTTTGCTGAGCTGGGCACCCACAGCTGGACATCAGTAGCATCAGGAATCAGCTACAGCTCCTGCTTGACAGGTAATCATGGCAATTAAAGCTGCCCTTCTCCGGGATTGGCATTCCAGGGAAACAACCCAAAGCTGTTACAGCAAAATAGCCTTGAAGAAGATTTTAGGAGCACACAACAGCTTTGCTGGTCTGGAGCAGAGTCAAGATAAGGTCAGGTTCGGGTCCATTGTAAAATCCCAGTCTCCATTAAACACTTTGCTGTAATTATCTGGGTTACTGGACAGAAAATTATTCTGAACCCAAAAGCTGCTTCATGCATCAAGAAGTGATTCAGCTGCCCAGACAAATTGTTTTATGATACCTATTGTGATCACCACCCACTTCTAGGGATTTGGGACCCACTTTTCTGTGGCTGCATTGCTCTGGGTTGGATCTCACCTAAAAATACTGTTTTCAGAAAATGAGAATAAAATCAACTTCTCTGTACAGTGACAGAATGAAATGGTGTTTGGTCACGAGTCAGATTAGCTCTGGAATCCCCTGACTTTAGCAGACTTCCCAGGGTAGTTACATGCAGAGAGGCTATTAAATAGGAGAAATAAGAGGACTAAGCATGTAATCAGTTTTGGTAGAAAAGTTCTGTCACAGGGGGAAGATGTGTAACTGCTGGAACTGGAGTGTCAGAGGAAGTTCAAAGCTGTCTGTAGGAATTACACAGCTTGTCATCATATGTAATCCAGTTTCCTTCAGCCTTGAGATGTGCTCCCAATGCTCATGTGCTCCTTGGACCCACATCTGGGGACTGGGTTCTGCTTCTGACCCCTCTGGATCAAGTGCAGGAGCAGCCCTCCCTCCTCCTCCTCCTTCTCTGCATTAGCAGCTCCTGGGAAAAAGATTCTTGGAGGAGATGAGTGGGAATGGGAATAGTGGGTTTTGTTCTGCTGGGCACTGGTGGTCCCTGCCTGGGGACAATTTTGTTACTGTGAATTCTGTGTTCTCAGTGGTTTCTTGTAATTTTGAAGGGTAACTCCTCTGTGGTGGTCACTGGCTTGTGGACTTCCCTAAGGGAGCACCATAAAGGGGAAAGCCCCGGCTGCACCTGCTGGAGGGAAAGACCCAGCTCTGTCAGGCAGGAGCTGCTCAACAGGTTCCTGCTCTTGGGCTGCTTCTCACACTGCAGCAGGACGGTGGCTTTTGGTTCCTCAGGCTGGTGGAGCCCTGCCCCAGGCACCTCCTCTCCTCCACCAAGGGCTTTTGGGTGGCGTGTTCTCTGCTGGGGATTATTTCACCTGCCTGTTTCCTTGCAGAGTCACATTTTCTTGTCCCTCTGTGGAGTTCTGAGGACCTCCTGCAGCTGAGCTGGGGGTTGCCACCAGAGGCTGGGGCTGCTGGGCAGTGCAGTACAGGGTCCCCACCGTGACACCTCTCTCCTGCAGGATTCCAAAAGGGCAGGATGACTCTCTTCAATGGCATCTACCCCTTCTACCCGCAGCAGAGGAAGGCTGCTGGGTTCGACATCAACACCATCATAGTGATTGTGGTCTTCCTCACGTTGGCCTGCAGCTTCCTGCTCATCATCCCGGGCATCCGTGGACGGGCGGTGCGTGACCCTGGGGATAAGCAGCTGCTTCCCATGTTCTGGATGCTGGGACCCTCCTGGGTGGTTCGGGGTGAGGCAGGAGGAGAGCTGGAGCTGTTCCTCCCTGCCTGATGTCCCACCTCTCTCTCTCTGCAGAGGTTGTACTGGACTTTTCGTGTTCTCCTCAGCCTCTTCGTGGGAGTGGTGATTGTCGGTAAGTGCTGCGCAGCCCTCGGAGGGGGATTTGGGGCAGGGTTAAACCCTGGGGCAGGGTCTGTGTCTGGGAAATGTGAACTGAAGGTCACAGCCATGGTTTGGTTGAGGCTGGTTGCTGGGTCTATCTTACCCCTGGTCTACAAAGCACTCACACAACTTCCCAGAAGGTCTTCCCCATTCGTGGCACAGGGGCTGAGGGCACTTGGAGGTGCCTGTGGTTACTTCTGGGAGCTTTGCTGGCTGTAACTCGAACAGCCCTGACTCCATCAGGCTGCACAGCCCTGTGTTCCTCCAGCTGTGTGTGTGACCCAGTAGAGGCAGGACACAGGAACACCCACAAAACCAGGGGTGAAATGCGAAAAGTAGATTTATTTTCATTAGCTCACCTACTGCAGGATCCCCCAAAGCAGCACTGGGTGGTGGCACACGGGCTGGGAGGGGACACCAGCACCGTGGGGCTTGGTCTGTGCTAGAGGATCACCAAACCTGCTGCTCTCAGCTGTTTTCCAGGGATTTGTGCAGGTGTATTTTGCTGACGTACTTTGATCTTTCCCATAGCAGGGCAGGATCTGAAAGCTGTGCAATAGGTGCCTCTGAGCCGTCTAAACAGAGATGTTCCACTTCGCCAACACACAAGGCTAGACAGTGATTAGTATGGTTTATGAGTTTTTTTACACCCCAGTTGCAAGTCAGTTGAGTGTGTTTGCAATCCCCCTCACCAGTTTTCTATTCTTTTCCTCTACTCTGTGAGCCCTCCTGTGATGTCTGGGGCTGCAGCCAGGCACATTTTGGGCACATGAGGAGCTTTGCAGTGATGTGAAGGGAGCAGCTTGGAATAAAACACAGACAGAGTAGAGGCTGCGGTAGTGAAGTAAAGATCTTCCCAGAGGCAAGGTGGGAGGAGGTGAAGGAGAGGATTTGATTTAATAAAAAGCAGGAAATCTTCTATGGTAACTGCTGGTGGCAACCAGGCAGCAGAATTTCCAACTCTGATGGGGCAACAGGATGGGTAAGGGAATAGAAGATGCCAGGAGGTGAGAGCAACCAGCCTCGACCCTAAATCAAAGAAACTCTCCTGCTGTGAAGGACAGGGTAGATTATAGGACTGCTAGGAGAGGGATGATGAAGCACAACCTGAAAGACTCAGCCTCTGATTTGACCAGGGCAGTAGAAGAAGGTAGGCAGGCTGTGGCCAGCTGTAGGACACATGGACCAACCTGGCATGTAATTGCCACCCTGGGGATGTCCAGGTGCTGAGAGATGCCACCAGAGCCATCTGGGAACATGGTGCTAGGCTGGAAATGGCAGAGAGGGGTGGAGATCAGGCTTGGCTCCCCAGCCTTGTTCAGTTCAGCCCTGGAGAGCTGTTCAGTTCCACTCCTTGACAAGGATGCAGTCGGGCGCTGCTTGGGCAAATGGAAGGAATGAATTGTTCTGGAGCCAGTGCCAGACTTTGTCTGGCAGCAGCAGGGCACTCTTGCTCCTGCAGCCAGAAAACATTCCTGTGAAGCTGCCACTGGATCAGTGCTCTCACAAGTTGATTCAGCAGCTGAACTTACTTTCAGGCAGGTTTTGTTGTTCAGCCTGAGATCAAATAATTTGCTTCACTTTCAGCCCACCTCCCTGCTGGAAAATGAAGCTCATCACAAAGTGGTAGTGCTTCAGGAAAGGACGCCTTATAGCAAAAAATATATACCAGCAAGGCTTAAAAGTTTTCTTTTTCCCGCAGCTGGAATGACTGTCCAAGCTGTGATGGCACCTCCCAACCCTCTCCACTCCCTCCGTTTGACAGTGACCTTCACTATTCAGTAATAGTGCAATTTACAGAGCTTAACATGTGGAATGAGACTCACCCCTGTGGCTGATAACCAGGCTCATCTCTGAGCCCTGTCCCTGGGTGCTGTAGCACTTGCCATGATGGGGAAGGGAGGTCCTGAAGAGGATGTCCAAGGAGCAATCAGGTCATGGTGTTCATCCCTGGGGATCTGAGCTCTGCTGTTCCCGGATCCAGAGAGCTGATGTGTAGCGAGGGGAGGACCTGAGCTCAGTAGGGTGTGGGAGCTGGTTGAGGCACGTCCTGGTGGCTGAGTCAGGTCTCCTGCCCTTCTAACACTCCCTTCCAGTGCCATGGTGGGAACGGTGCCATTGGCACTCACCCATGATTCTCCCCTTGAGCATGACAACGCCTGAGATCAGCCCCACTTTAACCCCAGCTTTGCTTTTCCTGGCAGTTGTCCAGTTCACAGGGGACTGGGAGACTGGTTGGGTGCAGGCAAACACCTCCTACAAGTCCTTCAGTAGTGCCGTGGTGAACGCAGACATTGGATTGCACATTGGCCTGGAAGGAGTGAACATCACACTCAAAGGTGAGTCCAGCATCCCTGTCTGAAGCTGTAGAGTGGCCATGGCCCCAGGAGGTCCCCAGCTGCCCTGTGGTGGCCCTGGATCTGTGAGGAAGTTCCTGGGACCCTGCTGTGCCCATGCTCCTGCCTCGCACTGCCCAGGTGCTGGCACATGACAGGGTCTCAGCTTCTCCCTCCTGCAGGAAACCCAGTGAACCAAATCAATGAGACCATCAACTACAACGAGCACTTTTCCTGGAGCTTTGATGCAAACTATGACCTCAGCTACAGCGAAGGGCTGCAGAAGGGGCTGCCCAGCCCCATCCTCTATGTGGCAGAGAAGTTCACCACGCAGAGCCCCTGCGCCGTGCACAGGCAGTACCGCATCTCCGGCCACTACGCCTCGGCCACGCTCTGGTGAGCCTTCCTCTCCTGGTGCAGGCGCAGGAGATGTGGGGACGTGGGGAGGGCTCTGCTGTCTTTTTTCTAGACCTCTGAGATAGATGGGATTGCATCTTGCTTGGAGGAAAGCTGTGTGCATGGAGGGGCCCCTGCAAGGCTTGCAGTCAGACTGGTTGCCCTGTAAGCACTTTGGAGTGAGCAGAGAGGAGATCCTGGTTCGCTCTGATGGCCAAATGCACTAGGGCCAGGCACAGGAGAGAGGAACATGGTGCAGGTTTGTTCCATGATGTGGTGATGATGGCAGAGGTCCATGGATGGAATAGGTGGCCCAGAGAGGTCCACAGACACATGCAGAACTCTCCCAACCCCATATGTGAGTGTATTTGGCATCTGGGACTGGGACCAAATGAGGAAACATGATGATGCTGTTATTGTGGAGTTGATCTTGACTCTTTACCAGGGTCTGCTGGGCAGTGACATGTCACTGCTCACCTGGGCTGAGAGAGAGCTGGTCCACAGCTGTCAGGACATGGTCCCTTCTACCATGGGATGTGAAGTTCAAGGGTCATTGCAGTGCTGTTCTCCCTGCTCTGTATTTGACAGCAGGGGTGCAGGAAGAGGCCTGGTGATGCCATGGAACAAGAGCCCCTGGCCCATAACTGAGCCTTCCCCTGTCACTCAGCTCCCCAGCCGAATGCAGAGCTGCTGCAAATGACTTTTACCTGATTCTGCATTTATCTCAGTCCTGTGTGTGGCTCTCTGGGATCTGCACTGCCCCATGTGTGTAAGGGTGGGGAGCTAAGGTGGTCCAGATACACTGAGTGGGCTGCCGTGGCCTCCTTGAGGCTTGTACTGTACGTGGGCTGAGCAATGGCAAGAGCAAATCCATGTTACTGCCTTCTGGGTGTGGCAGTGTGAGTCCTGCACTTCTGCTTGCTCAGCCCGGGTTTTAGGGATCACTCCTGCCTACCCACAGAGCTTCTCCACCTCATACAATGCACCCTGAAGCCCAGATCCTCTTCCCACATGGAAATCCTCACATAGTGCATCCTAATCCATGACACTCGCACAGCTCATCCCTTGGTCTCCTCACCTCCAGGGTGGCCTTTTGCACATGGATCATCTCCAACATTCTCTTCTCCATGCCTGCCCTTGTCTATGGAGGCTACATGCTCCTGGTCACAGGGGCCTTTGCGATCTTCTCGCTGCTTTCGTTCTCCACTGTGAGGAACTCCCCGATGTGCCAGATCCAGATTGGGACGTCAACCCTCCATGTAGCCTATGGAGCATCCTTCTGGCTCACCCTAGTGATTGGTAAGGACACCAAGTTGCCCTGGGGCACATCACCTTGTCCCTCTGGGTGTGCAAGAGTCCCAGGTGGGAAGTGCAGCTCCCTGGAGTCCCAGCCTGTGCCTTGGCAAAGCAGATCCTGGCAGAGATGTGGACAGGGATGGCAGAAGGGGGACCAACATCCTCATCTCAAGGGCAGTGAAAGGGTTTTTAGTTCCTGGGTTGCAGGGAGATGGGGATCACTTACTTGGGTTTTAAGACACTCAGCATGGCTGAAGCTCCCTCATACAGTGGAAGGCCACCTTCCCTTAGCCAAGGCATTGCCTCCTGGTAGGGGATCATCACAGGAGAGTTGTGGGGTGAGGACTGTGCTAGTGTGTCCAACAACCCTCCCAGACAGCACATTTTCTTCCAGGCTTGCTCTGCTTTGTGGCTGGGATCACTGTTGTGGCACTGCACCACCTCAACTTGGACCTGCTGAAAACCTTCTTTGATCTCCGTGAGGACAAAGCAGAGGAGTACCAAGAGATGGCTGAAGTGTTCGTCAACTACCATTGTGTGAACAAGGGGCTGCCTCCTTTGCAGCCCTCCAAAACCAACAGCGTCTAGGAGAAAGTTTTTCCCACTCCTTCCCGGAAGGTAGACTTGAAAGGGCAGGACACAAACCCTTCCTGATGTCCCTGGAGCCCCATTTCCTCATCCAACTCCTTCCAAAGTCCACGTTGGGCTAGGTCCATGCTGAGAAGTACCTTCACAGACTGTATCTCCCTGACAGTGCCCTCTGGCAAAGAGCAGGCTTTGCTGGCAGGCTGCAGTTGGAGCAGTTCACAGCTCCAGAGAGTAGAGCTGCAAACTCATCTTGGACTCTCTATGCCAGAAGAGCCCTTCCTGCTCCATGCCCTGGCACAGTGTGCAGCAGTGAGTCTCCAATGGCCAGTTCCCACTGAAACTGAGAAACTGAGCTCATGGGTGGCACTTCTCATGGGGAGCACCAGTGACTCCAAAATCCAGGGATTAAACCTGGGATTCTTCTCCATTCACCAATGTTTAGTGTAGACCTTTAGGTGTACCAGGAAGGTTAGGCACAGACCCAGCAGCTGCAGGCTGGGTGCTGCAGGAGCTGGAATAAAAAGCTGCTCCAGAAACCCTGAGGAAAATATACAATGGATTTTGCTGGGGGAAATGTGGTGATGGGATTATTTTCAGTCTCAAAGTTGGGTTTCATTAGACAAGAGCTGTAGTCAGGTGTGGGCCAAGAAGATGCCATGGGAAAGGAAAAAGAGGGAAGAATGAAGTTACCCCCATCCAACTGGAGCACACCTAGGCTGGCTGGGCACCAGGGAGAGGGGGGGATTCTGCCCCACTCAGGTGAGACCCTACCTGCAGTGCTGCCTCCAGCTCTGGGGTCTAACTTCAGAGTGATATGTAGCTGCTGGAGCAAGTCCAGAGGAGGTCACGGAACTGCTCCGACAGCTAAAGCCCCTTTGCTCTGGAGCCAGGCTGGGAGAGCTGGGGGGGGTTCAGCTGGAGAAGAGAAGGCTCCAGGGAGACCTGAGAGCCCCTTCCAGTGCCCAAAAGGGGCTCCAAGACAGTTGGAGAGGGACATTGGACAAGGGCCTGGAGGGACAGGATGAGGGGGAATGGCTTCCCAGTGCCAGAGGGCAGGGTTAGATGGCATATTGAGAAGGAATTGTTCCCTGTGAGGGTGGGGAGGCCCTGGCAGAGGTTGCCCAGAGCAGCTGTGGCTGCCCCATCCCTAAAAATGTTGATGGCCAGATTGGACAGGGCTTGGACCAACCTGTTTTAGTGAAAGATGCTCCTGCCCATGGCAGGACGTGTAACAAGATAGTCTGTAAGGTCCTTTCCCACCCAAATTGTTCTGGGATTCTATATCTGAATGCTGGAGACTTTGACACCTTCATTCCAAATAATTGTAAATAAATGCAATGTAAATAATTTCAATATTCTGTCTCTTTTCTTTCTGAGAAAAGGCTCTTGCTGTTAACTTACTTATTTCTGTCACATGATACTTGTGTTGCACTAATGTGATTTGTTATTTACAAGAATTATTTTCAATAAAACTTCACTAAAAAGCCTCTCCTTTAAACACTGTGGGTATTTGGGGCTGGTTTCTTAAGAAGGGACTGTGGGGCATATGGGAAAATGACTTCTGGAAAGCTCCCAACAAGAGCATCCTTCCCAGGGGGAGGATGCCCCAAAGGAAGGACAAGTCTTGCTGGCATGTTTCAAGGTAAGCCACTTTGTCCTGAGGAGCAGCATGTTGTGAGGATGTAGGAGAACCTCAAAAGAACTTCAGCTAGCTGAGTGGTGGGACAAAAGTCATAAGATTAAATCAACAAAATTCCCTTAGGTAAAGGAAGATCCTTTCTTGAGAATTTCTTGCATCCAGACATGTCAGGCCTGAGGATGTTGATGGGAAGATGCTGACTCTGGCCCCACACTGTCGAGGGAATCTGGCATCTAACCAGGGTCCATGCCAGCAATGGAGCAAACACTGTGAGCATCTCAGAGAACACAGCCCAGGGCTCTGCAAGGACCATGGTGCCCATGCCCTGGTGATACTCAGTGCACCATGCAGCCACCAGGACACCTGGCAAGGACCCCTCTGTCCTGCCCCTCAGGCTGGGCTGCAAGGAAGAGCACACCAGGGACAGGTTTATGAAAGCTGAATTTCTATTGAATAAATTAAAGGAGTTTGTTGCACCTTGGATCTAGTCCATCTATAGGCTGAAGCATCTCCTGGTAGGAACCATTGGGAATATACAGGCTGAGGTCTCCCAAGCCTAAGGAGTTCAGCTCCAAACTCTTTTGGGTCGTCTTGGTCCTCAGTGGAAGCTCTTCCATCTGGAGTGGGATGGGGCAGGGTGCCATGGCTGAGCTTCTCCTCCCAGAGGGCCTGACCCATGGTGATCCCTCTGCAAAACTTTCTGCTGGGCTGGATGTTGCTCCCATTAAACCTTCTGCATCCCCAGGGGCACTCCAAGAGCTGAAGTCCTCCTATATATCCCCTGCTTGTTTGCCTGGGGATATCCTGATACCATATTTAGGCTGCACTGACTTGACTTCATTGCTCTGAACCAACTGGCTGTAGTTGGATGCTCCACACAGGACCTCTGAAGGGCTCTGCCTTTTCCTTCCCCCTTCCCAGTGGCTGCCATGTCACAGTCACAGCCCTCAGAGGGACACCTCTGTCAACAGATAAGTGAAAGGCCAGGGCCAACTTACTTTATTGAGATACAGGGGAAAATAAGTGAGCACAAAACATAAAAAAGAGAAGTTGTGAAACCTGCACAGGGGTACAGGGATGCAAACCTTCAGTGTGTTCCCTCCCTCCCTGCATGGGCAACGTGCCAGCAGCCAGGAGTGGGTGGCTGCATCTGCCTTGGGTGTGCAGAATTCCAGTGTCTCATGATAGGAGCATTTCCACAGCTGAGCAGGAGGAACCCAAGCCTTACAGACTGGAGGTGCTGCTCCCCTCTCGCTGGTTGGTTACAGCCAATCTCCAAGGCCCTGTAGCACCTCCCACCTGGTCTAGTACCTCCAGCATCCTGCTAAATCATGGTCCCTGCCATCCTGCCCTTCACTCCAGACCAGGAGGAGCTGCTGGATACAGGGCATTCTGGTGAAAGCAGCTCCACCTGCTCTTCCTGGCCGCTGATGGGAAGAGCATCAGTGGGAAGAAGGGATTTCTTGGGGGTCTTCAGGGTAGAGTTGTTGTTGCAGTAGTTCTACTTCTCCTTTGGTTCATATCTGTGAGTCTGCAGTTTCTTGGTTTCTCCCCAGTTTGTTCTGGTTTTGTCTCTGTACCTGGCGAGGACTCAGGCTTTGTTGGGATGGACTAAGGGGAAAGGCAGTAGCCCAGTGCCTCGAACTGGACAGCCAGGGATGGGGCATGGATTCTCCTCACCACAAAAGTTATTCCAGCTACTGCCGAGGAAAACAACAGAAAAAGAATTGGGGCAAAGTGTCATATTTGAGATATCTTTCCAGATCTGGAGATTCTTGTCAGCCAGCTCTTGTCATATCTCCTCCCACATGGGCTCCTGCTGGATTTGGTGAATTCAGGAGTGGTGTCCTCAGGCCTTGCCCTGCCTCCCCCATGCCTCACAACTGGGTGGCTGTCACCTCGCAGAGCTCACCCAGGGAGACCATCAGCACAGAGTGGCTGGGGTTGGTTGGCAGGCAGGGCTTGTCCCACACCTTCTCTGCTCCCTTTCTCTTGTCCAGGTTGAAGATGAGCTTCAGCTTATCCGGCTGCAGGGAGTTCAGGATGATGATGCCCAGCCCCAGCAGCAGACACAGCAGCCCTGTCATGCACAGCACAGGGACACGTGTTAACACCTCCTCCCGCTGTGTCCCAGCTCCATCTAGACCCAGCTGGAGGTTGGTGGCATGTGGCATCACCCAATAGGTCAAGGGAAGGTGTTATTTCCCTTTCCACATCTGGACTTCGGCATCAGTCTGAGCTCCCCAATACAAAAGTGGGTTCAGTGAACTGGGATGGGGTTGGGGCTGGAGCTGGGGAAAGGCTGGAGGAGCTGAGCTTGTTTAGCCTGAAAAAGAGGAGTGTCCAGGGGAACTTTGTTGTAATCTGCCACTGGAAAAGAGCCAGTCTCCTTGCAGGTGGATGTTCTAACTTGGGAAATTCTGGTTTGATGAAAGGTAATAATTGCTGCCCATGAGTGGGACAGCTGTGGAGCAGGTCCTGAAAGGCAGAGGAGTCTGTGGGGACATCCACCACCAGACTGAACAAGGCTGATATGGCTTTGAGGTTATCCCTCTTCTGAGGAAGGATTGGGAGAGGCACTCCCCAGGGTCCTTCCAGGCCAAGTCTTTCCCTGGCTCTGTGATTCCTGAGTTTCATGGCACTCCTCTTGGCTCACCTCCAGCAGGTAACTTCAGCCATTCACATCTCTCTCATTCAGCCACTAGGACTGCTCATATTTTTATTCCCCAATCTTCACAATTGTAACTTAAAATCTTTTATGCTATTAAAAAAACCCAAAAAAACCTGGTCATTTTCCGTGACCAGCCATTGGACACAAAAGGAACGAAGTGCTGTTGAGACATCACTGAGTATCATCCCTGCAGGGGTGGAGAAGAAAAGCTGAGCACTCACCTGTCACTAATGTCAGCCAAAAGGATTCACCATAGACTGTTTTCAAGGAAACTGGGCCAAATTGGATGGGGCACTTGGGGGTGCTCCTTGTGGTGAAGAAGAAGAGCAGTGAGAAGAGAATCAATGTGGCAGTGAGCAGGAGCATGTAACCACCATGGAGCAGGAGGGACATGGAGAACAGCAGAATGGAAATGAGCCATGTGCAAAAGGCGAACCTGTGAAAGGACAACAAAATCAAGCAGAAAGCATCTTGTTGGGAACATCTACTCAGAGTCTTCTTTCCACATCCCCATGGAGGGACACAGCTGTGGACAACCTGCTCTAGCTGGCCTTGCTTCAGCAGATGGGCTGGACAGACTGATCTGAGGAGGTCCAAACAGTTCTGAACTACACGAACAGTGGGTCTGTGGGACAGGTCTGGCTGTGGTGAAGAGGGTTCTCAGCTTGGAAAAGAGAAGTCTTCAGGGAGACCTCAGAGCCCCTTCCAGTGCCTAAAAGGGCTTCAAGAGAGTTGAAGAGGCACTTTGGATAAGGGATGGAGGAACAGGGCAAGGGGGAATGGCTTCGCACTGACACAGGGCAGAAATAGATGGGATATTGGGGAGAAATTGTTCCCTGTGAGGGTGGTGAGGCCTTGGCACAGGTTTCCCAGAGAAGCTGTGGCTGCCCCATCTCTGGAAGTGTCCAAGGCTGGGTTAGATGGGGCTTGGAGCAACATAGTCTAGTGAAAGGTGTTCCTTTCAACTCAAACCTTGCTATGATTCTATGATTCAATGATTCTATGACAGGCCAGGAAGCATGGGCATCCCTGATTCTGCAGGATGCCAAAGCTTTGGCATGGCCTCAGTAGGAAGAGAGTGGCTCCATCAAACACCCTTTGCTGCACCTGGTTCTTTCCAACTCCCCACTGAGCAGAGACAGGCTGACCTCTTGCTCTAACTCACCAGAGCGTGGCCGAGGCGTAGTGGCCGGAGATGCGGTACTGCCTGTGCATGGCGCAGGGGCTCTGCGTGGTGAACTTCTCTGCCACATAGAGGATGGGGCTGGGCAGCCCCTTCTGCAGCCCTTCGCTGTAGCTGAGGTCATAGTTTGCATCGAAGCTCCAGGAAAAGTGCTCGTTGTAGTTGATGGTCTCATTGATTTGGTTCACTGGGTTTCCTGCAGGTGTGACAAAGACCAAGGACCTTTCTTAACCTTGGAGGCAGCTCCAAGACTTGCTGGTGTGGGGGCTGCAGAGCCAGCAGCCCCAGTATTGAGGTGCACGGCTGCCAGACTTGCACCCAGTCCCTTCCTGTTGTGATGTGCACTCACCCTTGAGTGTGATGTTCATCCCCTCCAGGCCGATGTGCAGCCCGATGTCCACGTTCACCACGGCACTGCTGAAGGACTTGTAGGAGGTGTTTGCCTGCACCCAGCCGGTCTGCCAGTCCCTGGTGAACTGTATGGCTGTGAAGATTTCAGAGGTTAGTCATGACCTGACAGCAAGACATCCAGTGCTGGAAGCACCTGCCTAGTCACCATGACCTGGGCATCACCTACCTCATCTCAAGGGCAAGGTCTGAGTTGTGAGTCCCAAGGAAGAAAAGTCCCACATGTCCTTCCCCAATATCAGCCATGACCCATGACCCTCAGAGCCCCACTTCAGTTGGTTTCTGCCCAGCCCCAGTGCACTCCCCAGCCCTAGAGGCAGTGGGGCTGATATGCAGGCACTGTCTGAGCACTGGTCCTCATCTAAGCACCTGCTAATTTGTCCACATGGAAGTTGGTCGTGGGCTTTTGGTAAGTGCCCTGGATATGACCCCCGACCCTCAGAGAGGAGATTTGCACCTTTTCCCACTTGCTGGAGCCAGGTCTCAGACAAGACAGGTGTGGGTCTACTCCCTGAATCCTTCCTACAATCTGGACTTGGCACTTGGCTGCTCTCTTCATGCTTCCTCACCTTTCTCCTCCATGTCTTGGGCACCCTTGAACTTTCCCCCCAGGACCCCAGTACTCACTGAGGACCACGGCTCCCACGAAGAGTCCCATCACCAGCCGCAGGAACCAGAAGAGTCGCTGCCAGGGGTGAGCAGAGCAGGGGGACAGGTCTCAGTCAGAGTTTGTCATGGGGACCTCAGCACCAAGCACATCATGTAGAAACACCAGATGGTGAGGAACAGGTCTGTACTTCCTCGGAGGAGTCACCTCGTGTGCTTTGTAGGCAGGTGGCATAGGGTGGACATGTGGGTGGGGCATCCCCACTGTGGTGGGGGGTAGGCAGTAGGGAGATCCAGACAGAGTAAGAAGGTCAAAACAGCCCATCAGGGAAAGCTGTGACATCCCCTTTCTGAGAAGGAGGATGGAGACACTTCCTTTCACAGTCTTGAGCTGGAATTTCCACACTTATCCAAACTTCCTATTTGGATGTGTTGGCAGCTGGCCACAGCTGGAGACAAAAGTAGTGACCAGGCATTCCTAGTGTGTCCCCAGGGGAACAGAAGTCTCTTGGCCAGCCCTGCTGCAAAGCCGAGCATGCAACAAGCACGTGGCTCACAGTGGGGTCTGTTGGCCACACAGAGCCAAGTAAGCAATGCCAGGACATGCCCAGTGCACACCTCCTTCTTTTATTGAGGTTTCTGGGAAGGTGGAGTGAGATCTTTGAGCCTCACCCTGCTTTTCCACCCCTGTGAAATCTCTTGGGCTTGCTCACAGAGAAATCCAGCCAAACTCAGATCCAGCTGCCTCAGAAATTTGGAATGGTGGAGTTTGGTGTCTGTAGCATGGAGGTCCATGCTGGGATGGGCTGGAGCTCACCCCATGCTTGCTAGAGATTCCAGAGCCATGGCCATGAACTGTAGGCAGGTTTGCTCCCCAAATCTCAACTAAAAGTTGGAAAGGAGGAGCAATGTGGGATACATATGTCAGAGACTACAGGTCTGAAGTCCCCCTGCCCTTTCACTTACCCCCCTGCCCCGGATCCCTGGCAGGATGATGATGAAAGTGGCCAATATGGAGAGAAAGATGGTGATGATGGCAGCCCGGGTGGTGTCAAAGGGGAAACAGGCATTGGCACCAGGGTAGAAGGGGTAGGAGCCATTCCAGAGTGTCATCCTGCTGCCTGGAAGAGCTGGAAATCAGCACCCAGGAACACAGTGGAGCAAAATTCACCTCCACAGTTCCACCCCACTCAGCCTTTTCCACTGAACCAACTCCTGCCCCCTTGCCAGTGCTTTGCTTTTTCTGGGTACAGTTTTGTGTGCATTCCCAGTACCTGGGACACTGCAACCCCACACTGGGCATATACTCAGGCATCTCCCACGGGAGCACTCCATCTCCCCAGGGTACGTCCCAGAGCAAAGCTGGGTTGGAGTCACCAGGGCATCTGCTGCAGTCCTCAGGCTGTCCCCAGTGTGGGACAGCAAGACATGCAACACCACTGGGCCATTCACCCCCCTCCTCTGCCTTTTCTCCATCCCTGGTGTCTTCCCAGTGCTCCCACCCTCCCTAGTTCAGCCCTTTATCCAACAGCCTGGCTCCAGCTCGAGGGTGCTGTGCTCCAGGCGCTGGTGAATCACTGCACACAGGCTGTGCCCCAGCGAGCTGCTCCGCGCTGAGCCCCGCCGGAGTTAACTCCTCATCGTCCAAGGTAACAGGAATAACCTGGAGGGGACAGAGAAGCTGCCTGTCCCTGGGAGCAGGGTGCCCATCCCCTATCCCAGGAGCCAGCCGGAGGGAACGGTGAGCAGAAGGTTGCTGTTTGGGAAGCCAGATGTTTTTGCCACCGCTCTTGACCAACTCACTGTCCCGCTAGGAAAGGGCTGTTCAGTATCCCTCGGGAACGGGGACCATCCCAGCAATGGCTGCAGAACACCCACAACCCTTCCTCACGCCGAGCCTACCTCTGCCGCGGCCGATCCCGAGGAATGGGTGCTGTGCAGAGCTGCAGTGTGCTCCGGGATGCTGCTCCGGGATGTGCTCCGGGATGTTGCTCCGGGACGCTGCTCCGGGATGCTGCTCTGGGATGTGCTCCGGGATGTGCTCCGGGACGCTGCGCGCCCGCGCTGCCTCCCAGGGCTGCGAGCGAGGAGCCAGCCCGGCGTGGAGTCACGGCTGTTTCTCTCCGTGTTTTCAGAGCGCCCGCCTCCAAAGACGGCCGGATCATCCAGTCTTACCCACAGCGGATCGGCCCCCTCCGGCGCTCCTGCTGAGTCCCAGGGCAGGCAAGTGAGCTACGCACTGGCACAGTTCTGCGAGGGGTTTGCCTTGTTTTCCTTGACTTTTCCTGCAGAACGGTGAAAAGTTCAGCTGTTCCTTATGGCACGGAGACCCTGGGACTTCCCGGCTCCTCGGGAGCCTGCTGAGAGAGAGCAGAGGGCTCAAAGCTGTCTCCTGCACTGTTTGGTGATGTCACCTGGCACAGGCTGTGGCTGCATGGCCTCCTGCTTGGTCCTGCTCCTGACTCCATCCACTGGGACAGGTTCCCTGGGAAGGTCCTGGCTGATCTGTCAATCCCTGGGTAAGGTGACAGAGTGACTGGAAGCAGGACCAGCAGAGAGGTGCAGGTCTGGATGTGCTCCCAGCCCTGTTAAACCGAAGATGCTCCCCTTACTAACCTGGCCAAGATGTGGAGGTCATGGAAATTCAAGCTTTTGGGGTTGGTTCTCATTCTTTGGCAGTTTGGTTGACTGAAGCAGGTTACATTGATGCCAAGGGGAAGCACCATGGCAGAAACTCTCCCTGATCCATGTTTGGGGGCTTTCCTCCAAAACTGGCACAGTAATAGCCATCCCCCAAGTATTTCTTTCTGCATCCCAGTGCGTGGGCTGGCTGAGTACCCTGGAGAGCTGACCTTCCAAACCCTTTGGTGGAGGGATATAAAATCAAGTTTTTGCTCATGTCCAGCAGTAAATAAAGGCATTTTTGGACAAAGACTTTGCCATTTCCCCTTGAGTGCCAAATTGGTTATATCCAGTCTGAACATTGAATCTGTTCCCAGTGGTAGTTTAAAAAAATAAAGGATGACAAGGGTGCCATATGTGTGCAGATGTGTGCTGTGGGGCTGTCTGATGGGGATGTAGCACCAGCTCCAACTCTGAGAGCCTCTGTAGAGCAGAGGGAGATGTGGACTTCACAGCAAACAATGTAGGTTCTCAGGGCTGATTGCATTGGGAGGAGCAGGGCTTTGGACCTCTTGGAAAGGTGGAAATACCTCTCCCTGCAGTGTGGGAGAGGGATAACTGATGAAGTGACTGGTAATTAGAAGGCTGAGATTAATCAAGGCGGGGAAGATGCAACCATATGAGGTGGAATGTGGGGTGAAGGTTTAGACTATCCATCCCTCATTGCACTCTCTGAAGGTGGAAGAGGCAGCAGAAGGATGAGCCCTGCACTGGCTTTGCTATACCAATGTATGGAGTTTGCCTGGGGAAAAGATTGGGACATGGTGAGTTTTGGGCTGTTCAGAGGAGCACCACAAACGTCTTTCAGGGAGATGCCCTCACCAAAAATGAAAACAAGGGAGAGAGAGTTCCCCTTCTCTAAAGGAGGTGCCAGCAACACAGGGAAGGACACTGGGAAGTTCACAGGGCTGCTCTGTTCCCTTATCTGTGTGCAGCAGTGATGGAAGTGAGGTGTGATGGTGGCAGTGGGATGCTTCCCTTCCCTGGGATGCTGATGGGGCCATGGGCTGACAAGCATAGGGAGGTTGCTGGATTTACCCCTCATCCAACACTCTGCATCTAAGAAACGGTCCTGCAGAAAGCTTCAGGCCATTATTATAACTGTAGTTTGGGGTTTTTTTCCTCTTTTTAAAATCTTCTACATATTTCTGCAGGTGGTAAATGTGTGTGTTTCATCACAGTTTCCAGGGAATGGGTCTGGGGACTTGCTCTTGCTCACCAGCAGCTTGCAGGCTCCTGCTCAGGGTGTTGCTCCCACCTCAGCACCCTGCCCTCATCCCTGGGCTCTTCTTCACTCCCTGGGGAGTGATGGATCCCTCAATTAGGGATTAGTCACCGAATCCAGGTCACCTGCAGGAGGTGGGGGCGAGGGGAGCAGCACCCAGCACCTCTTGCACAAGCAGGCAAAAAAGTGTTGGATCAGCCACCTCTGTCAGTGCTGGGAACTGAGGTGGGGAAGGCGTGGGGACATGCCTGGGCAAGGAGATGATTTTGGGGATGGAGCAGGAAGATTTCTGCCTGAACCATTGGGGCCAGTGGGATGAACGTGGTGCTTGTGCCAAGGTGTCACCCTGCCCCACTGGCTGTCCCCATCGTCCCACTGTCCTGTTCCCTGTTCACCTGATCTCCTTTTGCGATCAGGTGACCCACCTGGTGGATGAGGGGAAGGCTGTGGATGTGGTCTCTCTGGACCTCAGTAAAGCCTTTGACACTGTCTCCCACAGCACACTGCTGGAAAAGCTGACAGCCCACAGCTTGGACAGGAGCACTTTCTGCTGGGTTAAGAGCTGGATGGAGGGCTGGGCCCAGCGAGCGCTGGTGACCGGGGCTGTATCCAGCTGGCAGCCGGTCACCAGTGGTGTCCCCCAGGGATTGGTGTTGGGCCCAGTTTTGTTCAACATCTTTATCAATGATTTAGATGAGGGAATTGAATCCATCATTAGCAAATTTGAACATGACACCAAGTTGGGAGGGAACTGCTGGAAGGCAGGAGGGCTCTGCAGAGGGATCTGGATAGGCTGGAGAGATGGGTTGATTCCAATGGGATGGAGTTCAACAAGGCCAAATGCAGGTCCTGCACTTTGGCCACACCAACCCCCTGCAGCGCTCCAGGCTGGGCACAGAGTGGCTGGAGAGCAGCCAGGTAGAAAGGGACCTGGGGGTTTGGATTGACAGGAGGCTGAACATGAGCCAAAAGTGTGCCCACATGGCTAAGAAGGCCAGTGGCATCCTGGCCTGTATCAAGAATAGTGTGGCAGCAGGACGAGAGAAGTGATCCTTCCCTCATACTCAGCACTGGGGAGGCCACACCTTGAGTGTTGTGTTCAGTTCTGGGCCTCTCAGTTCAGGAAAGATCTTGAGGTGCTGGAGCAGGTCCAGAGAACAGCAACGAGGCTGGTGATGGGACTTGAGCACAAGTCCTATGAGGAAAGGCTGACGGAGCTGGGGTTGTTTAACCTGGAGAAGAGGAGGCTCAGGGGAGACCTTGTCACTCTCTACAACTACCAGAAGGGATGTTGTACCAAGTGGGGATTGGTCTTTTCTCTCAGGCAACCAGCAGTAGAACAAGAAGACACGGGCTTAAGGTCTGCCAGGGGATGTTTAGGTTGGATATCAGAAAGAAATTCTTTACAGAGAGAGTGGTCAGGCATTGGAATGGCCTGCCCAGAGAGGGGGT
>JAWWEV010000018.1:17422040-17481593 GCA_035583235.1 Hafferia zeledoni | reverse complement strand
CTCAGTGCCATGATCTGGTAATCAAAGTGGGGTTGGATCAAGGGTTGGACTTGATGATCTCAGAGGTCTCTTCCAACTCAGCTGATTCTACGATTCTATGATTCATCCAACAGGGCTCTTCTGCCTTGGAATGAGTGTCCAAAAGGGCATTAGACTTTGGGATGCACCTCAGCATGGATTTTATTGTCCCAGCCTGGGGAACCCTGTCCCCACAAATAACAGCTATTCCTTCCAGTTTGATGTAACTATCAGCAAGCTGAACTTCTCAAGGGCTTTGCTGGGACTTGTTGATGATGCACGGGGTGGTAATTAGCACTTTGATCCCTGGGTGCAGCTTAGAGAGCAGCTTTCTCCTGTAATCCCTGGCATCAAAGATCTGATTAAAGTGATGCCATTTTTCCATGGAACTCCTGTGTCTCTTATCTCCCTACCAGCGTTGGAATCCCTGCACTTGAATTTTGATCACATCCTCCAGGGTATGAGCTTGCAGATCTTGGAGGGTGAACATTGTGGTGGAAGACATTCAAGGCAGATCTGAGGTTGGCCAGGTCTCCCATGCATGTTCTATGACAGCTCTGGGTGTCACAAGGGCTTTTGGAATGGTGTCCAGTTTTCCTGTCCCACAAAGCATCACCTTAGAGTGGTGTCTTGCAGTTGGTGACAGTCCTGCTGTGAGAGGTTGAACTAGAGACCTTCAGAGATCACCTACCAGTATTAATATTAAACTGGTGGCCATGTTCCTCCCACTGTAGCCTCACAGATCTCACAGCAGAACTGGTTCCTTAAAATCTTCCAGGGCATGGAGTTCCCTTCCTTCTAGGGAAGTGACACACGGCAGGGAGCTGGAAAGCTGGCCCTTCATGCAAAAGGACATGGTCTTTGAGGTCTAGGACTGCCACCAAAATGTTGCCAGGCAAGAGGAACTAAGTCTCCCTTGTCCCAAGTCTCAGGTATGTATTGACACAAGTCCTCCTGCCCTGCTGGGAATTTTCTTACCCCTTCCCACTGTGCTGGTATCCACCAGCAGCACGGCTGCCCCTCCACCCCCAGCAACACAGCCAGGCTGGAGCTGCTTCCTGAGGGCACGCTGGAGGCTGGTGGTTCCTTTCTCAGTGCCACCACCCTGCAGCAGTTTGTGCTGGTTTTGTCTTGAAAACACCTTGAACAGGTGCAGATTTCCTCCTGGAGGCAAAGGTCTTCCGCAGCACATCACAAGATGGGGAATGTCAATGCTGTGGGATCAGTGAGAGCTGGAAATGAAAAGGAGTGTCCTAAGTTCACCCTTTTTATATCCTACCTGGAACAGGAAGAGGTCTTACCATATCCACCTCTGCCTACTCCTTCAGGAAGGAGATTTGCCTGAATTACTCCTTGGATTGAGTTCCCCCAGTGGGAAAACCCCCAAGCGTGGCAGTACTGACCAATGAGCATTTTATAAAATCCATCAATTCCATGGCCGTTCTTCAGCTCTACAATTCCTGGCACGGTCTCAGTGCTGTACAAGGGGTCCAAAGGTTGGCTGGTGGACGTGGTAGGAGCTGGTTTATGGCCCTTTCCTCTTCATGAGCTGTTACTGGTGCAAAGCAATTTCCCAGTGCTACATGAGGTTTATCCCACTCATGATACTTTATACACCACAAGCATAAGGAACCAATTAATATATGAATACCTTATTCCTATTACAGTTCTTGGCTGTCAAAAATGTACCATAACCAATAGGAAATGGCAGTGAGACTGTGTTACACCTCCTCTGGCTGTACTCCACCACCCTGATGATTTTTGGAGTCCCGTGTGGAGGGTCCTGTGGCAGGAGGACTCTCATCCAACCCCACTGCTGGTTTTGTCTATGCTGCTCTAGAGCTGTTTCTATCCCTTAAAAAAGTCTTTGTGGGTGTGTAGTTGGGATGATCTATGTCTCCAGCCCAAAGCAGCAGCATTTGGTGCACAGACAGGGTAAGAATCTCTCCTTCTGAGTAGGGTCATATCGAGGACTTTGGATCAGGCACACTAAGCCTGGGACAGTAATGACACCAAGTGGTGGCAGTGGACTTTCACTGACATCCCTCTGAGCCTGCTCCTACTCTGAGTCAATCCCACAACTAAAGAGAGAAAAATGTCAGTAGTGAAGGTGACTTGTCTCCATTTGTCTCACTTCATGTCCTTTTCCCATCCCTGGGGTCATGCCATGGCCTCAGGTTGTGGGGGGAACCCAGGAACAGCGACGGTCACAGCTGTCCATGAGCTGCCAGGGCTTCTGAGGATCTGTGTCACTGGTCTGTGCACCCGAGGGAGGTCATCCCAGTGACCTCACCTGAGTGGCCTCATTGCATCTCTCCTTGTGGTGTGCAGATGCAGCAAGTTCTGCTGTGAGCAAGTCTTAAGTCCAAGCAGCAGGATGGAGGGTCATCCTGGAACCCAAGCAGCAAGGCTGTGAGGACGTGCCTTCCCCAGGTGTGAAAATGCTTGGGGGATGGTTGGTTGTTTCCAAAACCTGAATCAGTACTCAAATATTTACATTATACTAATTGACAGTAAATTAATTTTTATTCCCCAAGTTGAGTCTGTTCTTCCCATGACAACAATCACCAAGTTACCTCCCCCCTCTTTATCTTGACTCACAGCTATGGGGGGTGGGGGACAGACAGACAGGGCAGGTTCTGGCTGGGTGGGTGCTAGAACACAGATGTCACCTGGGTGTCTCATGGTCAGGAGCCTGCTTGCCCTCCTGTGAGGTTTCCTGGGTGGTCCCATGACAAAACATCAGGTCAGGAACCCCATTAGGCTGTCAGTCCCTCTCACGCTGCTGGCTGAGGGGCATCTGGTCTCCTCAGCATCAAACATGATCCACAGTGTCATTATTTTTCTTGCTTATAATTAGTTTTAAGCCAAGGCTTTGCTCCAGCTAATGAAAGGTGAGCCAGGGGTCACCCACATCCTAGTGCACATGAGCCAGTCCAGGCAAAAAAGTACAGACTGGAGGAAAGATTCCTGCATGGATGACTGCAGGACAGTGAGAAACCTCTGGAGCAAAGCTGGTGAGTAGGAGACGGTGAAGGACACAGGAACAGAATAGCTACAGGTGGTGCTACAGGTGGGGTGTTCACCAGCAGCTTGGAGAACCTGGGAGGCTCTAAGTGGTAGGAAGGTGATGTTCTTCCCTGGGGCTGCAGCCAAGCAGCTGCTCCAGTGAGGCAGGGGAGACTTTGCAAGTTTGGAGTATCCTGGTCTAGTGGAAGGTGTTCCTGCTCATGGCAGGAGGTTGGAACAAGATGAGCTTTAAGGTCTCTTCCAAACCAAACCCACTGTCTGACTCCAGCCACTGCTGGGGGTCATTGGGTGCATCTTTAAGCAGCACCTGCAGCAGGTGCAGGACTAGAGCCAGCTCATTGGACTGTGTTCCATCACCTATTTCAGGCAGGTCCCACTGGTGCCCTTCTCCCACTGTCTTGCACAAGGGAGGGTCCTGGGGCTGTTCCTCTGAGTGTTTAACTACATGCACCAAAGCAGGCTCATCATTGGTCTGACTGTTTTATGGTCCAGCCAAGGCCAGCAAACCTGTAGCTAATCCTGAGGTCCCACGAGACAGGGACTCTGTTTGAGCCAGAACTCCCATGACTGCCATGACAAGATTTTGCTGGTAATACCCCCAAGCATGAAGATGCTCCAGTAGTGAGTGGCATGATCAACTCATGCAAGCAAGCTGCTTTGTCATGTTAGGGTCTCCTTCAGTGAGCAGAGGCTGCAGGCACTGAATCCAAGCCCTCCTGGCTGCTGAGAGCCAGGAGCTTCCCTGTAACCCCCACCAAGGTGCTCCCAACTCCCCACTCTCCCTGCACAAGACCCTGGGGGGATCTGCCTTCCCACCCCAACAGATGAGTCTGTGCAAAGAGACAATTTTATTCATCAGACACCAAGAAAACACAAAACATACAGGAATTATATAGGAAGGCTCCTCTTTTCATACACACAATCACTATTAACAATATTACAGAAAGAATAAACAAAATGCTGTTGCTATAGAAACCCACAAGGACGATGCTCTCCTCCGTTCACCACACATGGCCAACCTCGCAGACCTCATCCTCCCCAGCTGCACCTCTTCAGTTTGAAAAATACTTCTCCAGCACCTTTGTTAAAAGCCCAGTCTCCTGCAAAACAAGGCACAATGGTAAGACACTGGCATCACCTGCTGGGTGCCACAAGGCAGGAGAGGGGCCCTATGTCCTGTGCTGGAGTGTGATGGCATTTCCAGGTGTGGCTTGGGACAGACCATGCGAAGGACAGGGCAGGAGCCTGGCTCCTGCCTCCCACTGTACTCCAAAGGCTGGACCACAACTGTCAGACATCAGAGGGAAACGACCAGCCCACTGAGCAGGACCACCAGGCTGGGCAGGGACAAGAGCAGGCTCAGGGCCTGGTTCAGCAGAGTGTGAGAAGAGACATAAAACACAGCAGGGGAGAGTCACAGAGGGGTTTGTACTCTTGGGTACTGCCCAGAGGTCCCAGAGCCATGCAGGGCAGCACCTGCACTCAGGCAGAAGGACTCTGCCCACACTCCTGGAGCCATTCTGTTCCATGAAATGGTCTCTGTGTCCTGGGGAAATACAGCCACATGCCCAAGTTGATGACAAGGATGGGGACAATCCTCTTCCACCAGCCAAATCCTTGTCACTCAGAGCAACAGGGTGGCTGTATGAAAGCCCAGCATGCTGGGAGCCACATGTGGCTAGAAAGTTGAGATGGAAGCGACAGATCCAGAGCAGGGTGTGGACAGGGACTTTCACAAGGAAGAGCTATGAAAAAGCCTGTGAGGAAGATGGGAACACCACACACAGATCAGCTCAGGCACAGGCTGGGTGCTGACAACAGATGTCCAACAACAATCATGCCGAGGGGCTTCTGGGCACTGGGGCAGGCAGTGGCCAGTCCCTACATGGCTGTGTGCCCAGTCACTCTCCAGCAGCAGAGCTTTGACACCCAGTACCACACCTGGCCAGTAGCTGCCTTTGAGCTCTGGGAGTG
This sequence comes from Hafferia zeledoni, assembly GCA_035583235.1. Taxonomy (NCBI): domain Eukaryota; kingdom Metazoa; phylum Chordata; class Aves; order Passeriformes; family Thamnophilidae; genus Hafferia; species Hafferia zeledoni. The sequence continues at coordinate 17,476,571 of JAWWEV010000018.1, read as the reverse complement.
AGCACTAGTAGGACTTGCAGAGCACCAGCATACAGCTGGGACCAAAGGCACAGCGCCCCAGTGCTTGGGGCAGCCTCTGCCCAGGCACATCTGCAGGGTGAGCAGTGACTGCGTGATTTACCTACACAGGGAGAGTCAGGGTTCACATTTACCAAACTCACACCACATGTGCATCAATGAGGGAGGGCAGCACCTCCACCAGCTCTCCTATCCTCTCAGCAAGTGCCCTCCTGGTCAAAGGCTCCCCAGGGAGCATGGAGAAGGGTCCAGGGTCTCCCCAGCCCTCTCCTCCCTTTCAGCTGCATCCAAGAAGCAAACCCTTCATCAGCACACCATCTTACAGGGAGTGGGGTGGGCTGGTGCCTTCAGCTGTGCCCAGCTGCACCTTCACTGTGGAAAGCCCTCTATCCTGATGGCTCTCTAGGGAAGCCTCAGTTTACCTTAATCTGCTGAAACTAAGTCAAGAAGGCACTTGAACAATCAGTGGCACTCAGGCTCACAGCCCTGCAACTCTGCTCCACCTGTGCCTTCCCACAAAACAGAGGAGCAACCCTTGCCTAACTCTGGATAGCGGGAGTAGCTTTACCTGCATACAGTGTTAGTGGATAGTTCCTCAAGCTTCTGGCTCAGTGGGACAGTGCAGGTGGGACCCATCTAAGAGGATTTCATTCCTTTTAGGCTTTCAGTTACTTCCTGCAGTGGTTGGAAAGGGTGAGACACCAGGGGAGCGTGCAGGAGGCAAGAGACAAGCAGAGCCACATGGACTGAATAACTTCATTTCTGGACTGAGCAATTCCACCTCTTGCTTGAAAATCTGTGTCTTTGCACTGCTCCCAGGGGCAGGTTTTCCATTAGGAGGTGGGGGAGCTTCAGGGTAAAAGCCACACTGAGGATTACCAGAGCTCCTGCCCACTTCCTGCTCCCCAATATCTGATTTGCAGCAGCATGACCAACACGCACCTCACCTCTGCAAGGCTTTGTGCCCCCCAGTAAAGAGGGGTCTCAACCTCAACAACACAGAGCCAAGGTGGGGGGCAGCAAAAGCCCAAACCTCTTTGCCTGACAGATGTCTTTCCCTTCACATACTGTGTCCCTCTGCAGGAATAAGAGAGAGAAAGGATTTCCCTGTCCCTGGAAAGGGGACACTTCTCCATGGCAGCTGAGGAAGACCCAGATGCTTATTAACAACCCCTAGGCTGGAGATCACCACTGCCACAGCTCCACCACAGCATTCCTTGCTCATCCTCACACTCTTCCCAAGTACCCGGGACTATTTGTCACTGCCCAGATACACGTGGGCCTTGGGACAATTCTCCTCTGCCCCCTTATGGCTGGTCTTAAGGAACCCTTAAAGAGGGTTAAGAGAACTGCAAAGAGGAGGGATGCACCTCCAGCAGCTGTGCAGTTGCTCTCACCTCCAGCACAGCTCCACCACCTCCCGGCTCTGAGTATCTCCCTCCAGCTTAGTCAATATTCACCTGGTCAGTGAGGTCATATTTCCCTTGGTTCTCATCCAACAGTCTTTCTTGCAAGAGGATTTTCAGGAGCTCCCGGGTCAGCAGTTCCATCATGTCCTCCAGCAAGGCTCGGAGAGAGGGACCGAAGACCATCGGCACTGCAGGCTCCTCTGGAGACTCCAGGTGCGGGGACCCTGTGACACTCTTCTTCCCCATGAAGTGACCTGCAACACCACGCCCCGTGTGTCTGTGGGGACCCACTCAGGGCTCTGGCTCAACGGACACCAAGTGATCTAGTGCCCAAATCAGCTAAGTCAAGGGAAACCCAGAAATTGCAGATCCTCATTCCACTTGGGATTTTGGGGAAACTTTCCACCCTGTTCCTGCCGACAGGATTTCCAGGGTTACAGACATGCCGGACCAGACGCCCGGGGATACCGGACTGGTCAGCTGCCTGGGGACGTTGGATCTGCTACCCAGGGATGCTGGACCTGCTACCCAGGGATGCTGGACTTGCCTTCCGTGAATGTCACACCCGCCGCCCGGGGATGAGGATGGAGGTGGCCTCACCTGGTCTCCCCCTGCCCACCACAGTCCCACCAGGATCCCCGATCCCCTTTCCCCCGTGGGGCACGTCGGGGAATCGGGGGCTCCGTCAGCCAGCGACAGGGCGCTCGGGAAGGCAGAGGGTCGCTGTGCCCCGCACATGCCGCGTGTCGCTGTGCACCCCCCTGCCCGGTACCTGTGGCCCAGAGGTTTCCGCGGGGGTTAACCTTGATCTTCGCGGCCTGGCTGCGGTGCTCGGCGAAGTCGAGGTGGACGGCGGGTCCCAGCGCGGCTCCGCAGAGCAGCAGCAGGAGGCAGCACAGCGCCATCGCCGCCCGCGGGACCCGCGCCCGCTCCGCCGACTCCCGCTTATACACCTCGGGGCGGGGGGGAATGTCTCGGCACGCCCTGCCCACCTCCTCCGCCCCCTGCCCCGCCCCCAGGGCTGACATACGTGGGAACCGAGGTCCACAGGGTCCTGAATCCTCTGCGTGTCCCCATCGTGTCTCATCCCACCGCCCCGACGGGGAGGGAGATGGTCCCAGAACCACCGCCGAGGTGAACAGTGACAGACCCATCACTGGCTGATCCACATTCCCAAAGCTCTCTCCGTCGTGGCCCGTCCGTAGTTCCACCTGCTCATGCTGCCTTTTGGCACTGGAGCTCAGCCACGAGCTTCATTCCCAGTTTAGCCAAATCCATCTCCCAGTACATCTGTCTGTGTGCCTGATTATTGGCATGGACTTGGAGGATCCTGCCCTTAAGGACCTCCTAGCTTTGCCCATCTCCTTTAGTTTCCAGAGCAGCCTCCCACAGGATCCCACTGCTACCTGTAGAGACTGAGGACCAGAACCTGTGTATCACTTCTCACCTTTTCCACTCCCTTTGGGATTTTGCAGACCTCTATTTCCCGATCACTACACCCAAACCTTCACTGGATTATCACATTCCCCATCAGCTCCTCTTTTTCCATTAAAGGGATGAGCTGTGCCCAGCCATGCCAGGGGCACAGACAGTGGGGGCCTGGGGCAGGGACTGTGCATGCCCAGGGCTCAGGTGAAGTGAAACCCATGTGAAACTGGAAGCATTTTATTAGAGGCTGTGCTCTGTTTCCTCTTGTCTCTTGCCTGCAGCCCACAGGGGTTCCTCAACATTCCACATTTATACAGAAGCAGGACTGTTGCAGGCTGGGACGGGGTCTGGTGGGGGTAAGCAGGGTCAGATAAAGTCCTGACAGGTTGACGAGGAGGGTGTGGGACCAGCTCAACCAAGTCCATAGCCAGGCACTGCTGAGCTGGAGACCAGTGCTCCCAGAACACAGAGCAATGAGAGATTAAGGCCCAGAGCTGAGCTCAAGTGGTTCCTGTGCCCATGGTGGTAGAGGGAAGAAGTCCCAGGTGAGATCCATGAAGGGCCATTAGTGTCTTCAAGGCCCTGACAACTTCTGCTGGATTTACAGCACCACAATTTTGCAAAGAGGTGCTGGTTGGTGAGGGAGGAACTGCCTGAGATGACCCAGTTCTCCTGGGAACTGCTACAGGGAATTCATTAACAATGCCCTTCTCAGCATGTGCTACTGTTCAGAGCAGGGCTGGAGGTGACATGTTCCTCTTCAGCAGCAGTGGGTCAGAGCCTGAACTGCAGACACCACTTCTAAGCTTATGAGGAGGAAAAAAAGTCTTGAAGTGCTCCTATGTTAGCATGGCAACCTCCCACAGTGAGTGTGTGCCCCCTTGGGTGGCCAGGAGCTGGTCAGTGTGTGCTCCCTCCTGCCCAGGAGCTGTGCCACAGTGATGAGCAGGGTCTTTCTTCTTCACCCCTCAGGGAGGTGGCTGCCTCTGCCAGCCTTGTGTCCACCTGTGCTGGAGGTCCTGGGCTGCCCTGGGGGCTCTCACTGTTCACCACATGCTCAGCAGGTGTATGGCTGAGCAGCCAGTGCTGGGCTTGCCATTTGAGGAGGTGACCCTTGGGGCAAAGGGCTGCATGAATATGATACTCATCATGGAAGGGACACTTGTAGCACCACAGCCTTGACCTTGACACTCATATTGTGGCAGTATCATCTCCTCCATCGAGTCAGTGGAGAGAGGAGCTCTGAGGCCATCAGTCCTGGTGGTGCTGGTGGCTGGGACCACCACTTGGGCTCTGGAGTTACTCCAGCTGGACAGACAGACAGAGACACCTCCAGCCCTTCTCTATTTCCTCTCAGAGTCTGGATCCCTTCCCCAGGGTCCTGCACCGTCACTGCCCTGACAGAACACAGCTTGAAATGGACCAATATTACCCCAAGCCTTTTCTTCAAAACAGTTTTGAAGTCCCTTATGGTGATCAACGTGCTGCAAATTTGGGGTGTCTGGAGAAGGCTTGGGATGCAGGAAGGGCAGGAAGAGGAGGGAGAGGAGGAGGATGTGAGGCCCAGAGAAGGTTGCTGGATGGGAAAGAAGAGCCTGGTGCTGCCCAGCACTGGCACAGCTGAGTCTGGTTTCTCCTCACACTGGGTAAGGGGTGCTTTTGGAGAAGCTGAGCAGCATTCCTCAGCTACAAGGAAAAGTAAGATGAAGGGCTATCTGTAGGATTACGAAGGATGAAGCCAGGGATAAAGTGATCCCAATTACAGAGGGCAGAAGAAAGCCCTGGGCAATTACAGCACCAACTGAAGCATGACAGGGTTAAGTCCTGCTCCTTCAGGGAAGTACAGTCTTCTCACAGGCAGCCCCGGGGACAAGGGATGAGCAGTGGGAAGCAGCACAATGTTACTAACAAGGTGAAGGTTTTTGCACTGCTCTAACTAAGCACTCAACTGAGTGGACACACATCTTTCTTCTTTTCCAGCTGGTGGCTGCAGGCATTACCTCAGACAAGGTGGGAGCAGAGGAACAGGTATTTTGATTCCAGCAGCACTGCAGGTTTGGGAAAGGCTCGGAAAAGGAAATCAGGGAGTTTCTACCCTGTTGCAGTGACATTATAAACTCTAAGAAACTGAGGGGACACTGGATTAATTGCTGAGTACTGAGGCTTGACCAGATGGTGTGTGTGTGAGAGATGTGAGCCCATAACCTGATTTCAAGCCTGGGAAGAGCAATGAAATAGCTACTCAGGAACTTGGTGGAGGCAGGAAGAGGGAGCACGACTCAGGGCAGCCAGTGGGGTTTTCATGGAAAACAACTGGTGAAAGGGCCCCAGGCTCAGAGCTCACTGACCAGCAGCAGAAGCAGCAGCACCAGCAGCGCTGGGATCCAGGCAGGGCTCTAAGAACAGCAATTCCACAGCACCTCAGTAAATACCAGCCCCAGACAACAACAGAGAGACCAGGTTTTCTCTGGATTTTCCAGTCTTCACAAAGAAGTGATGTACTTAATTTTGGAAAAGTAAGTGGCACCCTTGGGAACAGCACCAGGCAGGAGCTGAGCTCAGACCCTGCTCACCAGCCTGGCGGTGGTTGGGATAGGTTTTCTGCCTCTGCCTTTGTCTTGCTTTGGTGCCCAGAGTGAGGCCCCCAACCTGGAGCCTGCTGGGACCTCCAGCATTCCAGACAGGAATTGTCACTGCAGTTCTCCTCCAGCACTTGCTCTCTCCAGCTCAGCCGAGATTCACTTTCCCAACAGCTACCAAGATTCCAGGGGAATCTTCCCAGCTTATATGTCAAATAAAAGCATTAGAAATTCTATTTTATGAATAGATTTTGCTGACAGAGCTCAGCATGACTTCCACAGGTGGTGCAGGAGATGGGGCTGTTGGCCACTAGCTTCCTGCAAGGAGGCAGGGAGGACAGAGGTGACTCCTTGGAACATGCCAGGCTGCTGATGGTTATTTCTCAAGGAAGGGGAGGGCTGCACAGTTAACCCTCCCCTCTCCTGTGGGATTTACTCTCCAGGGCTGGGTGAGAGCAGCCCTGAACAGATGCACACCCTCCAGGAATGGGCCCTTCTCACCCCAAACACCTCAATGCTTCAGGGATCCTCAGCTTCCCCCGATGCCTCCAGCTGGAGGGAGCAGGGGTTGTTTTGCTGTGTTTCCCCCCAGTAATTCCCAGACACCATTTACTCTCCCACTGGCTGCTGACCACAGAACTGACATTTTCACAGCACAATCTGTCACAACTCCAATGTTCCAGATGGTAACACTTAACTTGGAACCTGTTGTTTTATAAATAGAGTTAAAATTGGTTTTTTCCCCCTGTGCACTATTTTGTATTTATGTACATTTGAATTCCATCTTTTTTATTGCCCAGTCTTTACCCTCTTGCCTCCAACCTTTTGTTCTTTACCTTTTAGCAAACGATTTTTCCCCATAAGGATCTCACCACCTGTTCCAGGGCCACTTCCTTTCTTCAGGAGCTTTGCTGAGGGACCTTGCCAAATACCTTTGGGAAATCCAGGTGGATGATCCCAGTGGGTTCACCTTGACCATACACCTCCAAACTCCTTCAACAACCTCCAAGTCTACTCTTGGGATGTCCTGTTCCTTATCAAACTGTTGTCCATATAGGAATAATATGAGCAGTAAGAGACCTGTGAAATAGGCACCATTAGCAAATTCTCCACATGTACCTGAAAATGAAGTAGGATTTCACCAGGCAAAGGAGATCATAACTATGCAAAATAAATGGATTTAAAAACTGCACAGCCAAGAGGTCCTTGCCAACAACAAATGTAATAGACCAACCTCGAAAATACCCTAGTTCAAGGGGTTTAAAGAAAGGTCCATTTTGTTCCTTCTCTTTTGAACTATGCTTTGCATGCAGGTCTGGAGTCCTCAGCACAAGGCAGACATGGACCTGTCTGCCAGAGAGGTGGCCAGGCAGGCCTGGAACAGACTGAGCTGTGGAGCTCCAGAACTCAGTGCAGACTTCCCAGGCCCTGCAAATATCCACCTGGGCAGGCAAATGTGTGCTCAAAACCGATGGCTCTAATAAAAAACAAATACAAAGAGCAAAGGCCTCGAATCCCCCTATTTGTCTCCTTCACAGAGCTCCTAGTGCCAATAAAACTCTTAGCAGCAGTTAAGTTGTTTCAGCCTCTTCTTCACCACTTTTCCAAAGCCAGGTCCTGCCACATGCCTGAGGGTCTATTTTGATGCATTTTCCTCTTGTTTACAAAGATTAAATCCCTCTGTTACATCCATCCATCCACAGGCAATAGCTGTTGTTTATAAAAGATAAAATTTGAAATCTCGCACATCTTGTTTTCAACTCATTTTCAATTTTCATTTAAGCTGTAAATGAGCTGTGGTTTTCCCTGAGGTTTCCCACTCACTCCATGCCCGCTGGACATATTACAAATAACTGCTCTGCAAGAAGACTCAGAGAAGAAAATCGTGTTTTCTTGAAGGCACATCCAGGTTGACCTCAGAGGTGTCCCAGCCAGAATTACATGGCAGAAATCCAACAGCCCAGTTCGAGTGAACTGAGGTTGAGAGAAGTTCATTTTCTCCATATTATTTTTACTTCAGTCTCTCAGGTCAGTTTCTACAAGGGAAGGGCAGTTTGGAAAAGGTGATACCAAGATGTTCAGAGACAGCTGCACGAGGGGTTTTTGAATTATTGAACAAAAGGAGCAAAAATAGCCAAAAGATGAGGAGCCAGGTACAGGGAGCGAGACTCAGAACGTGTCTGCTCCTGGATCACAGATGTCCTGGATCACAGAGGGTGGGTTTTTAGTTCATCCCTATTTAAACTGTTCTTCTCTGTGAAGATGTTGATGCCCCCCACGTTTAGGGAGCCCTGAGAGATCAGGCATTAGCAAGGCCTGCCAGAACTGAACATGTGTAGGAATTTCGCCAGGAGCAGGTTTAACACACAATGTGCTCAACCAGCAAGACCCAGCATTTAGGCAGGTCCTGCTCCACAGGGAAGCAGCACTATGTGTGATGGAGCTGGTGATTTTTTACAGCAGCTGGGGGATAAACAGGGATAAACCAACAGTTGCTATTGGGCAGACTATGAATAGCACAGGCACCCAATTAAGGCAAAATAGATCCAAAAAGGCAGATTTCTCAGGAAAGCCACTGTGCCTCTTCTGAATCCAACATGCTCAGGCTGGTGGAGCTATCCCTGCAGAGACCTGTGGCTCCTGACAGGTGGGATGACAAAGGGACAGAGGTATTACAAGGGAGGGAGAAGGTAAGAGGGGCTGGGAGTTGTTCAGTTTGGTCAAAAGGCAATGTGGGTGCTGTTTATCTCCTTCCAGCAACAAGACTGTGGGGATCAGTCACCCACCATGCACCAACTGCTGCCCTGAGCTGCTGACACTTCTGAATGGCCAAGGCTACGCCTCTCTGGCATCACCCTGGCACTCCTTGCTGCTGGAAGATGGAAGGAGGACACTCCTCATGTGATTCAGCCACTGATTCACTGGCACAGTGTGGGGCTGCAGCAAGGCCATAGATTCTCTGCATACCCCCTGCTCTGGCACAGGAGGTCCCCGAGGGACATGCTCTGCCTAAGCCACCTCTCCTCTCTTCTCCTTTTCCTCCTTCTCCTGGCCAACTCTCTGCACGTTCTGGGAGCTCCACACTGGGTTTGCACAGTGCATTCCTCCAGCAGAAAGTGGTGCTCAAACCATGCATGGACAAGGTTTCACCTTGAAGACTCTCTCTGGAAAAAATACAGCTGACCTGTTCTGATTTTAAGGACAGGAAAACCACCATGAGATTACCCAGTCTCCAATGATCTTACAAATCTGAGTCCTGGGCACCCCTGCTAAGCAACATGCAGAGACAGATCTGGATGAACCAACAGCTTGTTGCTGTTTCATCAACAACTGCACATTTAAGCATCATAAATACACAAAACAGCCTCTGTCTTCTGGAGCTTCAGCTTGCAGCACACCACCCCTCACAGCTCACCTCCCAACCACCATGCTCTTGCTTCTGCATTTAGCTTTGATATGAAAAAAAAATCACCCAACAGAATTCCTGCAGTGATCAGACACAGCCCAGCATGTCTTAGTTCCATGAAACTGCTCCTGTCTGTGAAGGAATCCGTGCTCTGTTTGTGATCAAACAGTAAGTAAACACTGGAATTGCTACCAGAAGACCTGCCCTGTTTGGCTGTAACCACAACGGGAGCAATCTCAGCCTTGGCAGATTTTTATTCATTTCTCTTCTTCTTTATAAACCAGACCTTTCAACACCCACATACTTTACAAGCAAATCTCATTCCTGTGGTGACACAAAGATCTCCATTTCTAAAGCTGCCAGTGTCACAGGCTTTGCTGGAGCTGCCCAGAGAGCTTCACCTTTAAAAAAAAATAGAATAAAAGTGAAATAGAACACAAAGACACATCAAGTTCTACCAGCAAACCCCCTGGCTCTGTGGGAGCTCAGCAGTGCTCCCAAACAGCTCTGCATCAGCACCCAGCTGGCTGGAGATCCTGCTTGCTCCATGGCTTTTCTGCTCAGCAAAGCAGAATAAACCCAGTGGGGACAGAGCCAGCAACAGCTCTGTATCATCCTGCCCCCACATCCGCAGTTTCCAGCTTGTGCAGCTCGGTCCCCAGCCCCCTCTCATTCCACTGCGGCAGGAGAGGCCTTGCAGGGATGCAGGAGATGATGTGGGAGGTGGTGGGTGCTGGAGCTGTGAGGGAATTGACTGTTCATTTATCCTAATTAGAGCCAACACCTCACTTGATGACCAAAGGTAAGGGAACCACGTTCTCAGCTGCACTGAGCTGAAAAGAGGCAGAGCACAGGCTGCAGAGATCAATTCCCAAATCCCACATTGCAGCCCCCAATTTAGGGCAATTGTTTCTGTTCAAGTACCTGTAGACTCCAAAGAGAGAAGCCCCCAAAGCTGGGCTGCAGTGGACTCTAGCCCACCCCCACTCCAACTAGTCTGCATTTTTTAAGCACTTTCTGCTCAACTCCTTCATGCAAGGTCAGGGCACACCCTCCTGCAAGAGCCCACACGGAGGTTGGCAACCACGTTGGCCAGAAGTGTTGGCACCCACATTGGTCACGAGCGTGTCCTCCAGTCGCAGGGACTCCTGACACTAACCATGCCAGCCAGGACATCCTACCAAAGAACTGGGGGCTCAGCAGTTTCAGAGCTAATCCTTGCTCCGTAATTATAAATCCTTTGTGTTTTAGCCTTTTTTTTTGTTACATTAACTCAGTGACAGGAACACAACTGCTTCCACATACTCAGATATTTGGAGAAGGTCTGAAATGGAGAGGACTTGGAGAGCAGCAGCACTGTCAGCAAGGTATTGATTATCAGCTTTCAGATGAGCTTAACTCAGCCCTTTGTGTAAGCCTGACTTGAAATCCCATTTATGCACAAAACCTGTTCAATCTGAAGGCAGAGCAGGACCACCCTCAGCCTCAGCACAAGCTGCAAAGGCAGAAACACTGCTCCAGGTCCTCAGGGAGGTGCTCCAAGCCCTTAGGCAAGTGCTTCATGGTGATGGCAGCACTCAACTATAGAGCCTGTGTTCCTTCACTGCTTGTCTGGGTTTAAGTTTTGATAGAACACCCCATCCTTAACTCAAGCGTTATAGAGAAACTGTATCCACATTCTCCTCTCAAGGGCTGTAACACTGGGAGCAGGAGATGGCGATTTTACCATTTTTGTTACTAACTTATGATTGCTTTGGAGGCTGGACCTGTTCATAGGCTCTTTGTAGTGTCCCTCAAGTGATTTTTTGCTTTACCTTACCCAGGGAATAAAGCACCTGATAACACCAAAACCAGTAAAATAGTCCCATGGACATAACTAAGGGAACAATTCAACTCCAGAGATGCGACATGTCTGACAAACCCAGCGCAAGAAAATGGAAACAGAAACAGCCATAAACATCCTGCTGGGCTTCTGCCCCAAAAACCTTGCAGTCTTTAAGCAGATTATTTCAGTGTGATTTACAGAAACATAGACATATTGAACAGATCTACAGCTCAGGACAGATTATTCTCCAAAAGATGAAAAGAGCAACTGCTATTGCTCTGTGAAGAGAGGACAAGCTAGATGATGGCTCTAGGAGTCAGTCTGCAACAGCCAAGCCCAGGTACCCCCCAGAAACTGGGCAAGGAGGCTGCTCTCAGCAGAGCAGTAACAAAGAATGTGGCAGGGCCCATTCTGGGCAAGAGGAAAAATCTTTATTCCAGTTCTGAATTGGCAAAAAACCATCACGGCCACAACTCACCACTGGACAGTTCAGTCAGCACAGGGAGAGGGCACCTGGCCCAGCGAGGTACAGACTGAGGACACGGTCCCAGAGGCACTTGGAGACGAAGCTCAGCTTCAAAGTACAAAACACTAAACAGTTTGGCTGAAATTTTTAATATAAAAATTCACTAAAAAGGCTAAAATGTGACAAACCATTGGAAATACTGTGACAAACATTCGCCCTTACGCAGTAAAAACCAAAACAAACCCAAACTGGTAAGAAGCTTTGAAATGCAGGTCTTCTTCCTCCCAGCACTTCGGACCATCAGCTACTTAAAACGTTCATCTAGAAAAATCCATGGCACCTTCACCTTGTAGTTCAGTGCAAGGGGCTACTCTCGATGGACCAGCACAAACAAACCCAGTAGAAAGAGGACAGCATACTGGAACAGAGGGTAGAGGAGACTCAGGAGGGCACAATCATATCTACAGCAGCAAACATGCAGGGCACAGGGTGCTGCCTGTGTTCTCAGGAAGGAATTTTAGCTGGGGTGGGAAAGCAGGTAGGAAATGAAAGAGTTCTTACCTTAAATTTTGGATAATCATTCATTAAGATAGTGACTATTCCAATATATGGCACGAATCTACAAGAATAAAGGTTTTCTTAAAACAAACACTGTTCCAGGCTGCAGAAGAAGAGTCATACTGAGGGTTATTTTATGGTCAGTGGGCTGGGGACTTGGTCCTCTCAGGCAGAGCAGCTGTGGCAGTGGGGTTGTGTGGGAGCCCCAGGGCATGTTTCAGCCCCTGCCTGGTTTAGATCTTACTTTCTTGCACAGGTTGAGCCTCACAGAATAAATTTGATGGCAATTCAGATCAAACCTGAGCATGTGCTGCCCTTGCACCTGTGTCCATCCAGCATCACCATCTCAGGATGCAGCTCACAACCTGATACCTCCCCTTAATCCAAGCTCAGAACTGAACTACCTTTGCCTTTGAGCTCTCCATGCTTTCAGGCAGGTCACAGAACCCTGCAGGGAGAGCTCAAGAGGAGGAGGATTTCCAGATGGCTTCAGTGTACAAAGCCACATCACTTTCAACTTCACTCACCCTCTTGCTCGTCCTACTACATCCTTCTTCTCCAGCCAGTGCTGCCCCCGTTTGTAGAGCCCTCTGTCATCCACAGCATTGTTGTCTCCCTTTGTGAGAAATTTGATGTCACCATTTTGCCTGGAAAAGACAAGACAGGCAGGTATGGAGCTCATTAAAAGCTGTTCTAGAACAAGCATGGAGAGGCTAACACAGGAGCACTCAAAGGAACTGTGCTCTACAATTTGAGAAGGATGAAACAGGGAAACTGTCAAATGCAGCAGAAAGCAGAAGGTTTGGAAAAAACTCGCAAGGAAAGAATGAATTCTGGCCTCAGCCAAGCCTTCCAGCAGAGTTTAAGAATAGAACCAGCAAGATGAGGCACTTCTAGCAGAGGTGCAGCTATTGCCTCTCGGCTTTCGACCTCTCTTGTGTTGATGCTTCTTGTTTCAAACAAACATCGGGTTTTGGGCTCCCTGTACCACTGACAAGGAAAGTCTGGGGCTGAAGTACACAGTTCTACTCAGCAGTGGGCAGAACCAAGTTGAAACTTAGAAATTACTAGGAAAGGACAGAAAAAACCTGAATAATACAATGATGATACTGCATGAACTCATGATGTGCCTACATGTGGAATGCTCTGAGCAGTGCTGAATCCCCTACATCCTTTTCTGCAACAGAGCGAAGAACTGGCGAAGTTCAGAAGTGGATGACAAGGTCTGGAAGCACTTCCATACAGGAAGCAACAGACCTTCAGCCTGGAAAAGACAGACCTGATGGTCGATGTGATGTAGTCCAACACAAATGACATACAACAATCAAAAACTTTTCACTGTCTCTTCCAATGCAAGACCCAGAGGGAACCAAAAGGAAGCCAGAGATAACAGGTTAAAACCAGCCACAGAAGGTGCTATACAGAACTAGCCACAGCACAAACTAAACTATGTCCCTCAGCAAGGGTATTTTGGTTGCTAAAAAATTTTGTTTGTTCTAAAGATGATCAGGTAATTCATAGAAAAGAGAAAAGGAGGCTATTCATGAAGAACTGGGACTTTGTGCTTAAACTTTGAACTTGCAGAAAGCAGGGAAATTATCACTACATACTCTTTAACTCATGCCCAGATGAATTAATTAGCTGGCCAGAAATAGGATCCTGGAGCAGATGAACCTGTGCTTTGATGTGGAAAGAGCTTTATAGATCCTTCCTCAGCCATTCCTATTCAGCTTGTGCCACTACCCAGGGATCAGCTGGGCACTGTCACCTCCCTGTGGCACCTGCAGGCAGGTGCTGAGCAGGAGCGTTCTCAGTGCTTGGATCTGAGCTTTCTCACAGAAACAACACATCAAATGCAGCACAGGACAGCACACAGAAGGTCTTTGGAACTCATGTTGTTTTAATCATGCCTGAATACCAATGTGTGTTGCTTGACAGGAGAAGCTCGGAAGGAAAAGCCATGAAAAAAACAGAACAGCCCTTTTTCCAAAGCACATCTGGCTTGTCATGTGGGAACAACAAACCCTCAAGGAGCTTAGAGACATAGTCTGGGAAAAGATGAAAATCCCCAAAGGTGCAGATAATGTAGTTTAGCTCTGAAGAGTGATGGCACAGGAGCACAGCAACTTATTGAGCAGAGTCAAGGCTCTATCAGGACACGGCATGAGAAGCCCCAAGCACAGTTCTCTGCTGTCTGAGAGGTGAATGAAGGCTGGTCTGGCTGTCCTGCTCCAAACCCACTAAGTAAATTTTGACTGCAGACTCTTCGTTAGTGATAAAGAATGAACCCAATTTTGGGCTGAAACAAGAAGAAAAGGCCAGCAAGTAACAGACACTTTCTCACTGACACAACTGATGTGAACTGGGGCCTGAGTTGCCACAAAATCATGGAAAACACTGTTCCTGTTTTACTGCATTTTGACTCCTGTCAGCTTGTGCAGGGACCTTTCACTTCCGAACTGGCACCAGAAAGCAATTCTTTATGTAGTGAAAGAAGCAACTGACACTCAAGTCCTGCGTTCAGGTTGCAGTATGGATTTTTCAGTTCCTCCCTCCTAACATAAAGTTCAGGTTTGTGTTTGGTTGTTTTAGTTAAATGGAACCTACAATACTGGAGAACGGCTTCAACTCACAGAAACTGGGATTGACACTATGGGCCCATTACATTTAAACAAAAAATAGTGCTGGATACCTTAACATCTAGAGATAGAGCCAGGCAAAAAAAGAAGGGTGGGTAAAATCTGGAGAGGAACTGCTGGACAGAACAGGGGAGGCAGAGAGTTGTATTTCACTTAAAAGAGTTCCCACACCACCACAAAAAGTGCACGTGCAACATTAGGTATCAAATTCACCCTGTAAACTGACTTTCTTTTTAAATTGGTAGTATCAAAGAATGGCAGTTTGAAAACTGACATTGTTCAGAGTTTTGGGTACAGAATAAATCTGAACAGCCAAGAATCTGCTCTGCCTCCTGGGAGAGGTGCTGCTCCTTCAGAGCCAAGATCCCAGCTGCACTGTTTCTGTGCACAAAGCTGGTCAGTCTTGAGTTGGACCAGACAACTGGTCAGCCATCAAGCCTGTAGCTGTGCTCCATCCCTTCACACACACAACCTGCCCAGTGCTGAGACAGTGAACAGTACACGGAGACTCTGAGTACAACAACACACAACTTGCTACAGGGATGAACCGCCTGGACTCTGCAGGACAACAGCAACCAGGACCAGAGAGACAAACTCTACAATGTTACAAGTCACACATAAAATACCCTCTGCCACAGCTCTGCCTCTACAACAAGAGTCACTTCACACACACACACATATGCAGCTGAACTATGGGAGACATCCTGGGCACAGCAGCTCAGGACAGAAAGGATGGCATGGGACACAGTAAGTGGTGTCAGCCTTCCAGTGCCTAAAGGGCTCCAAGAGAGCTGGAGAGGGACTTCGGACAAGGGATGGAGGGACAGGCCAAGGGGGAATGACTTCCCACTGCCAGAGGGCAGGGTTAGATGGGATGTTGGAAAGGAATTGTTCCCTGTGAGGGGGGGGGGGCCCTGGCACAGGTTGCCCAGAGAAGCTGTGGCTGCCCCATCCCTGAAGTGGTGAAGGCCAGATTGGATGGGATTTGAAGCAATCTAGTCTAGTGGAAAGTGTCCCTGCCCGTGGCAGGGATTGAGATGAGTTTTAAGGTCCCTTCCAACCCAAACCACTCCGTGATTCTACAACTTGGAGAGTCCAGCAGACTGGCATAGACTCCCCAGCTTGTGCTTTCTGCTGAATAGTTTTTCCAAGTAAACCCGGAGGGCACATTTTGTTTCACTGAAAACTCTGTGTTACTTCCCACAGTACCTGGATATCTATTATTGACATCCCAACCACTCATTTACCCAAGAAGATGAGGAATAATATCATTTAGCTAAATATCTGCAGTAGAACCACCCCCCCAGATTCTTAACATACTTCTCATGGATCTTCAGGACACGATGGACTATAGGAATTTCCCTTCCTTCTATCCTGAAGACGACGATTTCTCCCACTCTGATTGGATCTTCAATGCGGTTTGTGAGGAACAGGAGATCTCCTCTGTGGAAGGCAGGCTCCATGCTCCCACTGAAAGAAAGAAGAGGAGCAACTGAACAATATTCAAACATTAGAACCAGGTTTTGGAGTTTATAGTCCTTCAAGAAAAATCTCACAAGAACCTTGATGAGAAGAGAAGCTGTGGATGCCCCATCCCTGGAAGTGCTCAAGACCAGGTTGGAACCTTGAGGAAGAGCTCCCAAGAAAATCAACTTGGAGATCAGGCAGGTGTGTAACCTCTACTGCAATCAGGTTTTCAATGACCACACTACCAGCAGTTTGGATTTGTTGGAAGAAGAGCTCTACCAGCTTGTGTTACAAGCACATTCAACAGGAAAAGCTTTCTGAATAAGCAAAAACCTGATGACAAACAGTATCTTTAGATTTCTCAGTTCACCACTGGCAGGGCAATGCTGGCAGTGCTGCAATGCTGGAAGCTTTTTTATTTCATTTATTTTTTGCAGGTAGATTGATTGTCCTCAGAAACAAAGTACTGAAAACACTGGACTCTTGAATTCCCATCTGGAACCGACAGATAGGGTTGAAAAAAATTCCTTATTGTGATTCATCACTTTGCTTAATGATCTCATTTCAGGCACCTCAACTAAAGTTATTTTTCTCATGTCTTTTAAATGGCAATTGTTACTAACTACTTATCCTTCTAAATTCCACATAAATAATGCAAAACAGAAGGATGAACTTTAAGTACCGTGTACATTCACGTTTTATCTTGAGACAGCAGCTGCTCTTCAGAACAGCAGATCCCATCGTTGAAGAGGGGCTATGACCTCACAGCCCCCACCTTACTCACTGGGAGGAACAGCAGGAAACATCTACCCTGTGCTTTACATCAAGGAAGGAGTTTTGGTAAATGCCGCATGGTCATGGCATTGCATCATTTCTACATCGTGAACACCAACACAGAAACACGCAGAAAGGCCAGCGTGGATGCAGAACAGGCCCTGTGTGATATCCATGCTACCATCTGATGGAAGCACAGAGAATTTGTCTGAGGCAGCAGAAGGGTGGGAGTAACACTGGTGGTACCAACACTGATGGTAC
Organism: Hafferia zeledoni; assembly: GCA_035583235.1. Lineage (NCBI taxonomy): Eukaryota > Metazoa > Chordata > Aves > Passeriformes > Thamnophilidae > Hafferia > Hafferia zeledoni. The sequence continues at coordinate 17,459,741 of JAWWEV010000018.1, read as the reverse complement.
GGGCTGCACAGTGCTGCTGTGAGGGCAACATGGGACACCTAAAACATCCAGTGACAGAGTGACAGCCCTGATCCTCAGGACCATGGAATCCCAGAAGGGTTTGGGTTGGAAAGGATCTTAGAGCTCATCTCATTCCAACGCCCTGCCATGGGCAAGGACACCTTCCATGGACATCAGTTTGCTCCAAGCCCTGTCTAAACTGGCCTTGAACACTTCCAGGGATGGGGCAGCCACAGCTTCTCTGGCCAACCTGCGCCAGGGCCTTCCCACCCTCACAGGGAACAATTCCTTCCCAATATCCCATCCAATCCTGTCCTCTGGCAGTGTGAAGCCACTGCCCCTAGTCCTGTCCCACCTGCTTGTGTATAAAATCCCTCTCTTTCTTTTTCACAAGCCTTATGCCCAGTCCAACCAGCTGACAGAGAGGGGAAGAAATGCTGTTTTGACCCACTCTCTCTTCCCTCGCTGTTCCTGAGCCTGCATTTTAGGGAGCCTCCAGCCGCCCCATCCCCCCGGGGGCCCGATGGCACCCCCGGGACTGACCTCAGCACCACCACGATGGGGCTCTCGCTGCCCGTCACCACCATCAGCCCCTTCCAGATCATGAGGGCGGAGGACACGATCATGCCGAAGTTCAGCACCTGGTAGTACAGCTGGGGAGGAGGAGAGGGCATGTCGGTCAGGCCCCGCCGCCCGCGCACGGCAGGGCGGATCGAGCCCCCCGCTTCCCGACCTCCCGCATCCCCCAGGGCCCCCCGCCCCGTCCGGCACCTGCCGCTTGTTCATGCGCCGAACATCGTCCAGAAAGTCCAGCGACAGCATCGCCGCCGCCGCCACCCGCCCGCCCGGCCGGCCCCGCTTCCTTCCGCTTCCGGCGCGTCACCGCCGGTTCCGCCGCGCGGGGCCGAGGGCTGCAGGAGGGGATCTGATGGCGCTCCGGGAGGGCTCCGATGGGGCTGCGGGGGCGGTTCTGATGGGACTCCGGGGGTGTTCCGATGGGGCTCCGGGGGGTGTTCCGAGGGTACAGCCACGGGGCGGGCTGGGGGTGCCCGCTATGCCGAACCCTGCGGAGGGCACCGGGAACACGTCCCCGGGGCTCACCGACACCCCAACATCCAGTGAAACACCGCACCCAACACCGCATCCAACCAGCACTGCCTCCCGACACGCCAACCTACCCCCCACCCCCGACACCCCAAGGAACCAACACCCCACCCAACACAGACCTATCCACCAAAACACCCCAACACATCCAACCAACACCCCACATCCAACCGACACACCTTGTCCAACACCACCTCCAACCAACACCCCACTCAAGTGACACCTCACCCAGCCTACACCCCCACAACCAAAAAAACCACTGTCTAACACATTCAACACCCCACGTGATACCTCAACCAGCCTACACCCCACATCCAAATGACACAACCCCTAACAACACACATCCATCCCACACACCCCACACCCCATTCAACTGATGCCCCATCCAATCACCACCCCATTCAGTGAACACCCATCCAACCAACATCCATTGAAATGAACCCCTATCCAACCGACCCCATCTGACATCCATTCACCCAACACACATCCACCCAACATCCCATCTAACCAACCAATGCCCCATTCCATCATCACCCCATCCTACCAACACCCCACATCCAAACTCTACCCATCCAACCCACACACCATCCAAAGTCCAGACAGCCCCAATGGGATGTATCGAAACAGCGAGACGAGATGGCGTGAGCCCAATGCAAGGAGATAAATAGTTCTTAAATTATTTAAACATTGTCAGAGTAAACAATAACGAGCAAGGTTCTGGCTCAACAGAATGAAAAAAATAATGGGATAGAAGGTAATTATATTACACGAAGCATGGGTGTGACAGGGAATGAGGGAGGAGAGTCAATGTGACTACATGGAAAGAAACATCTCCTAAGTGATGGGGAACGTGGAGCTGCAGCAGGAGAGGAGCTACTGCTGGAGCACCAGCCCCACTGCACTGCAGGACGATGCAGTTCCAGCGCCTCTGTGGGCTGTGCTCTGCTCCTTTCCCCTCAAAATGAGATGGTCAGGGATCCTGGGCACCAATGCCATCAGGAGCTCCAGGATGGTTTCACTCCAGTTGGCCCCACAGACAGGGCATGGGATGTATTCCCATTTTAGTGGTAGTGCCAACCTGCCTGAACTCCCCACTAGGATAAGCCACTGGGCCTGGCAGCACCCACCCTGGACTGGCTTCTGGCAACACAACTCCACTGACACACGAGGGGAACCAGACCCTCCTTAACTGTGCTCACCCAGCAGGCCAGGGGCTACAAAATCCTCTTTGAGGATGATTCAGGTCCAAGATGTTTCATTAAATTGCATTTTAGAAAAGAAGGTTGTTATTGGGGCAATTAAAAATAATCAAGGCAATTATGAATAACCAGCACAACTCACAGCTCAAACCTGTCCCATGTGATGCGGATCCTGCACCAGCACAGTCCTGACAAGAGTGTTTTGCTGAGCCAGCATTAGGAGTTAAAATGAGTAACACAAAGGCAGGATGGGGAGAGAAAAAAGAAGCCATAAATAGGAGAAAGAAGGGGAGATAGGGAAGGAGAGGCTGGGGCTCTGGGCAGAGGCTGAGGCAGTGCACACTTGATAGAGGAGAGCTCGTCTGAAGGAAACTGCAGCTGCAAAGTGCTCCTGGATCCTCAGGAGCTGGCCAAGCTCCACCAAGGATTCTGGCCCTGCTTTCCCTTTTCACCTCTCTGGCCTGGCAGAGAGTTAGTGCTTAGGATGCAATGGCAGGGTTGGTTTTGTTTTCTTTCATTTTAAATTTCCCTTACAAATAGAAGTTAATGGAAAGCAATGTCCATCCCAAGATATCAACAGAGTATTTCAAAGATTTGCCCCAACCCCACCCTGCATTTCGAGTAAAAACCCCCCAACAAAAAACCCCCAACCAACCAAAAGGACTTTTTTTGTTTTTAAGTCTTAAGAGACTTTGCATGATTGTTCTGCGAGGTGCTGTTGGGGCCCTCTGTGCCACACATCTGACTGTGCTCACAAAGAGCTGAGTCACTTTTGCACTCTTTGTATTTGTTCTCCTCTTCTGCCATAGTGTTCAACTCGCCATTGTAGCCCTCGTGTCCATTCTCACTCATCTCCATTTGGTACTTCTGCCTTTCACCTTCCTCTTCCTCTTCCTCCTCTTCTTCTTCCTCCCCCTCCTCCTCCTCCTCATCTTTGACTTTATGAACAATGAAGAGATGTCTGTTCAGAGAGATGCTGGAGGTGTAGCACAGGCCGCAGAACAAGCACTGGAAGGTGGAGCTGTCGGTCTTGTGCCGAGGTATGTGTTCCTGGAACTCAGTTTGGGTGTCTGTCGTGAAGCCGCACTTGGCGCATTTCCAGGGTGTTTTCAGTTTTTTGGCTGGTGGCTCATCCAAACCCACAGTGGTCTCTGCCTGACCCAGCTCATCCAATGCCACTCTCTTTGCAGAATTTGCCTTAAAAAATAAGATCAAAAAGTTACTCCATTGTTTGAACCCACAAAAGAGTAAGTGCTAAAATCCACATGCCTGTCTGAAGATGCCTGAGGGTGAGGCCATGCCTAGGGATTCCTGGGGCATTCTTTTCCTTACCCGTACTCTAACATCTCAACCCCATGGGCAGGATCTCAACTGCTGTCCTGTGCTGTGAGATGGGAACATTGGGAGAGGTTGGCTGGGCAGAAATGTGATGGGGAAAGAGAGTTTAGAATCACAGAACCCCAGAATGGTTTAGGTTGGAAGGGACATTAAATATCATTGAGTTCCACCCACTTGCTGTGGGCAGGAACCTTTCACTAGGCCAGGTTGCTCCAACCCCCATCCAACCTGGCCCTGACACTTAGAGAAATGGGGCAGCCACAAGCTCTGTGTAACAATTTGGTTTAGTGTGGGAACAATTTGGGCTTTGGTGTGGGAAGGAGGAGCCCACGGAACAGGGACAGCTGAGGAACACGGGGGTGGTCATTAGCCCAGACAACACTTCTCAGATTTAACTCTCAAAGTTTTCCCCTCCACTCAGGCTTTGTCTTCATGGTATCTCTCAGTAACTCATCCTCTCTGCCTTAGAATCCTGCAGCTTCTCCTCCCATGAGGATGGCTGACTTGCTTATGTCCCTGCAGTGCCAGGCAAAAAGTATATTTTTAAAATAAATGGAGCAAAGAAGCCCAATCAGCCAATTCTCCACTTCAATCCGAAATATAATCAGGAGAACAGTTACATTTCCTACACAAGATTACACAGTCCTACTTAGCAGAAATGCAGATCTTACAGGTAATGCATGTAGGAAGTTTTTAAAACAGAAAATAAATCTTTTGTAACTAGCAGAAACCTTATGGGAGAAAGAAGAAATATGTATCATGCTCATGAACAGAGTGGCAGGGGAAAGCAGAGGTTATAACAAACTTGAATTACAAAGTAGCCTGATGAAGGTCAGTAAAACACAGGGCCATGCAGTCAAGAAAATCTTGAAAAACACACTCTCCCTTGCCCTGGTGCAGCTCAGCTGTGCTCTCAGTGCTGCTCCTGACCCTGCCAGAGGGAAGCAGGCTGGATGGAACAGGGAGGGTTTGACTGGCACAAGGTTGCAGCTCAACACAACACTCCAAGTGAACAGCTACTGCCTGGGTAAATTTAACTATATATTTATTTTCCCATAAAAAAAATATCAGTTACTTCTGCTGTGTCTCTCTCTGGAGCTTTCGCTTTGGCCATCTGGGATAAGTCTGGGTTTTTGATGCCATGCATGAGGCTGATGTGGTTCTCCAGCATGAATGGCTGAGGAAATGTCTGATTTTCATCTGTGCAGTACCTGGAAAATAGAAAGAGAATTTATTAGAGGAAATGCTCTTTGTATTGTGCCAAACCAAGAGGTGTCATTTGAGACAGGCTCTGGTGAGTAATTTACCATTAGATTACCAAAATATGCAGCAAAGTATTATTTTAATAATAAAACATTGCCCCTGAGTGAAATCTAGAACCATTTGGAGTTTCCCACAGCAATCATGAAGGAGAGTGGGGTGTGTCTTACTTACGGTGCTAAATAAATACAGGGACTAGTGGGGATCGGGTCCCCTGTGACACATCCTGCACTGGATATGTGATTTGGATGGAAAATGCACGGGGAAAAGAAACAAAGACTGAGAAGAGAGACATAGAAGGAGCTGATGACTTGTTTGAGGAGTCCTGTAGCAGAACCCAGTCCTGAATCCAGCATTCCCAAGTACTGTGGGAACCACCTACACATCCACTAGACCATTTAAGCACTTAAAATCCTTACAGAACTGCTGAAATTCCAACTTCAATACCAATAACCTAGGCAGAAGCACTCATGAACACATCATTTATAGGTAAGTCTTCATGTTAGAACTTGGTAGGACTCCAGAGCTGCCAGAGAGAGCTGGCTGACATTTCCAAAGGAGCTGTGAAGGGGATGTGCCACCTCAACCTTTGCTTCCAGATGACTGAGGTCTACTGGAGTAAGCGCCAGGCCTTGCAGACACATAAACCAGCCCCCCTGAAGTGCACAGGGGGCTCTGTTAGCAATTGGGAACTCCCAAATTTACTATTTGTGTTGTTCTGCTGCCTGTCAGGTGAAGGTCCACGAGCTGCACATCAACCCAAGCAACGAGGCAAGTGACACCAGAGCTCCCTGAAATGCCCAAATTGCAGCTCAGACATTGGCAGCATGGGATGGAAGGCAACAGAGAGGAGCTGAAGTGTCGCTGGGCAACAGAAACATCCTTTTAAAGGAGAGAAGAAGATTCCTACTGATCTTCCAGTAGCTAGAGGGAAATTAAACAACAGTCATCAATGATGTGAAAATGCAGATGTGGTCATTGAATACTTCTGGGTTTTAAGAGGAATTGTTTAGATGATAAATCAGTATTTAATGATGATGGAATTTTTCTCCCTTACAGAGGAAAGCTGAGAGGTTATTAAGTGGTATTTATCAAAACTAAATATGCTGAAAATCAAGTGTTCCAGACAGTTTGTACTTAAGACTTGGAAAAGAAGAGAAAGATCTTATAACAATAACCAAGTGAATTATGAAAGAAAATACACAAAACATCGTAATATTTTGCTATTTGTCCTAATTTAGAATTCTTTTCATGAAAGCAAAGATGCTTTCCTAACCTGAACTACTCCAGTGGTGAGCGTGGCAGAAGGGTGTTCAAGCAAGTCCTCTGTCCCTGGTTTCTCCCCACAAATTTAACTGAGGATAGAGACCTAAGCAGGGCAGGGGGAGATGGGGAAATTCCAGCTGGGAATGTTAAAAGCCAGAGGGAGGTCACCTACAAGCCAGAATGCTAGAGTCACAAAAACAGTCAGTTGTCAGATCAATGGCAGATTTTACTGGTGTTCCACATGGAAACCCAGGAGAAGAGTGTGATATGAACTTAAGGCACCAATACCCCTGAAGAGAATAAAAGGATAGAGCGATACGCAATGCCAGGTGGGAAGAAGGAAAAGAGACACCAGAACTGGGGCTAAAAAAACCCAGTGGAGATGTGATGCCTTTACAGAGCCCTGAAAGGAGCCAAGGAGGAATTCAGAGATGGGAGGAGACAATTTTCAGAGCAGTGCTCTGGACAAGCTTAGAGAGATCAAAGAGGAGACAGACAGGAGACCTGGGATCCAAACAAAGAGCAGCTGTTGGAGATGCTGGGACAATATTTCAAGGAATAGGTTTCATCTGAAGATTGCTGTGATTTCAGTAAGGCTCCCAGTATAATGATTAAAGAGAGCACAAGCACTGTCCAGTTAAGACTTTGTCAACAGATTTTGAGAAGGAGCAACTTCAAGCTGGAGAACTAAATACAACCACAATTCCCTTGGACTGCCATCTGTATCTTCTCTGCCACCATGACTGTGGCCCTTGGGTGAGGCTGTGGATCTGCAACTGTGTGTCATTCTGAACAGCAACAAGGTAATGCACAGAGCAGGCTGGCATGTCCCAGGTTGTTTGGAATTCCCACACAAATCCTTTTTCCCAACTTATGTCCATTTTGATCCTGATACACACCACTTTGAAAACAACTGATCCAGAGAAAATGGATCTATACAGATTAGGTGAATGCAACACAAAAGACCATCACTCACAAACTTAGAGCACAATAAAATACACTGAGAGACAACATTTCATCTCCACCAGAGGTTCCAAATCAGGGCACAGTTACAAGAAATGGGAAGTTTAGAAGTCCTAGATGAAACAATGTATCAAGACTGGATTCACGGTGATAATGCCAGTACTGTATCCATTCACTAAATCTATTGTGGCTCACTAGACAGTCCAAAGAAATAAGGTACCTGAGGGATGTATTTATACTCTTCAAGATGAGCTTTTAGCAACTTTAGCGCAGTAAAGTGACAACACACTTCAGATACGCTTGCATTAAACCAAAATTTTAGACAAATCCTCCAACCTACATCACTGCAAACTTCCAACCCAAATGTGCTTTAGTCCTGCTTCAGAATGATGTCTCAGAAGGAGGCAGGAGCTAAGTCTGCATGGTCGCTGTGTATGACTTTCTCTGCAGCAGTTGTAGACACAGATTCATAAGCACTGGGCTTTGTCCTGAACTGACACTGTATTCACAGTTAAAACATGTTCACCAACAATGATTTTTATTCACTGATGATTTACATAACTCATCTGAAGTCTCCAAATCCATGTTCCAACTTTAAGGTGTGACTTCCCAAGCAAATCCAGCAAGATTAATTCTCTATTGCCCTGCAGCCCGTGCAGTCAGTTCTGCCTGTACACAGTGGTGGCAAGATCTGGTTCCTTAGCATTTTACACACTCTCTGCACCCAAGGAGAAGGCACAAGAGTGGTGCATGACCACACTGACCATGAAACAGTGAAAGACTGATCCCTTATTTATTGGCTGTTTCACAATGATACACAATGTAAATCTTATTCTGCACCTGCAGATCTCAAATCACACTTTCCCCTAAGATTCCAAAGGGCATTCATTGTGCAGACTAAAGTAAAGACTTGTTCTAGCCACTATGTTTCTTGTGTTTAATATATTCTTCTCCTCACTGTCCCTCAGTAACTTACAGGCTGGAGTAGACAGGAGCAGCAGACACGAGTATTACAACGTCCAAACCTGAAGGATTAGCCTGTCACTGGAAAGCAGTTTGGAAAAGGCTGTTGGGTACGTACCAGCAAGTGTAAACTTTCTTTGCTGTGTCGTGGTTATTGCGGATGTGTCTGCGCAGGCTGTTGGAGGCGTTGAACGAGCGCTCACACTGGCGACAGGGGTATCTCTTCATGGACTAGCACAGGAACAGAAACAGCTTTTAATAGCAGGGAGATGGAAGGCACTGACTGGATTCTAACATTGCTCTTCAACTGGACATGACCTCTCAGATGCAAAAAAATTCCTTATGTTACATGTGATTGCACTGATAAAGATCACTGAGATTTTAGGGTCCTACTTAGACTCAGCCCAACAGTTGGCTAAGACCAGCACTGATCTTATTAAAAGCAGGACTAGATAAAGCACATGCTTGACCTTACTGATTTTTTGATAAGAATTGCATTAGCTGCTTCTCCTGTGGGCTCATTTCACTCCAGGACACCCCATAGAACAAACTCAGTGGCAGGTGCCTTCTGAAGGCAGGAGGACCCCAGTGAGGTACAAGTCCACTTACCCTTCTCTCTCCTCATTTTACAGCACAAGAAAAAGGCAAAATGTTAAAGAGCATCACACACTCCCTCCTGTTACCCATGTATGATATCCATTTCCCCCTAATCAACTCTGCTCTGTAACCAGCCTCCTCCAAAATCTTCCTACAGCCCTGCATATAACCTGCATGCAGATTTTATTCCACTTAAAATCTTCTTAAGACTTGTTTAATGAACACACAGATACATTAAACTGAAATATTTGGCCAATTTTCTACCTCTACAGAATTCAAATGGGAAAATTCAGCATTCTCACCCTGTCCTCATCTTCCCTTGATATTTATCAAGTGGCACAACTCCCCAGATCAAGTTAAAAAGAATCAAAGAGCATGATCCAGATTTCCACAGCCTCTGCTCATGGCTGGGTGACTCAAGATATCAAACAAGAAATCCTGATGCCAAAGTACTTAGAAATCTGGCTGCACACAACATCTTGGCCTATGTTCTGCCAGTGACAAGGATTAGCTTGACACAAATAGGTCAAGGCAACACGAGGCTTGAGCTGGATGAAATCCCCAAAACTGAGATTTGCCATTCTTGTAACAACAGCCCTGCACAAGAGCCTGGTACTCCTCCCCAGTTCCCCAGCTCCAAGTCCTTACCCTTCCATGATTTCTCTTCATGTGGGACACGTAGGTTTCCCGATCGGGAATCCACTGTGAACATTCCTTGCAAGTCCAACCAGTTCTTCTCAGTCTGGACTTGGATTCAGGATTGTGTCCTTCCACCCTCATGTCCTTCCTCGTCAGAGGGGAGTGGGAAGTCCCGTTGGCTACTGACAGCTCCTTTGGTGAGGTATGGACCTGGTTCCTCGAAGCTTTCTCAGATTTCTGCCGAAAGTTTGAGAGCTCCTCAGGGTTTTGGGGGACTCCATGAACACTCTGGAAACAGTAATAGTGGAAACACAAATAACATTTATATGCAATTCACTTACACACCTTTATTTGTAAATAAATACCATTTATTATTTAAATACATAATTTAGAAGTCCCCACTGCCCTAACAATGTGTTGATGTCTTGCTCCTGTGTGTTTTCCCATTTCTCCTGGAAGCTGGCTGTGGTGCTTTCCCCAGCAAGAGATTTTCCCAGGGAACATGAAGCTTTTACTGCTTCCTGCATGACAACAGCAGCTCCTTGATGCTGCCTGTTTAGCATTTTGGATGAGCCCTGGGAACTCTGGTTAAACAGGGAAGATGTAATAGAAGAGAAATGTTAATTGCCATTATTTCAAGAGACTGCTCTAAAAACACAGGGCTTTGGTAAGCTTTGAATTAAACATTTGCTGGTATATTGGAGGCTCCAAAGCTGCTTCATCTTTGCTCAAGGGAAGGAAGAGACAACCTTTAAGTTTCTTCAACCTTGCTTCCCTCAATTCCACCCCAGCTATTGCTATTTACATTTTTCACAGTTCACAATGTAGCTTCTGCCATATAACACCAAGCACAAAGCCAGAGACCAGCCTTATAAGGAATATGGCTCCAGGCTCTTTGGTTATTCAAAAGGCCAAAATCCCCCCAAAAGTTATTTTAACAAAGAAAATTGAACATAAGGAAAATAATCCAAAAACTAAGAGCTGTGGGAAAGCAAAAGCAAGTAAAACAGCAACATACCAAGGAAACCTCAAGAAACTCCCCTAGGAACAACAACAGTTCATCCACACAAAAGGCTCATTTAGAGGTTTAATTGTGCACAGTAATTAATAACGGGTAAAGTTTCAGCACACAAAAGCCTCAGGCCTTTAGAAGTGTTTCTGTGGGTTAGACACCAAACAAACCTCCAAATACAAGATCTCAGCTGAGAATTCTGTGTGCTTTGTACCTGAACCAGGTGATGGCCACAGAAGCTTCTCATGCTCCAGGGCACTGCCAGATACTTTGAGAACATAGACAGCCCTGCTTTCTACCCACCTGGAAATCTCCAGAATGTTTCAGTGCCCATTACTCCATTGTTGCACCACTGGGGATAAATAAACTAGGAGCATGGTAAAACAAAGGGAAGCCAGAAGGCCTTCAATTACCACCTCAGAGACCTGCTGATGGCCAAACAGAGCCTCGTGGTTAACGGGCAAAAGTTTGTGGTGGAGATCTCAGGGCGCTCCTGAACCCTGGGGGTGGAATCTGCAAATGAACCACAAGCTGTGTACCTCAACTCCAGCCTTTCAGCATTGGGGTTGAATGCCTCTTTGAAGGGCCCAGCCTTAACCTCAGCTCTGTAATGCAGGGAGATTAGCAATCATTGACTTCACAGAAGGGCTTCAAATTGTAATTCATTACTGCACGAAAAGCACTTCCAGATTTGCAAGTTAAAGGCATGGGGAAGACAGCGAAGATTTTGAATGGGTTTTGCTTTCAGGAGTGAGTTAATGAATCTTGTTGCTTTTTCAGTAAGTATAAACAAGATAAAGTCACTGATAAAAGAAAAGTATGTCCTTTTTTTCTCGTGATCAAAGGGAAAGAAGACTTTGCAAGCTCTTTCTTGAGAATGCCACCAAGAAACCTTCAGAGAGGATTTCCAAGGCAGTGTTGTTAGACACTGAACATAGAAACATACTGAGTAAGATAACAGAAAAATGAGGCATTTGTACATTCATAAGATAATCAGATCTGCAAGGCTGGTACCTCCAGGGCAATCACTTTTGCCTCTGTCACTCCCCTCCTGCAGGCTGGTGTGGTTCAGAGCAGCCAAGGAATCAGAGTATTAAATGCCAGGTAACCTCCCTTTGGGGCAGCTGCAAAGGGGCCAAAGCTGTCCAAGTGAGCACCCAAAAGAGGCAGATTCCATATAAATGGACTAATACTGTGGGCAGAGAATAATTCTCCCTGCCTGCCAGCCAGAGATACAGCTGCCACCCTAATTCAATCCCTTCTTTGGGTTTAAGAGCTTGTGGACTCCCCACCGCTGGAAGTGTTTCAAGGCGAGGTTGGACAGGGCTTGGAGCAACCTGGTCTGGTGGATGCTGTCCCTGCTCATGGCACAGGGTGGAACAAGATGAGCTTTAAGGTCCCTTCCAACCCAAACTGTTCTGTGATAAACAAGCCTTTGTCATACAATTAAAATACATCTAGATGAGAGGAACTGCCTGCATTAATACCAACTAACACAAACTGCTCCACTGATGTTTCCAGATCCTGTAAATCACTGTACTCTGTTTTCCTACTAATATATTCCTCAAGAACCTTCCACTTCTTGAACCAATTTCCTCACATGGTCGATGTGAACTCTCTGTGAACTCAAAGAACAGGATGTTGCACTAGTAAGTAGGGGAGTTACCTACCTTAACGTGCTGCATTAGCTGCTGTTTCTGCATATACACCAGCTGACACTGTGGGCACTTAAATACTCCCACTAACAACTTGTTGGTGTTCTGCTGGAAGTGCTCTTGGAGCAGCTTCTTCTTGTTAAAGACTGTCTCACAAGAACATTTGTAGATCACCCTGAAACAATTAAAGAAATTAAATTCAGTCTCTCTTCCTTAAGAAGACAGTGGAAAAAGTTATCTCAGCAACACCAGACAGGGATGAGCTTCTGAGGAGGGCTGTGCTCTCCGTGTATTGTCAACACACACCCACGTGGGCAAACTGAACCAGTAACTCAACTGGGAAGAACAACAAAATGCCTGAGGCACATACCACAGCTTGCTAAAAATAAGTTTACTTCTATGCATATGCATAACTGTGCGTGTGTGTGTGTGTGTGTGTGTGTGTGTGTGTGTGTGTGTGTGTGTGTGTGTGTGTGTGTGAGCACAGACAGATGGGAGGAAACTCAAAGTATTCCAGCTGGCTACACACTGCTCTCAATCCCACCTTTCCATAGTTCCTCCCTTAAAACATGCATTTTTGGCACTAGCTCAAGCCTTGGAGGGAAAAGCTACAGAGTGGAAAAAATCACAAGGTTTCTGTCTAGTGATTTTTGAGGGCAATACTCCATGGGGTAACTCTGCTCTTGCTTTTGAGTTCCATGTGCAGCAGTTGCCCTGGAGCCATCTACCAAGAGGTGCCACCATGGGTTCTGCTGGACAAAGAGGTGACTATTAAGTTATTTTTATGGATGTTCAGCTCTTCCCTGCCCAAACTCCTCTCCTCCTACCCAAGAGCCCATATTTGTACCAAGGAGAACATGCTCTGGCTCAGAACAGACAAAGCAGCAGCTCATCTTATATGAGGGTGGAAACCAAAAACAGGAAAAAAAATGGGAGGGAAAGGAGGAATCCTGGAGCTACTCAGAGATGGAGAAGAAGAGATAAAGCCAAACCACTTACTGAGTAGTCTTGTGAGGCTCTGCTGGGTGCTGGCTGGCCATATGAGCCATGGTGCTGTCGGCTGACTTGAAGGCCTTGGGGCAGAAAGAACACTTGTGGAAGACTTCGCAGTGTTTCTCATGGATGTGCACTTTGAGCATGGCGAGGGTCATGAAGACAACTCCACAATGGATGCACCTGGAGGAGGCACAGAAAAGAACTGAGTTACAGCCACAGCATCACTTCCATCACACATGTGGAAGCAAGGTCTCTTCCTGCACTGCAGCCTGGTCCTTAGTTGGTCTCTTCCATATCAACATGGAAGAGTCAAGGAGGAATATCATAAAGGAATTTCAAGCAAAACTCAGAACCACATGTTAAGGAACAAGAAAACAAGATCTACAAAAGAAACCTTCATAGACTAGAACAACCCAAAAAATAAGGCAGACATGATTGAGCAGAATGCCAGCCCTGTATCTGTGAAAGCCAATTCCAGCATAGGTACAAGTGAAAGAATAAAGTAAAAGTACTTGGTGAGACCTCCAGGTAGCAATAAGCACCACAAATACCAGTTAGTCTTCAGCACAAAATAAAAAGAGAAAGAATACCCAGGTAGGAAATCTTTAGCAACTGCTTCTCATATTTCACCAAGCTGTGGAAAATCATGACAGCAACAGAAAAGATACTGAGAACAGCAACAGAAACACTTAAGGAACGCATTAAGCTAATTAAAATCTTCACAATGCAGGTGCTGCCTACAAAGTGCTTGCCTGAGTGAGCTGGATGGGTGCTCTGGGAGGAGAGAGAGGGGGAAGCAGAGGTTTGCACAGAGTCAAAGAATTGTTCTTGGCAGCTGGAAACACGGCCAAGAGGAGAACAGGGCTACCCTGCTGGCCCCAGCCCACCTCTCCTCCCAACACACACCTGCGACAGGCCTTGCCTGATACTCCCACAAGGTGGCAACAATCAGCAGCCTTACCGTGTTTAACTAATACTCAACCGGAGACCTGCCTGCCACACTCCAACTCTCCAAGGGCACGCCAGGGTGCAGACACCTGCCCTCACCTGCCTCGAGCACGCCAGTCGCAGGGTTTACCATCCCAGAGGTGCACCTCCACTGACCTGGGACCAGAATAGCCTCTCCTAAGAAGATTCCATCATAATGACAACAGTGGATCTCTGCTTAAGCCAGCACTGCATGCGCTCTGTTAGAGTGGAGGAGCTCAGCCGGGCAGTCCAGGGGCTGACCTTGTGTTAGTGGGATGTGAGGGACACACTGCAGATAATCCCCTCCTTATAAATACCTTTCTTTCTCTACTCTGAAGGCTGTATTTGCCCATGGTGCTGTCAGGTCTGTGTTTGGTGCAGATGAACCCCAGCTATCACACAACTGGAACAGCTCCAAGCCCATATCAGAAACAAACAAGCTGCTGAAACATCCTTCCCTCCAAATGGAGCCTCCCAACAGTGCTTAGGAAACAAGCCCAGGCTTTGAAGTTACACTTCAAAAGATCATTAGGCAGAAGCCAGCCTGAATGGAGCCAAACCCTCCCCTCTCACCCCCCAACTTCAAGAAAACAGAGAAATGCTGTTTTCTTAGTGCTCAAGAGGGAAGCAGCGACAGAAGCTGGTGTCATTTTTGGAGAAGCATGAAAACATTCTGCTGGGGCAGCTTCAAGCCTGATCCTCATCCATGTGAGACAGGGCGAGAGGGACTTTCTAGTACAGTAACACCAGGAACCATGTTATTATGGAGGAATAAATTTCCCAAGCATAAATGGAAGAACAAATGCCAAGCCTAGAATTAAGGAATGGCTGGTACATCTAGCAATATATAAGGGGGTCCTTCCACAAACACTCCCTGAACTCCCAGAAGATGGTTCTACATTACGTTTGGTTTCAGGAAGTACTTCATTAAGAATGAGGGATGAAATAAGCAATAACCCAGGGTCAAATGATCACAAGTTAATTTAATTTACAGTAAATGGAAGCTTAAACAACAGCCACTTTGTAATTAAGAATCCCAGTGCCAGAAGGACAAAGTTTGATAAAGTAAACTAATTAGCTGAACAAAGTGGATGGAAGATGTCAAGAGGCTTGCCATGTAATTCCTGCAAATTGCAAATTCTGCTATCATCCCCAGCACTCCCGGATCCCTCAGGGCAAGGAGGGGTGGCTGAAAGTCTTGGAAAGATCCTGTGAGAGGAGATAAAGCTACAAAATGTTGTCTTAACCCTTTGAACACTTCCTGTGCCATCACCTTCCAGCCCCTCAATTCTCCAAACGGCACCAAGCAGGAAAACGAGTCCAAAAGTGGTGGGGACAGCTGGAAGGGGCTTGGAAAAGATGGGGAGGTAAACTCGGAGCCAAGAGCATTTAGGACAGACC
The DNA here is from genome assembly GCA_035583235.1 of Hafferia zeledoni. NCBI lineage: Eukaryota > Metazoa > Chordata > Aves > Passeriformes > Thamnophilidae > Hafferia > Hafferia zeledoni. The sequence continues at coordinate 17,444,379 of JAWWEV010000018.1, read as the reverse complement.
TGTTTGGTTTAATTTTTAACTGCAGAAGCCCATTCTCATTTTCAGTGCAATCAGTAGCCACGACTCAACCTCAAACCAAACAATTGTACCCCAAATTTAACTGAATGCACTGGGGTATTGGCAGAAAAGGAGACAGAATTAGGGCTTATCACAAAACCTAAACCAAACTTATACACCAGAAATTCAAGAAAAACAGGGATATAAAGAGATGCAGCAAAAGTCGAGCTGCTCCTTGGGAGGGATGTAAAGAATTCCTCAGCTTTTCAGCTCTGCAAGGAACAAAAGTGAAAGGAAAGAAGTCAAGTCACTCCGTGACCACAGGGCAGATGCCACAGATTATCTAGATATGGTTCTCCAACCAAAATTTCTCTCTTCTGTTTTCAACAATGTCACTGCAATTAGCCCTGCAGCACGGCCACAAGTTTACCTGTCTAGCGGACTCAGTTTTCCCAGATGAGCTCAAGTAGATGTGAATTAGAGGAGAAGTTAAAGAAATTCAGCTTCTAGAGAAGGTGGGTAAAGCTAAAAAATCCACAAGTGTCATTTGTGAGCTCTGCCTTGGTTTAGATCTTCATTAATGTCCCTGGCACAGAGAGCAGGTATCTGCTAAGCACATCTGGAAGTTCTCATTGCTGGATTCCCAGGTGCCACAGTAATCCCAAGAACTACACCAAATCCAGGGATAATTTTCTACTCCACTTCCAATTTTCCACCTCAGGGAAAACATTTTTTTCTCTAGCTTTCTTCCTTCCCAGGTTAGCTCATTTTCAAACAGCCCCAGTCTCACAGCCACTTAATTTATGATGGAATTAATTCTTTGTTGTGGGCTGGGTCTCCTCAAATCAGATCTCACATTAAAAAACCTTATCTGTATATAATTAAACTCCAAATTTGTTTGTTATGTGCCTCTTGTCTTCACAGTTGAAGAAAAAAACCCCTGAAAACCACAGTGTGATTTCAGACCAAACCACACAGTGGAGGCTTCCTGAATTTGCAGACATCTTAAAAGAACAGCTCCAAGGGCACAAACTGCCCTGCTCATTTGAAATCTCAAAGCATTTAATGGCATTCAAGAGGAAAAACAGAATATTAGAAAACTCAAAAGATCACCATCTTGTCTCCTAAGCAAATCCTCACGTGTGAAGAGCTGAGCTGTACTTGGGGTGATCTCAACATGCCAAGAAGGAAAGGCTTGTAGGGAAAAGTAGCCTCTTATTAAAGCAAACAATTTGGCTAAAGAAAAGACATTGCATCACGTGCAAAACCTTGGGAGCCTTTCTCTGCCTGTTCCAGCCCAAGAGAAGTGTTTGCAGAGTTACAGGGGCATAGAAGGAAATAATCTAAGCCCTTCTCATGAAGGCACACATCCTCAGTCCTTACAACTGACATAAATCTAAATTCAAGCCTTCAGAACATTCAGAGGATTAAGATCTGCAATCTCTTTGCTGTAAATACCAATCTTGAGACACCAGTCTGCAACTTAAATTCCATACAGGCGCTTTTCAGCTCTAAGATGCCACAAAATAATTTCTGCTTTCAGAAACCTCCCTTAAATCCAGTTAGTAGTTCCCCATTTCAAATGTTTATTGTCATGCAGAAAACCACACCAGGCCTGGGCTACATCCACATCCTACATTTGTTTCTGCTGTAAGAAGGACACATTTCATAGAATCACAAAATAGTTTGGGTTGGAAGTGACCTTAAAACTCACCTTGTTCCAATCCCTCTGGTATGGACAGGGACACCTTCCACTAGACAGGGTTGCTCCAAGCCCTGTCCAACCCGGCCTTCAACAATTTCAGGGATGGGGCAACCACAGCTTCTCTGGGCAAGCTGTGCCAGTGCCTGCCCACCCTCACACAGAACAACTCCTTCCCAATCTCCCATCTAACTCAGCCCTCTGGCAGTGCTGAGCTATTCCCCCTGGTCCTGTCCCTCCAGGCCCCGTCCCTTTCCAGCTCTCTCGGAGCCCTTTGGGCTCTGGAAGGGGCTCTGAGGTCTCCCCGGAGCCTGGACTAGGAATAGGTGTCCTGGTTTTTACTGGGATAGGGTTAATTTCTTCTCAGTAGCTGGTACAGTGTTGTGGACTCAATGAGAATAACGTGGATAACACACTAATGTTTTGGTTTTTGCTAAGTCCTGTTTATCCTAAGTCAAGGACTTTTCTCTCTGTGTGTGTCCTGCTCTGCCAATGAGAAGGAACACTAAGAAAGTGGGAGGGAGCAGAGCAGGGACAGGAGCAGCCACAACCTCACAACCACTTTCCAAAGATGTAAGTCCCAGTCTGGCAGAGCCCCGAGGGGGCAGCACACACCTGAACCCGACTTTGCGGGAGTAGTGCAGGCAGTTCTCCTTGACGTGGGTTTGGAAGTAGGCTGAGCGGCACACGGCCCCGCACTCCGGGCAGCAGTACGGAGACTTGTGGGCGTGGATCCTCTGGTGGGCACAGAAACTGCACTGGTTGGGCAGCATCATCTGGCACACTTGACACGTCTGATGAAGAGAAAGGTTACATTGAGTTAGTTTTTATCTACTTAGGGTTTTCCCCTTCCCCTTCTGAAATTCACCTTAATAAAATTTCAGGTTCAGAGGAGGTTCCAGCACATTCCTCCAGCAGCAGCATTAACTCTACAGAGCTCTTTGGCTACTCTTCTTATCATCTTTTCCCAACAATTTCCACCATTAGCCATTCCCAGTGACAGTTTAAACCACGTCCTGTGTGGTTTATTTGCTTTTTTCCAATAAAAAAGGAAAATAAAATCTTTCACCTCTATGCTCTGATGACATTCCACTTGCTCAGCACTTGCATTTCCGCGTTCAGAGAATTGCCCAACTTGAGGAGAGCACTTTTCTTAACAAGTCCCCACCTCGCAGCAAAACAACCCAAAAAAGCAGAAAAACTCCATTACAGCCAGACTCCAAACACTTGCTGCTGAAGGCAGTGCAGTCCTGATGTGTTCCTTCCCCACTGAAACCACTGCTGGGTCTCTTGCAAAATTTCTTCGGATCAGATGAAATCAGAATTTTCAAAGACCACAAACTAGAAATGATGCAAAGTCTCTTTCTCTCCCTGTTCCATCCTTTATGAAATCCATTTTTCCACACACATTTACTATCAGAACTGCTTTGCAGAAGCATCATTTACTGGACATAAAAAGTTTTTTTATGTAGATATATCATCCCACTTTCATCAGCTGTCCAAGCCCTGCTCCCTTTCACAGGTGTCTCAACTCTCTGCCCTCTTTCAAAGCCCAGGACTAGCTACTCATCCTCTTGCAGGACACACATTGCTGGGTGCCTGAGCAAGAGTAGACACCAGCCTGCTCTGAGCCCTCCAGGAGCCCAAACTCTCTTCAGACATTAATAATCCTGTACAAAAAACACTCCTCTAGCTTCAGAATGAACTACAGCAAGCAGCTAATTATGGATTATCAAATCAGGTTATTTAACTAAATAATTTCTGTGAATTTCACTGCTGGCAGCCAGGGTAGAAACTCGGGATAGAAGCCCCAGAATCTGACAGGGAAATAAAATAAAATTAATGGTCTCCTCCCTTTTCTGTATCATTGCTATTTCATGAAACATCTCTGTGATGCTCCAGTACACAACATCCATCAGGGAACTGTCAAAACAACTGCAGGCAAGAGAAAGCATCACTTACAATAAAATGCAAAGCTATGACAATCCTGAGAGGTTCATGGGGCAGAAGGGAATTATCAAAGGTGGAAACTGCAGAAATTGCCAAATGCATCAAAAGCTTCAGACACGTGATCTGGGGTATATTGCAACTTGAGAGGAGAAAAGGCTTCCCCAGGAAGGAGAGAAATGAGTGTAAGAAACCATGCGGTAGAACACCCATGCACACACCCAAATGCAATTCAAGGAAACTCAGGAGCATTTCAAATGCTGCAGAAGTCCCCTAACTTCAGCAAAGAAAAACAATGCTACTGAGCCACGGGAATGGGAAAATGGGAAATAGAAAAGCCCCCAGGATGTCTCTTTGAGGAGCTGTGCAGGACCTTATATTCTCCAATGCACTCTCAAATCCCCAAGTGAGAGCTACAAGAAAATAATGTTCGGGGCAGTTTGGTTTTGTTTTATGGTATTTTTTTCTAACTGGCTTGAGATTTGCAATGGAAACTTTATCTCCTTGGCCCTGTTAAAACAGGGCTCCTCTCACTGTGATCCTGACTAGTATTTAAGGCAAACTCAGCAGAACCACAATCTGCAAGCACCTTTGCCCTTGTAGCTCAGCAAGGAACACTCTGCAGATCTTGCCTTGTCAAAGCCAATTCTGTTTCGATTTTAAGTCAGTTTGAGGCTCACCTCTTCCTCCCCAGCATGTCATACCCACTGTTCCTACAATCAATCAGCACACGTTAAAACCTTGAATTTTCACTGCTCTCCATGTGCTCGTGCTGGATCTAAAATATGCCAAAATTGCTCAGTATTTGGTGAGCTCCAGCCTGGGGATGTGCAGACCTGCAGTGAGGTCCCATCACCTCCTGCCTGGCAGGAAAGGCTCTGCAGGGACCAAAAAATATGCTAATGAAGGGCTGAAGAGTCTGGGGACTGCTACAAGAGGCATCAAAACTGTGGTTATCTCCTTGAGGACTGGCAGGAAGCTGCCAGAAAGTGTGGACACATGATAGGGGAATAAAAAGCAAGACCTTGTGAGGATAAGGCTAAACGAATTCACTGCTCCTGCAGATGCCAGAGAAGGAGCTGGAAGGATTCCCACACTGACACCACACTCTGCAGGGGGGACAAAAACCAGCCCGAGCCCTCGAGCTTGGGTTGTCTTGTGGAAGAGTCAAGAAGCTGAGGGGTAAATGGACAAAATGAAGAGTGATGAGTCACAGGGATGTATTTGTAAGAATATGGAAAATTGTCATCGTTCTGGACTTGGGAACAGTCAATGCAGCTTTGCTTTTTCTGCCTCCCGCAGCCATCTGGGCTCTCCAGAGGAGTCGACAACCATGTGGGTGACCAAGAACTGAGCTGCAACAGGTCAGGCTACCTGGATATCCAAAACAGTTTTGCAGCATCCTTCACTGAAGGATTTTGAGGAAATTAAGCTGCCATCACATAAGACAAGGGTTTTGCTTGAGTAAATAAGTGGTTAGAAGAAAGGAATAAACAGTCCTTTGATGAAGGAAGATCCCAGGAAGTTGTACTGGGATTTGGGCTCTTCAAAATAACCTCAAGGTATCTGGGAAAGTGAAACACCAAAGCCTGATGATTAATTCTACCCCAACCAAAACCAGCACACTGACCCAGTAACTCAGCAAATTTACAGATAAGGGCTGACCACGAGGGCTGCAAAGAGAGCACATGGGACTGAGTGACTGGGTAATAAAATGAATCAAACAAGGAATAAAGTAGAGCTGAAGAAAGTTCCAAATAGGGAATAAATTATAACTGGTATCTTCATGATCACTCTCATCCTTGTGCCAACACCTGCAGCAGACACAAGGCCAGAAATCCTGCCCAGAGGGATCACAGGGGGCTCTGCTCACCCATTTGACAGCAGGGGCTGCTGCCCTTGTCAGGAGCCAATGTGTGGCCCTCCATGGGCTTCCCCACTGAACTCTTGGTCTTGGAAACAGAGTTTTTTCTTTTGCAACTTTTTTGCTTCTTAGGAGAAATTGTAACTTGGTTCCAGATGTCACAGTTTTATCTTTCTCCTAGTTTTCCATGACTTCTTCAAAGAAGTCTGGCAGCAATTTGAGACATTCATTAGTCAGTTATTTCTACAGCATGTTACCAGGATATGATTTTGAGTTGTGTAACGTCTGTGTTTTTCATATACTCCCATAGCCTATGCTTTAATCAAGAGTTATTTATTACAAGTTTTCTTTAATTCCGGTTTGCCTGCCACATTTCATTTGGGCTTTTCTTCAACAAGGCACATTCACAGACACACAAATGCTCAGAAGCTCAGCCGTCTCAGAATACTTGAGTTGATTCCCCATTTTTACTTATTAGCTTCTTCAGAAGGGGGAAAAAATTAAATAGTCACTGAAATAGAGTGAAGATTGAAAAAATACACTACTCAGAAAAAGTTTGTGTATTAAACTCAACTCTGTGGCCACAGAGGTGTTTGCAAATCAGGGAATTTATAGTTAACATACAGTTTTGTTCTGGAAGGTGCCTGTGGAAAGGGAACTGGTTTCAGCACAAGCAAAGAAACGTTACTTCAGTTTTAGTGTAGTTGCTGTTGCAGAGTTAAGTGATGGTGATAAAGTTCATGTCTACTTAAGAGCTGCCCCCAGACTACAAGGGTCCTCCCTGATATGACCATCACAGAGCTCCAGTTAAAAACACTTGGGCACCAACCCTATGGAATGGGACCAGGGCTAGGAAAGGAGATTCACAAGCCAAAGGATCTCTAAATGTAAAAGGAAATTATTAAGAACTCAAAGTGAAACAGTCAGAAGGGAACAGAAATCATATTTGCAGAATGTTAATGTTTCAAGAGTGCTTGTTCTTTACATATTCAAAATAAAAATCCCCTACCAGTGGTGCCCCAAAGCCCCAGTTCTTCCCAAATCCAGCCTTTTGCAAGCTTTAATTTTTCTGCTTCAGACAGAGCTGCAAGGGCAGCCAAGGGATCACAGACAGAGATTAGCAGGATTCTCCAGCTATAAAAGAAATAACGACCAATTACTACTTGAAGTTAACCTTTAACTTCACCTGAGGTCTCCCTTAAGGCCTGGCTGGGATCAAAGGCAGGAGCCGTCACTCCTCAGTGGAGCTGCTCCAGCAGTGGGTGCTGTGCTGGCTCTGCCCAACACCTTCACCTCTGCCTCTCTGTGCTCCCTTCCCACATCCCAGAGGGATGACTGGGTGCTGGGCCACGCTGTAACCAAGAGCCACATGCTTGGAGGGTCATTTTGACTGATTTCAACCATCCAGGTGACAGCACTGCCACACCACATGTCACTAGTGTGAGACACAGTGAGCAGAGAATTTCTTTTGCTGTAACTGTGATAACTGAACTACACTCCTGGCCAGGCTCTCTCTAAATGAATAGGCATCACTGCATTAACATGTTCATTTATAGATGAAAAATAACCCTACAACAGAAACTCAAGATTATTAATTTGAAGAAGAAAACTTTGAACCCAGGTGATACCCTAAAACCAGTGCATCCAAGCTTCAGTGACGAATACAGTCCTAACATGGAGGTTTTATTCTAGTTAACACTACGGTGCCAAGGCCTCTGAGGGAGTCTGCTTGACCTTCAGCCTAAGGACATGACCACAAGACACCCTTTAATGCCAAACTCCCATCCATCCTCCCTTCTGCTCATTCCCCCTCATATCTATTCATCCTCAGGCTCCTCATTGTATCTCACCTCCTCCCATCGACCTTGTTCTCTCTCATTTGTATTCCTGAACCTCACAAACTTCCCAACACTCCCAAATCCAGTGTCCTCCTCAGACCTTCACCAGAAACAGCTCCTACACACTCACATCTAAAATATCCCAAGACACCAAGATGCTTAAGCCTCAGCAAGGCACTCTACTAAAACCTTATCCCTGGAAAATCCGTTTTTGTGTATGTGAAAAAATGCCTGGTTAAAGCATCAGTGTAAATCTAGAAACTGGACAGCTTTAGGAAACAAAATGGAATTGCAATGGCAAGAGCCACCAGCACCACAGGCCTCAGACAACATTGCATCAAATCAGCTTAATTCTGAATTTGCTCAGTCTGTAGCTCTTTTATCTTTATGATCTCAGCTGTAATTTCAAGAATTTCAGTTTCCACACCTTTTCTTCTCACCCACAGTGCTGAGTTTACATGGCAAGGTTTTGGCAGTGGGGGTGCAGGGGTAGTCTCTGTGAGAAGACACCCGAAGCTGCCCACAAGGTGGACAGAGTCAGCTCAATGATGGACCTGTGGCTGGCCAAGCCTGAGCCCATCAGCAATGAGGGTGGCACCTCTGGGATAACAGATTTAGGGAGGGGCAAAGGATGCTGTGCAGCAGCTGGGAGAGAGGAGTGAGAAGATGTGAGAGAAAAAGAGCAGAGATTTCCCTGCAGACCCACCACGAATCCACGGTGACACAGGCTGTGCCCCTCTAATCCATGGAGGACTGTAGTGGACATGCCCTGAAGGAGCTGCAGCCCTTGGAGAGAGAGCCCACGCTGGAGCAGTTCTTCTGGCAGGACCTAGGACCCCTTGGGGGACCCATCCCACAGAAGGGATCCATCCCAGAACAGATCCTGAAAAACTGCAGCTTGTGGAAAGGACTCACACTGGAGCACTTGGTGAAGGACTGTCTCCCACAGGAAGGACTCCACGAAGGAGAAGGGGAAGAGTGTGAGGAGCAAAGCTGGTTCCAAATAGAAATCTGAACTCCCACTTACTAAAATTGTCATTTACTGGATTAAATGATTTCTCACATCCCCACTTACAAGTCACCAGTATGGCCCCATAGGCTACAAGGCACATGTTCCCTCTCTTTTCTGACAATGGCAACATTCAAGGCCTCTGCTCTTCCCTCCACCCTGCAGGGGTGATTCCTGCCAGTCAGGGGTGATGCCCATCTCACAGCCTCCCAGCTTTGCCTCTTTCTTCTTACCTTGCACTCCTCAATGCTTTGCATCCCATCAAAGACAGCACCACAGGTGTTCAAACACCAGCTGTGCTATGATCTTCACTGACAGTGCTTTTTCAGTGACTCCTTTCTTACTTGACCCATCGCTTATTTGCTCCTGCACCAGAAGGAGGATACACAGTAAACACCTCCACCCATCCCTTCCAACAGCCTCTCCCAGTCCCAGTCCTTACCAGTAAGTTCTTGCTTCCTGGGATTTCCTGACTGGTTTATGCCAAGCCAACGTGTTCCTGGCACACAAGGAGCAGTCACAGAAGGGCTGAGCTTGGAAAGGACTTCCAGAGATCATCTGGCCATCCAACATCCCTGTTCAAGGAGGGCCATGTAGAGCTGCTTGCACAGAACATGACTAAACAGCTTTTGAATGTTCCCAAGGACAGACTCCACAATCTCCTTGGGCAACCTGTGCCAGTGCCAAGGCTGCCTTTGGCCTTCACATCCCCAGTGAGCTATTCCTTGCTGGTGAGTATCCCTTGCTGTGCACTTCTCCTCACTGCTTCCCTATCACTTGGCTGAGGACATTATCATCACAGCTGCCCAGGAAACTCCTGGGCTGTTTACACCCTGCCAGGTTATCCCACTAGCACAGATGAGCATGGCTGATGCCCTCCATGGACCAGGGTCTGTGAATGTGAGGTCTGTAAGCAGTCCCATCCACTCTTGTTCCAGGCCAGGTGGCCTGTAGCAGATACCCACTACAATGTCACCCAGACTGTCACCCATATCTTTAATCCCAATCCACAAGCTCTCAGTTGGCTCCTTACCCATCCCTGGGCAGAAGTCCAGGCACTCCACCTGCTGCCTCACATTGAGGTTAACTCCTTTTCCTTGTCTTCTTTGCCTGTCCTTCCCAAAGAGCCTGTGTCCCTCCATCACAACATTCCAGTCATGCAACACATCTCATCACCTCCCTGTGACACCAACACTTATCAGAGTCCTGAGGCAGCACACAGATCTGGAAATCATGGAATGGTTTGGGTTGACCTTAAGGCTCATTTTGTTCCACTCCCTGCCATGGGCAGAGGCACCTTCCACTAGAGCAGTTTCCTCCAAGCCCTGCCCAGTCTGGCCTTAAACACACGCAGAGATGGGGCAGACAACTTCTCTGGATTTCCAGTTCCTTGTGTTTCCTCCCCACGGTGTTTGCATCAACATTAGACACTTCAGAGGCAGGACTGTGTAGACCACCACCATCAGGGCTCTCATGGCCCTGCCTGCCACACCCAGAGCTCTGCAGTCAATTTTGATACTCTTCAGGTTGTCTGGGGCAGCATCATTGGTGCCCACATGGAAAAAGAATGTGGGAGCAGGATTCTCCCTGTTAGTGCCAGCAGACACCAGGTTCCAGCCTCAGTTCCCATCCTCCTCAGACAGCCTCTGTCTCCAGCTGCCCCCTCCTCCTCACTCTCAGCCATGTTCTGGCCCCCAGTTCACACCCCTGCTCCTTCTCCTTTCTCCCCAGCTGCTCTCAGTCCCTGGGGGCTGCAGGAGCACCAGGGCCAGGCAGGCAGGCATGGGTTCTGCAGGAGGAGAGGGTGGGATTGCTGCTCCCTGACAACAGATCACACACTGATTGAAGCAGACTATGGAGCCACACCCCAGCTCTTCTTCCTCCCCAGCCTCTCCTCCTCCTCACCCCATGCTCTGCTGTGGCCTCAGGGTGCAGGCTTTGCTCTTCTGCCACTCATTCTTTTGTCTGTGCTCCCAGTGATCCCTGCCTGGAGCTCCATTCCCCCAATGTGCTTTCATCATAACATCTTCCATCCCTTTGCTTCTACAAAATCCACAGGGAAAATTTCCAAACAAAACAAAATCCATTCTTGCTTGTACCTAAGGATTGCATTAATCACCCTTAGTTTGAGAGAGGCAGAAAGCAGTGCTTTACAGGGCCAAGGTGATTTTTTTGTTGATTTTCAACCCTCTTGTTTTCTAAAATAAAACACGAACTTGGGGGGGCAGGGGGGAGGAAGAGAAAAACAGCAAAAATACAGCTGCTGCCTTTCTCTTTTGCTGCTGGGAAATTAGCAGGGCAGCATGTGGTCCTACTAGCTCCTGGCAAGTTTTATCCAATAAATTATAAAGCATTGATTTAAGAGGGGGAAGGAAGAAGAAAAAGAAAAGGCAGCAATAAAATTGCTTTTAAATAACTCCAGTGTAGGTGGTGTGTAAACAGGATACGTCACGACTCATTGAAAAATTCTTACTGGGAAAAAAAAAAAAGAGAAAACAAGGAAAAAAGAAGGGAGAACAGGAGCACAAAGGTTCAAGAAAATTCAGAGGTCTTTAGTTTATCTTTCGTACTTTATGCTCTTAGCTACCTCAGGGGATTTTGGGTGGTCAAGTCAAAAAGAAAGGGGGGGAAAAAAAGGAATTAAACATCTCTGGTTACCAGTAGATGGACAATTATGCCCAAGAGGGGCCGGAAGTACTTTGAATTCTTGCACATGTTACTGTGCATTGGTCTGTCCTTGCCCAGAAAACAAATGGGCTCCATCTCAAAACCAGTTCATGTCTTTTGTTCTGTTACTTCTGCTGCAAACCTCTTCTAGAAGTCACTCCTCTGATGGTTACAAAGTGTCCCCTAATTTTCAGTTACATCTATTTCAGTCTGTTCTTGCATCATTGTTGCCCCTAAATTTCAAAGCTCCTTTTTACAAACATCACACCAGATACAGAGGACAAAAAGCACATGCAAAATGCAGGCACCAGGGCCCTCATGGTCTTTGTTCCCTTCCTGTAATTTGAGCCCTGAAAAAGCTAAAAAAACTCTGCCTGATGCTGATGAACTGCCCAGGGCGATCCCCTCGAGCACAGGAAGTGCTTCTTTTTGGCAGGTTTAGTTTCTGGTGGAAAAAAAAATGCCACTACCCTCACCTTAATCCTTTGTCTGCTTCAATGCTGAAGGAGACCCACCCTCACCAGGCCTTTGCCAAGCTAGAATCATAAAGGGTTTCTCATTGCCCCACAAAAGGTCATCTTTCCATTTCTGTGGTTGTTCTTCCCTCACTTATTCCAGTCTATCCTGATAAACAGAAACAATTCACTCCCCTCCAGCTCAGTTATTTCTAGCAAGAAGGAGCAGTACTATAGCCCTGCCTGGTGCTGCAGGATGACATAAATCTGCTGCACAATTGTCACCTCAGTCATTCAGGGACTTCTCATGACTAAACATCCTGCTTTTGGTTGCTTTGCATCCCATTCTTACTCAGTCTTCAAGATCACCAGGTCCTCCTGTAAAATATTTCCAATCTTCCATGATTTCTTTTAGTTTGGTTCAGCAAACTTTTCTACACATTCACCCTCCAAGGTCCTTAACACAACCATTAACTGCACCTCAAGCTGTCCCTCAGGAGATCTCACAAGAACTTGATCCCAGTTGCAGTTATTTCCCAGATTTTACCTGATTCTGCTCAACCCTAAAATCCAGTTTCTCCAGTACATCTACTGCCCATGTAGCACTCTAAAAACCATCTCATTGAACATGAGGATCTACTCATTTATTTCTCTATTCCAAAAATATATTAGAGATGTATATGAGATTAATTTAGCATAAACTACACCTACTTAAATATCTTTCTCTCCCCCCATCGCAAACCCCCAAATATCTGCTGTATCAGACCAAACAGACCTGAAGTTACACAAAACATCTGTTACAGCCTTTTGAACACCTGGACAAGCACAATGCCTACCTGCTGCACAGCTTCTGGTGTGAACAAAATCCAGCCTAGCAGCTATTCCAATTCCCATGCTGCTTCCTTCCTGCAGTGCAACCGTGGAAAAGCAGCACACAGGTCCCATCCACCACCTCAAGTCACAAGCTTGCAAAAATTGCAGAACTGGCCTCACAGGTTCCCAAAAAAGGCAAAGTCTCTGTGATCCATTACGACAACCCATTCAAAACATCCACCCAGTAAATCCAGTTGTTTCTGAAGTAGATTATTCCAGCCTGCTCCTCCCTGTAAGGCAAGAAGATCCCACCACGGTGTTTGGCTGGGAGCAACTGCCTTCATCCTACACATATTCTTGACCAAAGTAAGCCAGGTAGGATCTCCCTGCTGTACTTAGAGCAACTGCAATCATATACATGCCTAAAATACAACATTAAGGTCAAGCTCTCAATCATTCTTCTAAAGGTCTTTCCACTCCACCTTCTCAACCACAGCATCTCCCCCTCTCTTTCTCCCATGCTCCAAATCTCCTCCTTTCCCTGCTGTCCAGACTGTATCTTTCTTCCTTCCTGCAACACAACTGTGATCCAGCCATGCCATTCTCATTTTGGCCACAACTAGGAAAGCAATTTACCCGTTACCTGTCCTATTAATGTGGGATTTACCCAAGGCCATGCAAAAACATAACACTAAGTTTTTCCCAAGCCACCAATTAGAATAAAGAGAAAACCCAACAACGTCCTTTTAAACAGCTCCAGAAAACCTGAAAATGCCAGAGTAATTCACAAAGTCATGGTAAGAAATTCCAATTAAAGTGAGAAGTCTTAAGTATCAACACAGGATAAGTTTTCTCATGGAGCAGAGCCAGCTTAGGCTCTTCGCTTCTCCAATCCAATCATTCCAGCCTCTTATCACTGTGTGCTCGCCCTTCAGCCTCTGGGTAACTGAAAACATATTGAAAAAGAAGTCTCTTTCCTGCTGCTTCTTTTCTCCATCAACCCTGTTGGATCAGCCCTTCCTTCTCAGCAAGGTGCCACACTAACGTCATATCAAGTCCAAAATGGTTTTGGAGCTAAAAACACCATAACTGAGCACTTCAAAGCCTGTTCAGTCCCTCAAATTTTGATCACATGGGATGTGCAAGTTAATAATTAGACTTGGTGTCATTTAATAGAAGAGCTTCCAAGAGCATCCATCAAAAATCCACCTGGGCTTATTCTTGATAGGTCAGCAGTCTCCACCTTCTAGTATAAATGCAGGTTCTGTGGATAAATTGGTTTCACACTTTGTCCTCAGACAAAGCTACTCTTTCCATCATACATTCATCCACCCTTTCCAAGAATCCTCTTTTTCAGGGACAATCTCAGATCAAGCATCTGAACACTCACAGATGAAAAGCTTTCAGCCTGATAAAGTGGAGACTTGCCCTGCTACTTCTTGAAGCTCTTTAAAAGGCATAAATTAAGCCATGGTTTTATGTGGAAAAAGTCAGCACTTTATAGTTTCTCAAGAAGGCATAGCAAAGAGTTTGTGTCTGAATTGTGGGATTAAGTAAAAAAATTTTAAAATTTCCAAATAATCAGATTTGCAATTTTTTGTTAGCTTTAAGAAGCTATGACAATCCCACACCACATCATTGTTTCAGTACAGTGAGAAAGACACCAGGTATGGAGAAAGAAATACACACAGTTTTTTTCTCAAATGCACAAAATTACGATAAACACCAGATAATTGTCTCTTGAGATGTGGGGATGTGGTTCATGTCCGAGCTTGCTTACAACTATTAATGCTACCCCTGCATCCTGACAGATTGCCTGGCCAAGGCAGAGCACTCTGGATCAAGCACCAGTACATGACTGGTGTGTTCCGTGTTTTTTTAATGAGATGTACCAGTATACAATTGAACACCCTGTGGACACTGTGGTTTTGAACCACTACTGGGGGCACTAAAAGATATTCACTACAGGTGTGTTACATCAATGCCTTTCTCAGCAACACAGTTTCATAGAATCACAGAAGAGTTTGGGTTGGAAGGGACCTTGAAGATCATCCTGTTGCACTCTGCTGTCTTGGGCAGGGACACCTTCCACTAGACCAGGTTGTTCCAAGCCCTGTCCAACCTGGCCCTGAACCCTTCCAGGGATGGGGCAGCTCCAGCTTCTCTGGGCTCCACCACCCTCCCAGGGAAGGATTTCTTCCTAACACCTACTTTCTACTACTGCCCCAAAAAACAAGTGTCCTGGCACATGTCTGGAGATGGAAACCAGAGTTTTCAAACACTTCAACCATCTAAGGAAGTGTTTGCAAAATTTGTCACTTGATCCTCTCCTGCTCATACCAATATTCCTCTTTTTTCTGACCCAAGTAGAAACAGCAACCCAAGGAAATAACTTCCTTAATGGAGAGCCATGAGCATCCACAGTACCATCTCAGAAGGGAGTTGGCCAGTTCATGTTCTCCTATTCCAGGAGTTTATGATGCACACTCCACCAGCTTCACCTACAGCCTTCCCACACCATGATTATTATCATTAGCACATTCATTAATACCCGATATGCTAAACCTTCACCTCCTCAGGCCTTGTCACCGCTGGGGGCTACGCAGTGTGTTACCCATGTAGGACATGGGATGACAAGGCAATCCACACCCTCTCCCCTGGACAGCTCAGAGGAGCAGGCACTCCTATTTCACGCTGAATTTCACCCATCCTTTTACCCCTCAGCCCAGTGCCACCAAACCCCTGGGCTCTGGTAGAAGGCACCAGAATGGTTTCCATCAGCTCCTGCTAAATCTGGACGCACACAATTACAGGCATATGGGCATAAACCCTTATTTCCTTTAGAAATGCAACAGTTTTATTGAAACAGATGTTCTGGGAACAGCACAGAGCACAACTGACCAGCCTGGAGGACAGGAGATATGGTGGGAAAGGACTCCCAGAGCAGTGCATGCATCCTGTGGAGTATTAGCATGGGAAGATCAAACAGGGAGGAGCTGATTTCACAAGCTCAAAAGTAGCCTCTTTTTCCAATGCTTCTGTTCAGAAAAATAATGCAAAAATAATCTCACATCTAGCAGCACAACTTGAAGTGAGAGGCTTAAACTCTATTCTTGGTTAAGTTACAGAATAAATTATTTGATTACAAGCTAAAAATACTTACTATCAGACATCTTTTCCCTCTTTAAGGAGCTCTTGAATTGATAATCCCACAACAGCAATAGGAAATACATTTTTTATGCCACTGATTAACATTTTAGCTCACTTTGGAGCACTCAATGTATCCCTTCTCCTGAAGGTTTTAATGCCAGACTGCTGACATTTCCTAAAAATGCATTATAGTTGAAAAATAAGTTGGGGTGTTGACAGAGTGCAGTGCTCACTGGGCTGCCTCGGGCAAAAAACCTGATTATGTGGCCACACCGATCCCTCCTGGCCTTGCCAATTCTTATGACATCAAAACCATTCAGCCATAATCTATTTTTTTTGTGGCTGATGAATTTAAGATAACAAAGCACCTAAATGGGACCACAGCAGCCTCAATACTCCTGCAAGGCATTCAAGGAGCTGAAGGAGGCTCTGGAGGGTGCAGGTGCTACAATAGTCATGGCAGACACCCGGTTATTCCCCCCAGATGTTGGCATGGAGTCCTTGTTTGTGGAGCCCTTGCACTGGGAGCCTGCCAGCTATGCTGGCAGCCACACAGACCTGGAAAGCTTCCTCCTCACCCAAAGAGATAAGGAGAAAAGATTCCTCCTCCTCTTCCAACTTTGCATTGGTTAATACTTAAACAGGATTGACCGTGCCTTACAAAATTCAAACCCTAAACAAAGCATATGGTTTCAGTACACAATGCAGACCATCCCCTTCTCCTCATCAGGAGAATCCTAAGCTGCAGTTTTTAAGGGGATTCCAACCCCCTGTCTGTATCTACGAGGGAGGTCCACAAAGGCGGTGGAGGCCTGAGCAGGGCAGCACAGGAGGAAGGCAGGAAGCCACTAACAAGGCTCTTGAATACTCCTATGCAATCATGGCACCCAGTCATCCCTCTGCCACCCAAAGGGCAAAAATCAGCCCAAACCAGCCCTACACCCCACATGCTGCAGTGCTCAGCTCTTGGCCAGGCCCGCCCCAATACACACCTGACCACACAGTGGCAACAGCACCCAGTGTGCAAAGTGTTATACAGAATGTTCTGGCACAAGTTCCAGGAAAGGCAACATTAAACTGTGTCAGATCTCCTCCAGTCACGCTTAAAGCACAAAAACCTGTTTCAGGTAACACTCCGCTGATCCTCCACTACGGCACTCGTGCACACCTCATCCAAGAGATCTTTGATCTCCAGCACCTTCCTTTGATACTCAAGGATCTCCACAGTCTCCTTACTATGTTCTTTTTACTGGCAAAGGGTAGAAAGAGGGCAGGCAATCAACACTAAATGTCTTTTCATGCCCACACGCCTGGGCTCATGTGCATCCCAAATCCTCCCCACAAGCACTTTTTTAGGCAAAGTGACTCATTTGCCACCATGATGCCTATTTTTTTCCCCTTGAGGACAATCTCTTTAAACTCGGAGAGATTTAACTAACAACATTAAAATGATGACTTACCAGTCTCTCATTATCTTCTGAGGTTCTCTGGTAATGAGCTGCTAAAGAAACATAATCCTGCTCCTGCTTGTTACACTCCAAACACTTAAGTCCATGACGGATTAGCCTCTGTGGGTCTGGGTAGAGAGGCAAGGCTGGCTGAGTGTTTGCCGAAATCCCCACTCCACCTCCTGAAGCAGAACTGGACTTGGGTGGAGGAGAGGACGAGTGCAAAGTCTGAGGAGCTGGAGATGCTGAAGAGCTTGCAGGAGAAGGTAAAAACATTTGGTCTACGGAAATTGGTTTCATGAGCAGCTGAGAACACTGCATGATAAATCCTTTGCTCTTGTGATCTCGTGCATGTTTAAGCAAGCTACACTTATTAAAAAAAAGGAGCATAGTTGAACACTGAGTGCACATGACTTCAATGTGAACACTTCGCCTACTATAGTGTTGAGTCAGGCTTTTCTCTAAGGCAAACGAGTCCCCACACTCCA
The DNA here is from genome assembly GCA_035583235.1 of Hafferia zeledoni. Taxonomy (NCBI): domain Eukaryota; kingdom Metazoa; phylum Chordata; class Aves; order Passeriformes; family Thamnophilidae; genus Hafferia; species Hafferia zeledoni. The sequence continues at coordinate 17,427,001 of JAWWEV010000018.1, read as the reverse complement.
GGCAACAATACCCAGAGGCAGGTAAATTAATACTGGTGTCAGGCGGAGGGCTGAGGTTCGGAGTATATATGGGCACCAGGTTGGCACTGTGCAGCACTTTGTGGAATGCCTCCATGATGACAGGAGCAGCTTTCTTGACTTGATGCACCAGTGGCACCGACATCTGTGTCACCTGAGGCTGGTTCCGCCGCTGTGCCGACGACTTCGCAGTGACAGAAGCAGCAACACTGTGGGGGACCAAGTTGAGATTTGCCAAGTGCACGGCTTTGGGAAGAAGGCTGGAGGTGGTGGCGTTGGACGGCTGCGTCACTGTACCCTGCTGCTGCCTCTTGACACCCACTTTTATGGCACCGCTGCCACAGTTCGGCAGTGGAGATAAGGACACGGTACACGTGCTGTTGGCAATATCCATTCTTAGACTGTCTGAGTAAGGACTTGTTACATTTGACAGCTGGATAGCCACAGCAGCCCCGTTTTTGGTTGAATTCCTGCCAGCCTCACTTTCCATAACTGCACTAGTGTCAGGGGATGGGAAAGATTTGATAAACTCTTCAGCAGAGGAGGTTTCTGCAGGTGATTCTTCTGAAGATTTGCCCAGTTCATCATTTTCTGGCAAAATTCTAGTTACAGTCCTTTTAATTTCACCAGAAGATGTCTTGATAGTCTTTATTCTAACTTTGGGAATAGCTGGTGGAGAGCCGGCTGCCATGGAAGGAGAGCCTTTCCCACTGCTGTCACTGCACACACTCCGAGGACTCTCGGGCTGCTTGCTGGCCTTCCTTACCACCTCCAAGGGGCTTCGGGGACTCTTTGGTGACTTGGGCATTTTTGGACTTCCCTTTGTCCCATCTTTAAAAGAACCAGGGTCCTTGGTAAGATTTGGCTGATCACCTTTTGTAGTACATGCAACCTTTTTGGCCTGAAGAGCAACTAAAGCTGCCACACAGGATGACAACTTGGAATGAGTTGGCTTTAACCTCTGCCGAGGTGGGACTGATGAAGACATGTTGAGCTCAGGCACAGAACCCTTACCGTCTCCTAAACTATTGTGAGGGAGGTCTCCGAACACCAACCCTTCTCCAAGAAGGCTGTTGGTATCTACCAAGTCCTTGCTTGACTCCACAAATCTCTCCACTGCTTTGTCCTGCTCTCTCCTGCTCATTTCCAGCCTATTATCTGTCTGGAAATGGATTTCCATCTTCTGTTCCTTTTTACAGTACTGATCAAACATGCTTAATTCAGGCTCTGGCACCTTCCTAAGAGGATCTAGGACTGAAGCTCCTGTTGGTATATATATTGAAGGTGGCGGAAAATAGGGAGTTTGTGCATGTTTGGGTTTATCCCCAATACTGTTTTCTTTGAATGTGTCCTCTGGTTCAGGACTGGAAATGGGGCTAAACTGACTAAATGTTGGCAAAGGCTCTGACTTGGACTGGTCCAGTTTATCAGAGTAACCTCTGGAGCTGTCACCATTAATAAAAGCTGACTCAAACTTGCCATAATTATGGACTAAAGCATGAGCCTCCGCTGGCAGATCAGATCCACGAAACCCATTGTGTAACAGACTGGTTCCGAGGTGATTGCTCTCCTTTTCTGCCTCAAAAGACTCCTGGCGACTTGTGTTCTTCACGATCACACTCACAACAGGTGCATCAGAGGGAGGCAGAGAGTGGGACAAGGACACGTTCTCATCGATGCACATTCCTGATTTCAGGTGATTCTCATTCTCCTCCCCAGCTGACGGGATGGCCTCCTTGGCATCCAGGCTAGTCGGGTCAGGGATGTCAAAAGCAGCCAAAAGGTCATCAAAGTCAGGGGTTTTCATGTCCCCCATGATGAAAGCTATGATTAAAAGCACAACAAATACTTTGTCAGGTATATGTCCCCCATGGACAAACTTTGTAAGACTTATTTGCATCAACATCCACGACAAAAACCACAGTTGCCCAAAGGTCAGTTGTGGGCAGAGCTGCTCCCAAGGAGCAGGATGGGAGACAGCATCCCCTTTTTCCAGGATCCCCAACAGCAGAGCTGGTAAAACCATGACCTTTTAAACGACACTAAGCTCATGCAGGGGACATCTTTTCAACTTGTCAGATGCATCACTACTACAAAATCAGCTGTTGTCATGAGCCTCAACACAAAAGGTTCTGAAGTACATTAGTACAGGGGGTTTTGTTGTCTGGTTGGGGTTTCTGTAGAGCTAATAGGCAGCAATAACTGTAGATCTCTCAAGAGATTGTCACATCTGAAGAACTCAGTCATCCTTCAAGGAACAAAGGCAAGAGCAAACAAGTGCCCCAAAAGAAACAGGCCTGAAAAGTGAGATGACTCCATACCCTGAGCAATTTAAATAATAGAAGTCTTCAGTAAATATTTCAATACAGCAGCTCCAAGCAGGGTTATTTAAAACAGGGGCGATCCTTAATTAGATGAACATGTGAGGCAAAACTGCATAAAGACAGAATAAAGGACCATATCCAAATCTTCATAAGAAATGCTGTTCCCAGCCAGCTCACCCTAAGCCCTTCAGAAGGGAAGTGGGGACCAGACACTCAACACTGTGACCTACGACAGCAATAATCAAGCTCTGATGAGATGCATAATGAAACCTGACAGCACAGTCACTTGAACATTTGTGATCACTACTGTCAGGGACACTGTTTTTCCCCTGTTAAATCAAAATATTTTCAAGTGGGTGCAATACAGAGACTTCCCATTCATTTAACATGTTTTCCATTTAAAGCCCAAATTTAAGTGCACTGATGTATGCTGTATGCAGAGGAGGGGAAAAAAACACAAGAGTATCAACAAAACTATCAGGACACCAGTTCCTGCTTGGCAAGGAGCACCCACAGGCAAGGTAAGTCCTGCCACGCTCACTTGACTTGGGCTGCAACAGCTGCCAAGGCCAGCGGCAAGAGAAGGAGACAGAGAGGGTGGCAGGATTCCAGAAGAGGGAAGAGCTGGGAGCAGGGGTGCAGGCAGAAAGGAGGACAGTGAGACAAGGCAGAGAGAGAAGCCATCTGATGCCTTCCCAAATGGCCCCTGATTTAAGGCTGCTGCCATTATTTACAGTTGGGTTTAAAAGTTCGTCAAGCGTCACACTGAAACCAAACAAAGCTCAACCCTTCTGGCCAGGCTGCTGGAATGGGGAACAAGTCTGGGGCCAGGAGAAATCACTTTAGCCTGGAGCACAAGGACACAGTGATCTTTGAGCCTTAGCTCAGCTGTGCCTCCAGACAAGTCCCAGAGGTGATGCTTTGGTTAATCCACTGCAAAACACTCTGCCCAGATTTACTTGGCTTAAGAGTGGCTTGCTGTAGCTGAGCTTAAACTCTTTCTTAAATTAAATGGCAAATATGAATGTCCACAGAGGGCTGTGCAATAATTTACAATCACATCCCTCAAGGAAAAGCAGCTGGGTGTGATGTCTCTGGAAGCCCAGATTATCTGTATGTTCCACATCCTCAGCACTTGATAAGGATTTTGGGAACATCACAGATTACTGCAGTTGGCAAAGGCATGGACCTGAAACTTCCGCTTCCTTTGGGTGGGAATCTTGTGCCAGCTGGGAAAGAGCAAGGCAGCACGCAGCTCCCAAAATTTCTGGCACACAAATCCTTCTGCAAGGAAGACACTTCATCCTTAACCTGGCACACTGGAGTTCTATACAGAGAAAAATGAGCCTGCCAATCACTCCTTACTTTCCTGTTCCCACTCTGGAACACCTCTCCGCCTCTTCAGGAGATGGTGTGTTTTAAAATACGAGATACAATAAATTCCAGGTATCTGCAGCATCCCAAAATATCCTTTTCTTGGAAGAAACCTTGCATTTTCAGAAGCTTTTGTGTACATCTTTGAGTTCTGTAAAAGGCCAATTTACTCCCTTTGCTATTATGAGAGCACAAGTCTCTACTCAAGTATTTCTCCACAAAATTCCATCTTAAACTTGTCATGCACAAAGCTACAATTTCTCCAAATAAATCAAAATTTGACCCAGATTCTAGAAAATAAGAATCTTATCAATAGAAGTGATTTTTAATTGACATACATTTAAAATTTTGACCATTTATCTCTGTTCCTAGATAACAAACAGAAAAAGGATATTAAAGGAGATTATGTAAACTAGCTTGTGAGGAAAGCTGAAAATAAAGACCTTCGTCCTTACTCCATCCTTCTTGTGCAAAGGACTTAGAACCCAAGCTTGGAATCCAGTGAAAACATGGAGGTTGAGATCTGCAAACCAGTAGAAGAGGTGAATAAAATGAGCAAAGAAGGACTTACGGAGTGCAATACGTGTATCTCAACATGCAAACCTGACCTCACTATAGCACATTTCACCAGGGCTCAGGAAATGTAGACGGCTCCAAGCCATGCAAGAAAACCACGGGAAGGATGTGAAGCCCCAGGGCCTTGTGCCATGGATAAGCTTCCAAGTCAACAAGAGGCACTACAGGACCCGCATCTTGCACTCACCCCATACAAACCTTTTGCTTGTGGTGCTGTTCCCAGGGACTTTTGGAGACTAGAAGCAGATGCTCTGAAGCTTTCAAACCAGTGTATACAATACTGTTCAGGGAGGAGGTTTGAGATTGCCACCTAGTAGGGAAGCATGAAAACCCAATTACACCAAGGAAAGCAATCACAGACGGGTTTGGGTTGGAAGGGACCTTGAAGACCATTTGGTTCCAACGCCCCTGCTGTGGGGGATAATTGATCACAAACGTCATCATTAATAAATATTGATAATTCTGTAAAACAGCAGTATACAAGGGAAAGCATGTGTCAAGGGCTGCTCACACAGGGCTTGTGTCTTTGAGAGGGGTTGCAGGGGCTCCCGGCCACGGGAATCCCTTGGGAAAGCAGGGATAGCAGGCGCCAGGAGGCGTCTGCACGGGTCTGTGATGGATCCACAGATGGAGATCTGCAAGCCAGGAGAAGAAGGGTCATGGTCCTTC
>JAWWEV010000018.1:17385146-17421494 GCA_035583235.1 Hafferia zeledoni | reverse complement strand
CGGCGCGGCAGGGCCCGGGCGGGCGGGCAGCACTCACCCACGCAGGCGGCTCCTCCGGGCCCGCCGGGCCCGCGCGGCCTCACCCCGCACCGGGCACCAACGGCCGCAACATGGCGGCGGCGGCGGCGGGCGGGGCTGGGGGCGGAGCGGGGCGGGCTGGGCACGGCGGAACCGCCCCGCCTTCCCTTCTCTTCCCTTCCCTTCCCGTCCCGCCCCGGCCACCGGGCCCCGCCCCCCCCCCCGCCTCAGGGAGGCTCCTGGCAGAAGCGCCCACGGACCGGGCCCCGCGCTCCCGCTTTTCTGAGGTTTTCCTCGCCAAAAGCTGCCCCGAGAACGCCTCAGTCCCCGCTCCCTGTCTTTAACTCCTTCCTCGTTGTGTCGCTGGTGCGGTTTGCACGCAATTACACAGATTGCCCCGTGTCCCAGAAGGAGGAGAGCGAGGATGAGGAGAGCTCCAGCCTCACCCTGATCCCTGGGAAGGGGGCAGAGCCAGTGATCGCTGGGGCCGTTCCCAAACACAGCAGGGACAGGGACGTGTCTGGGATCAGTCAGCGAGGGTTACAAAGGGCTTCAACCCCTGATAACCTGATGCCTTCTGCATCGAAATTACTAAATCGGTAGATTTAGACTAGAATGATGGAGAAATTCTTGACTGTGAGGGAGGTGGGGCCCTGACTCAGAGAAGCTGTGGCTGCCCCATCCCTGGAAGCGCCCAGGGCCAGGTTGGACAGGGCTTGGAGCACCCTGGGATAGTGGAAGGTGTCCCTGCCCACGGCAGGGGGTTGGAATGAGATGAGCTTTGAGGTCCCTTCCAACCCAAACCATTCTTCGATTCTGTGACAAGCTCCCAGGATAAGGGAGATACTGTTTATCCTGCAGCCGTGTCCCATTTTGAGCTCCTCAGCACAAGACAGACATGGACATACTCAGTCCCCTAAAGATAAAGTGATAAAGGTGGTGATGATGAAGAGGTTGAAACATTTCTCCTATGAGGAAAGGCTGAGAGAGCTTGGACTGTTCATTCCAGACTAGAGCAGGCTTAGGAGGGGCTCATCTCTGTCTATGGGAGGATGGAGAAAGGATGGAGCCAGGCCCTTCCCGGTGGTGCTCACCGCCTGGACTGTATCACCCACTGATACACATCAGGAAACATTTTTTCTGTCGTGAGGGTGACCAAGCACTGGCACAGGTGGCACAGGGAGGCTGTGGAGTCTCCATCCCTGGAGACATTCAAAAGCAGTCTGGATTTTCTGAGCAACCAGCTTTAGGTGGCCCTGCTTGAGGCTGGACCAAATAACCTCAAAAGGTCTCTTTCAACCTCAACTACTCTGAGAGGCTTTGAAGCATTTTGTATCCAGGTGTGACCATGTCACCTCCCACTGTAATAAATAAACAGTATTTCTTGAGGTTTTCTTTCCCATGTCCTGGCATTTTAACCATCTACCCTTGGTACTGGGCATACAGCATTGCTCACACGGCATTTGTTTCTCATGTAGTTACATAATTATTTGTTACTTGTTATCAGTCCCACAGGCAAAAAATTTCTTTTTTCTAACTGACACATCCTTGATTTCTGCTTGGTGTCATCATCCTTCTCCTTTTGGAGGAGGTGGCCAGTTTCTCCAAATCAGCAAAAGCACAAGAGTCACAAACAGGAAACATTTTCAATATTGCAACTGTTAAGCTGTAATTGTAGCACATCTCTATGAAAAGCTCTAAGTTGTATCTACTAAGAAAGCTGACATTTGTTACACAATTTCTGAAGAGCTGTCACAGTCCTGAACAAGTTGTGGCTTGCAGGAAAGCTGTGGTAATTTGAAGGATTCTGCTAATTAAGAAATATAATGCCAGTGGGAATTTAGCTCCATCCCAGATGGCCGAGGAGGAGAGGCAGCCCTGGAGCGGCTGGGGTCCCTTCCTCAAAACAGCAGAGACACAAAATGCACTAAGGAGAATCTATATCCTTCTGCATGATCTAAAAATCAATTCTTTCTCTTATTTTTAGTCCAATGTGGTGATTTGACATATCTGGAAATAAAAAATCTTTCTCTCCTTTTTTTTTTTTTTTTAATGTTTAAATTTGTTCCTTTAGGCTTGTTTTGTAAATGTTATGGAATCCCCATCTCTGGAAGTGTTCCAAGCCAAGCTGGATGGGGCTTGGAGCAACCTGGTCTAGTGGAAGGTGGCCAGGAGGGTGGAATGAGATGGATTTTAAGGTCCCTTCCAACTCACATCACTCTGTGATTCCGTGCTTTGATGTGGAAAAGACAAAAGCCTTGGGTCTAAGGAGATGATGTCCAGAGCAGCCCTCTGGAGCGGGAGCAGCATTGGTGGGACCCCTTGTGCCCTGGTGGCACCTCAAAGAGGGAAACTCCTGGGTGAAATACTCTCAAGTGAAGCCCACCCAGCTGCATCTGAGACCTTCACTTTGCATTCTTAACCTGCTTGGGGTTGTTAGTGCTTGATTTTGGCTGGGGCAAAACAGTTCTCCCCAGGTGCTGGCTATGTTGGAGAGTGCCTGTAGGCAGACAGGCTGGCAAGGAGGGTGAGACCCATTTTATTTACAATGCAAACATCACAAAGACTTGAGCACTCATGCCCAGGCAACTGTCAGTTTTCATATCAGCAAGATTTGTTTCTGTCAGAGGTCACTGTTAGAGAGAACTACCTTGAGCTGGTTGCAAAACTAGGGGGTTACAAAACTATAATTAATGTTTCAGAAACTGCGGGGAAGGTTTACTATTGGCAGGGTGAGGATGAATCCCCAGACACAAACATTCCTCCAAGATAACAGCGTAGCCTTCGGCGTTATCTACACACACAGAAAAAAGCCATGTAACTTAAATCAGGGTAATTAATTACACAGATATCTCCTGTATACATTTAAAACCATTTACACCTATCAGTTTGGTCTCACTCCCAGGGCATGCCCTCTGCATTGCTACAAACTTTTTTTCCCCCTCTTTTTCTATATTTACACAAACATGGATTAACCGATGCATGTCTTCAATGAAGATCCCTCTGTACAACCGCTGATCCAACAGGAACATGGAAAAACTTTCCTCTGTTCCAAATCCATGCTCAAGACAGCTTGTAGTAGTCATGATACTCTGTGACAATGATGGAGCCCTGACCTTAAATTCCTGAGCCCAAATCCAAGAGAACAAAGCCATGTATCCCAGTGAGTTTGGAAACAGGAATAAAAACCTAACGTGGCAAAATCCTATTGGAGAAGAACTGTTTCATGTCCCACCATGTTTCTGATGCCCATTTGTTGGAATTTGGTGGATTTCCAGTTGCAGATGTGATGAGATAGGCTGATCTCTTGCAGGGAGGTTGCAGTCAAACCCTGCTGAAGTGCCAAGGGTGCATGTTGCTCATATCATTAGTGCAATACCAAACCTGTTCTACTGCTCGACTGGAAAATTGGGAGAATAACTTCCAGACATCCAGTTTTCTTCAGCCATGAGAACTGCAGGCTCCAGTGCACTACAGATGTGCTGCAAGGTCTGGGCAAGCAAGGAGCCTTTGCGCAATCCTCTACTCCCCTGGGCTCTTTGTTGCTTTGCCCAGGTAGTGGTGATGTGAGTGCTTGTGCAGCTCTACATGATTGCTGAACATGAGCAGGACTCACAGCACCATTCTTCTTCTCCAGATACCTCCAAATGGACTCACTCCCATGCTCCAGGCTATGGCAAGTTCTTCTCAAGATGCTCTCCTGCTGAAAAATGTTTCATGTGGCTGCAGCCTTGGGCCTGGCCATGGGACTGTGGTGGCCAGGGGACACTGTGGTTTCCCAGGGTGGCATGGCAGCCTTGAGTAGTTCTTGCCTTTGTGCCTCCAGCTGCCCCATGCAGTGGGAGTGTGACAGCTCTGTGAAACAGAAAGAACAGATCCAGGCTTGTAAACCTCTTCAGGGAAGAAATTAAACTTTGAATCATCCCTCATCATAGAATCATAGAATTGTTTAGGCTGGAAAAACCCTCTAAGACCTCTGAGTCCAACCATTAATGCAGCACTGCTGTGTTCACCACTAAACCACATCCCCAAGAGCCACATCTACACATCTTTTAAATCCCTCCAGGGATGGTGACTGCACCACCACACTGGGCAGCCTGTTCCTGTGCCTGACCACCCTTTCAGGGAAAAAATTGTCCCAATACTCAACCTAAACCTCCTCTGATGCAACCTGAGGCCATCCCCTCTCATCTTGTCCCTTGTTCCCTGGGAGCAGAGGCTGATCCACATTTGGCTCCACCCTCCTCTCAGGGAGTTGGAGAGAGTGAAAAGGTCCCCCGCGAGCCTCTTTTTCTTCAAGGTGAACCCCCACCAGCTCCCTCAGCTGCTCCTGGTCCTCCAAACCCTTCCCCAGCTCCTTTCCCTTCGCTGGATATGCTCCAGCCCCTCAATGTCTTTCTTGTGGTGAGGGGCCCAAAACTACCTAAGAATTTGAGTTCAGCTTACACATACTTCCACAAGTGGTTGTGTGGGCAAAAGTGAAGACTGGGGTAGTCGTCTTCCAGGTGGGATCCATCCTGAGGAAGAACTGCTGGGGCAGGGAGACCAGTTGCATCGAGCCACATGCAATATTGCTCCTGGAAACTCACCTGAACTTTGCCAGCAAGTTTAACCAAAGCTTGAGAAATTGCAAGAAGAGTAATTCCATGAGGGTTTTCTGTCTTACACTGCAAGAAGCACCCTCTAAGCAATATCAGTGCAGTTGTAACTTGGAAAGTCTCCCCAAGAAAGCTCCAGAGAGTGCTTTGCATGCTCACAAAAAGAGGGATACAGGACTGTAGGTGGTGGCCAAGGTCGGTGTGTGGTGCAGGCATAGCTGAGGGATGAGCAGGATGTTTATCCCAACACCAGGAACAGCCAGTCAACACAACCATGTCTGAAGGTAAGGTAGGAAAGAAGAGACAAGCAGATGAAATCACTCTACATGCAAATTATCTCCCAGAGTGGAAGAGGCATTTAGGAAAATGTATGGATATATTTTCAGGTGTCAAACAAGGATTAAGGGCAATGTAGCCCCAAAATCAGGTGCAGGACTGAAATCATGTACAGAGGCTAATTCCAGTGCTAAAGTAAAAATAAAATAGGTCAGAAATGAGGGCTTCTGACAGCCCCCTGACCTTGCCACTTCTGCCCTGGCCCATTCATACCTCAGCTCCTTTGTTTTGCTTCTGTCTGTTGAAATGACCTCAGGCACTTTCTCAGGTGCCCACAGAAGCTCTGCTGATTCTCCCTGGAGTGAAGTGGAAAGGTCTGGAAAGGTCTCCAGGGAACTGTGAGGCATCTGAGCAATTTAATCTGCAGTGGGGTGGGTCCAGCCCCAGGCAGGGTGGCGCATGTTGAGGCTTTATCCCACAACCTGCACTGAGGAGCACCACTGGATTTGAAACTGTGCCAAGTCTGGGGTGGAGGCTTTTCTTCATATCAAGGGGCAGGAGGATAGCTAGCAACCAAAGGATTTGTCTTCATGCTTCCAAACATTGTGAATTCCTAGGAATCCCATGGATGAGGCAAAAAAAATCCTCCGTGTTTTATCTCCACCCTGTCATACTAATGCATTTGCATCAGGAGCTGGTATCCCCTGAGTGGTGCCCCAATGTGTACCCCTTGAGAGAACTGGGGTGTGCTCCAGGGCACTCTGCTGCTCTCACTCTCTGGGTAATCCCTCCACCAAACTCTCAGTCAAGAGAAAGACCAGTATCTTGGAAAAACTGCTAAGTTTTCAATTTGGTTTGGATTTTGTTAACTCAAATGTCTTGCCTTCAACTTCGTGTCTCACATTATTTCACACATGAGGACAGAGCCCTCCATATTTTCAGCAGGGGGATAAATGTAGACAAGTCTACATTGCAGCTGCAGCCTCCTACATCTCTGCCTCCTGCATCACCTCTTCATTTTTACCTACTTCTCCTGCACCTCCTCTCCCTCTTGCATTGTCTGTCATTCCTGCATTGCATTTGGCCTTCTTATGACCTTTGGTTTCTGCATCTTCTGCCCCACAACAAGTGACACTTCAGGGATGGGGCAGCCACAGCTTATCTGGGCAGCCTGTGCCAGGGCCTCCCCACCCTCACAGGGAAGAATTTCTTCCTAAAAGTTATCTTTCTTTGCCAATGGATTTTTTTTCCTTTCTCCTCCAGAACTTTTGTTTGTAATCTCTAGAGGGAGAAGGACCTTGGAAATTCACACACCATATCTTACCTTGCTTTGTCCTTAAATTCAAACCTTGCTTTAACCAAGACAACTGGTGGTGTGTCTGTGTGTCCCAGAGGCATGTGCTGCATTATAAGACAGAGAAAGCAGAACTGGCTTCCTCTCTGCCTTTGATATTAAGTTGCCTTCATACTCATATATCCCTGGGAAAAAGAGCAGCCTTTGACCAGAGCTGGGCTGTAACTGAGGAATTACAGCCTGACAGGAACTGCAGGGCCTGTGAATGCCTGGCTCCCAAATCCAATCTCCTTGGGAATTAGTAAATTTGGGCTACAAGTCAATAAAACATAGGAGGGTTCTGGCCCAGAAGGCCACGTTTTTATTGTTTAATGGTAGAGATGATCTTATATGATGACTTTTTGGTAAAAATAATCAGGACATGGAGAAACAGAAAATAACACTTTATCATATAATCATGGAATCATAGCAGGGTTTGGGTTGGAAGGGACTTTTAAGACCATCTCATTCCAATCTCCTGCCATGGACAGGTCATTTCCAGTAGACCACATTGATTCAAACTCCATCAGGGCACGGGGTCTCATAAGAGGTGCAGGATGCTGAATACTTTTTGTGCAGACCAAGCTTAGAGAGAAAGTGGAAGACAGATAAGAAACTACAAGGGGATGTGACAAATGGGCTTTTCAGGAAAAAAAAAAGAAAGAAGAAAACAATTTTAAGATTTGTTAAGCAGAAAATTCTTTTTATGCCTTAAAACCACAAGGGACTGTGATGAGAAAACACTGTAATAGCAGAGTGAAAAGTGACCTGAAAATGAAGTTTTCCATCGTGGGCCTCTTTCACCCATTTAACTGTGGATATTAGAGCATTTTCATGTCTTTTTTTATCCTGTTAGACATCCACCAGGCCCTCAGTTATGCTGGGCTGTCACTCAGGACACTAAACAATGGGCCGTGGTGGCTCTGATGTGTCAGTGAAAGATGTTTAACTATAGGACAAACAAATGTGTCTGGCCTTCAAGAAACAATTTTCCAAAGGTTGAACTTGTCTTGACTCACGGCAGCGCAAGCAGAGAAATGTGCTCAGCACTCTCATTGCAGCACCGGGAAGCAGCAGCATTTCCTGGGAGAGCAAATAGTGGGAGAGGAGCCAGGAATGAATAAGCAGCCTTATTGCATTGTGGATTATAAAACCTCTTCCTGTGAAAGGGCTGAGTAGGGCTCGTTAAAGAATTGATGAAGACAAAGAGTAAAATTACAATGAGGTAGACAGTAAAATTATAACCTACAGCTTTGGGGTAGGAAGGAAACAGGTAATAAAATAATTGGCCTGTCTGGGAGGTAGCATGTCTCACCTTTTCCTGGAGCACCTTGCCATGTCATAAAATGTTCAGGGAAGAAATCCTGACAAAGCATGGTGCTCCAGGGTAGGATCTCACAAAAGATGCTCGTGTATGCAAAATTCAGGCACTGGTTCAGGTTGCCCAGAGAAGCTGTGGCTGCCCCATCCTTGGAAATGTTAAAGGCCAGGTTGGACCAGGCTTGGAGCAACCTGGTATAGTGGGAGGCGGCCCTGCCTATGGCAGGGGCTGGAATGAAATGAGCTTTCATGTCCATTTCAACCCAAACAAGTCTGGGACTGTGATTCACCAAAATTCCAGCCCATGCTGGGGCTGCTCCCTGCCCACAGTGCTGCCCCAGGCAGCTGCAGTTTGGTCCATGGTTACAGCTTTGGGGCATTTTGCTGCTTCTTGTGATTTTGGTCACCAGGCTGGGGCAGCAGTGACTCCCTGGCTTGCAGGAGGGGGAGGCTGGGGGCAGCCAGTGTCCTGGGGAGCCCCATCAGTGATGCCAGTGTGACGGGGCATGTGCAGGTGGGCACACGAGATATCTGGCAGTGGGACTCAGCAGTCTTTTGAGGGATTCCAGTGGCTCCGTTATGCCAGCAGTACACTGGGAAAGATGATCCCCAAACGGAAAATAGTGTCTTAGTTAATTAAATTTCAGATTTTCCCAGATGCCAAGGAGACTTCTTTGAAAGACACGAAAAGTGAAAGGATGAAAGAAACTCAGCAGCAGTGGGACTTTAGAGAACAGCACAGTGAGTGGAGGTATCAGTTTAGCAGGGATAGTGGTGTGAGGATGGAATTAGCAAGAGATGTAGAGAGAGTATAAATCTCATTAGACCAACTGAAACTGGTGTGGGGGGAAAGACAAAGTCCCCTGCTAAACCTCCACTCCTCATCCCACACCGCCTTTGACTGGGAGGTCTCCAGAAAAAAATATTACTGAAATGCCACTTGAAGAGGAAAAGCAAACATCCTCTGAATTCTTTTCCCTTCACATGGTACCGAAGTGACAATCCAAACCAGACTCACAGGGAGCATGCCAAGCCCAGCACCACACTCAAATCCTGTCTTGCAGACATGGTTGGGATCACTGCCCATCCTGGTATGACCCAACTATGCTGTGTGCACCTCACACTGTGAAATCCCCCAGTCTGGGAGGATTCAGATGGTCTCACTGAAACAAGGTGAGAAACCCAACCCTGCTGCAAGAATTTGCATAGCAAACGTGCATGAGAAAGCCCCATCAGCAAGGAGGACATCAGGCCCCTAAAGCAGCTGCTCTGCACTGTCTCTGACCTCTCAGGCATCATCCTCCAGGGACATCTGCAAAATAACTTCAAAAAAGAGAATCACAGCTTTCAGTAATGGGATGTGTATTCATAACTCCACCGAACACCATGGGTGCACCAGCCTGCTCTGCCCTTGTCTTGGCTAAATGCTCTTGTGTTCCACAGGCAGTGACAACCACTATCCTTTTCTCTCTGTGAAAGATGCAATCCTGCTGTCCAAGCTAACCTGCCATCTGCTCTCCAGGAACCACTTCTTCCTCTTCTGTTACTTGATCTATTAACACCATCACACTATGCTTAGAATTCCTCTCTGTGAGGAGGATGAGGCCCTGGCACAGGTTTCCCCGAGTGCCACATCCCTGGAAACATTCAGGGTCCAGCTGTATGGGATGTGGGTGGAGATCCTGCCTGAGAACCAATTCTGATGTTTCTGGTATTAGAAATGGTGACAGGCCACCTCGGTGCCACCTTGGTGCTCTGCTTTGCTCTGGAAAGAAGTTACCAGGCTCTATGCACAACACTAGGGCTGTTTGGGACACAAGGCAATGGCTTAGTAAAAATTAAAGGCCTGGGGAAAAGACCAATAACAAGCAAAAATCAGAGGAAATGAAGGTTTTGGAAGGCCCTTCCCAGAGAACAGAACGAGTGGAGGATCATAGTTATTTCTGTAGCTTTCTCTGGCTCATGAACTATGTTTCTTACCCAGCCCGTCACCCCTGCATGGTGCAGAGGTCTGGAGGCTGCAAACAGGGGCCACACCATGCCCTGAGCTCTTCAGGGGCACAGTGTGTGCTCACAGGTGCATCCTGGCACAGGCTCACAGCAGGGGCCTGGAAGAAAGGACAGCAGCACCAGCGACACCTGGTGCATTCCAGTGCAGACATTGCTGCACAGACACACCCCAGGAGCTTGTTGGACCTGTGGGTGCAGCTCTCTGATGCTCACACTGCAAAATGCACAAGGACACATATGTAGGGGGAGCAAAACATGCACATCAAACTCTTGCCAGGCTCCCAGAGCTGACACCTCAGATCTGCCCCACACTGGGCTCTGCATTGCCAACAAACCACATCCATGGTTCTCCCAAAGCAAGGCAGTGGTCCTTCTCCTTGCAGAGAGCCAACACCCAGCACTTTTGGACTTGCCCAAGGCACTGGAAAATCTCAGCCTGGCCAAATTTTGGCAGGGTTATCTTTTATGTTCTTCCACATTACAACCACAATAACAAGCATCTCTGATGAGAGAGCAGCTTCAGCTCTATGGTCCACCTCCAGGGCTGGACCAGGAGGTTCATGGCTAAGCACATAAGAAAAAAATCCTTCTCCCATCCCATCAATCTCCTGACAAATGGCAGTGGCAAGCTGGAGGGTTTTCTAAGCAGTTCTCCACTACCAGCCCAGCTTTCCTCCAGACCTCTAGTATCACAGCCACATTTACATTTCCTGGGATGTTTCCCCCAAAAAGCAGCCCAAGGACTCCCTAAATGAGCACCTGAAAAGATGCAGAGGCCTCAGATACCCGAAAATATAAAAGCAGTCATTAAAAAGGCATAAACAAAGGGCATTGTGATTGTTTTGCCACGTCTCCAGACTTGAGAGGAGGCTGAAATAACCTTTACATAATCGCATTAGCATTTTCTGGTGAAAACAATGGCATTTTAGGAGGCAGAACAATGTCTTTCCTTATCATCCAGAAAGGTCAAAGGTATTTATCTGATTTAATATTTTATAATTGATATTAAGTGACACAGAAGAATAAGGGGGGCAAGCGGGTGATGGCTGTGGTGACACAGCAGAAAGTGCCCTCTGCTCTTCCAGTATCGTCTGGGGCTGGGCAGGAGCCAAGTCTGGGAGCAAAACCCTTGTCCATCAGGTCTACAGAAAAGGGGAATTTCTGTCGTGCTCTGCTGTGGTGAGGACTCAGGTCAAGGCCTCCACACTCAAAATGCTGCCATTTGACCCTGTTTCAGTGTCATGTCTGCAGGAGCTGACATTCCAACCAGCGCAGGGGATGAAATATCTCAGAGAATGACAGGATCATTAAGGTTGGAAAAGCCCTCTAAAATCTTTAACTGAGCCCTGCCAAGGCCTGCACTAACCCGTGTCTCCAAGTGCCAGATCTACACAGTTTTAGCACACTTTCAAGGACTGTGACTCCACCACTACCCTGTGCAGCCTGTTACAGTGCCTGACCACCCTTTCTATGAAGATATTTATCTTTAATATCCAATCTAAACATGCCTTGGCACAACTGGAGGCCATTTCCTCTCATCCTGTCCTTTGTTCCATGGGAGCAGAGCCCAGCCTCCACCTGTCTCTACCCTCCTGTCAGGGAGTTGCAGAGAGCGAGAAGGTCCCCCCTGAGCCTCATTTTCTCCAAGCTGAGCCCCTCCCAGCTGGTCCTTATCAGTCTTGTTCTCCAGACCCTTCCCAGGCTCTCTTCTCTGGACATGCTTCACCATCTCAATGTCTTTCTTGGAGTGAGGATCTTCTTGTTGTGAGTGTATCTCTATCCTGCCTGTCCTGTGTCCTTCCCCTGATCAGGCAGGGTGCCAGCACAGTCCTGGCCAAACTGCTGCATCCTCCACAGTGGGAAGGGGTGAGACAGAATCTCTGTGGAAAGAAGAGGGAGAGTGGGAGAAGAGGGAGAGTATAGAGGCTGGGGTTTCAAACTTAGGTCACAATGCCCAGTTGGAACAAAGGCGGTCAGTGCACACATGGCCAGGCACTGATTTTCTCCACGTGACTTTGAATCTGGAGGAGCAGCAGGTCAGCACCAGTACCCCTGTTTGGGTCTCCAAACTGCCCCATTTCACATGCCCCAGGGGCAGGTAGAGACAAGGGTCCAGCATCACAGTGGGTGCCTCATTGCTGCACAAGGTCTGCGATCATGCAGCCCGTGGGTAAGTATGTCCTATTTTCCATCTTTTGTAGGGAATGGAAATGAGGAGGTTATTCTTTGCTGAAACATTTTGGAAAGTCACAGCTGAAATCTCTCACTTGTCTCTTCCATCTGTTTATTTTTACCACTTAATAACACGTCTGTCTCATCAACTATTCCTGACATCGCGGCAAGAAAATCCAACTCCGTGAAGACAGTTTTATCAAAGAGACATTGCCTCTTCGTTACTGTGTGACACCACATCAGCTCCTCTCCTGTGCATGAAGTCTGCTCTGTAATTTCAAAGGGTGTCTTCTATCTCTTTGAGGAGGTGATATGACCAATATATTTGAAATTGTTGCTTGTTATGCAAAAGGTTATCCAAACTGTGAAGATAAGAAGCAATTTCAAGTGCTTCAAGGATTCTCATTTGTTTGGTGATGTGTTTTTCTCTTCACTGCCACATGATGTCACAGACCTAATTTCAAGCGATTAGTAACAATGGCAAAACAGTCATTGAAATAATCTGTGATAGGGGAGAGAACCCTGGGACAACATGAAGAGGCTACGCTATCAATAATTTCTCACCATTAATAATAAAGTCCTGGTCTGCAGACACTAGACCTGCTCCTGCCTCTGCTTTCCAGAGGTGCCCCTGCTCTCTGCAGAGGGGCAGTGTGTCTGAGCGTAGGTCGGTGCTGCTCATCTCCTTTTAAAGTTGGGTTTATATTCTTGGCAGTGGATCACTTCTCTCACCTCTTTTCTTTAAAACTATGCTCCTGGTTTCATTCCTGAAGCATCCCCCTGATGGGGAGGCCTGGCAGAACTGAGTCTGAACCATAGGACATTTTTGAATGAACTGTTTTACCACCTTTCCCTTATTTTTTGGCCCTGCCATACTTTATTGGTTTTATAAGTTTTGGAACCAGCCAAACTGAACCAATGTTCCTATTTGTTTTTTGGACAGAGAACAGGGATATTTCACTGAAACAGAGACTTGGAACTCCCAGTTTGCTGTTCAGAATCACTCAGAACATATAACACTCTTTTGGGCACATTCTGGTAGCAGAATCCCAGCAGCGTTGGCTGGGAGGGACCCAGTCCAATCTCCTGTTGGAAGCAGGAGAGTTGCCAGCATTAGGAGAGAGGAGAGAGCACAGCCGTGGGTGTCTCCATGTGCAAGGCATGATGGATGAAGGCCATCTGTAACAGCAGCACCTGGATTTAACGATTCCAGACCTTCTCACTAGTCCTGAGCCTGGTATCTCCTGGTATCTTGTGCTTGGTCCTGCTGTGCTTATAGAAGTTGACTGGTGTTCTGGTGTACCAGGATTGATCCTCAGCTGATAAAAGCAATCCTCAGCACTTCAGAAAAAAGTCAATTCCTGTATCAGATCAATTCGAGATCATCCTGTTCGCTCTTTGTCCATGTGAAAGGCAGCGTTAACTGTCAGAGCCCATGGTAACCTGCCCTGTGGGAAGCTCCTTCCTTCTCTGGGAAGAAATGGCCACCAAACACCTTCAGGATCTCTTCTGCCTCTACGAGAAGCTGCTTCCAAATATTAGGGAAAGAGGATCAAAACTGCATTGTTGAATCTTGGGAGTTTTCCTGTGTCCCTCTGTAAGTTCTATTCCACTGCAGGTGTATCCTATTGACAGCATCATGAGCTCTGTCCTGAACTATGGGGTAAGAAATGATCTGGCAGATTCTGCAGATCATGGACAATCTCTAACAAGTGGAAAATAAGGAGAACTTATCAATTTCTGAAGAATAAACTCAAATTCACTCATGTGAGGTAGAAGGATCTGTTCCAAAAAGATGGAAAGAGTTAAGTGAGCTTGTAAGTGAAATGGATCAACATTGATTGCCCAAATACTGGGGTTTTTTTCTCCCAGACATGACTCCTCCAATGAAGGACACACCTTATGATTCTCGCTTTCTCTTTGGCTGAGACTGGAGAGTGGCTAATCTGGGAAAAATCTACCTTTTCCTTGCTTTGGTCACAAAAAAACCAACTGAGAACAAAACTGCTGCCAACAGAAGGGTGCCAGTAATGCACTGAAATGGCATTTCCCAGGTACTCTGAATTCCCTCATTTTCACTGCCTTGTTTTCTCAATCCTTTTGGGTACACTTGCCTTGTTTTGTCAAAAACTGTCAAACCTCAGCAAGTGAACCAAGAACTGCGTCCCAAATGAATTCTGTAGCAGAGGAAGAGCAGATCAGGTTGTTGTCAATGGTCCTTCCCTTCAATATATCTGCATTAGCAGAGAGGAAAAGGGCATTTATCTAAAAATAAAACCACTGAATATTTAAATGTAGCTATTTTCATAATATATTGTTTTAAAGCTTTGGTTCATTTGGTGCGTCTTAAAGAAAATACAGATGTGGGCGAAGAAAAGCACCTGTATTAGCGACAGAAACACGTCTGAGTGCTGAGCTTTGCGCCAAGATAAAAGGTGGCAGCCCTGGGCTCTCAGGTGCCAATCCTGCGGCCCCACTGACCCTCTAAAAGCAGCAATTGCTTTGTGTCCTGGCACCTTTTCCCTGGGAGGAATCTTCGTCCGTCTTCAATTCTGGGCTGAAAAAGGGTAATTTCCCAGACCCCCACGTGCCAAGAACGATCGAGCTTTGCGCCAAGATAAAAGGTGGCAGCCCTGGGCTCTCAGGTGCCAATGATGCAGTCCGACTAACACTAGATAGAAAGGAAAATTTACAGGCATTCAACAGTTTAACCACCATGAGGGAGTTCGGATTACAGGTGTGAGGGGGGAATGAAGGCAGACACAGCTTCACTGCCTCCTACAATGACTCCAGCTGTCACGGCCAGAGGCCAAGGACACAATCCAACTCCACCTCTTCGGTTCAGCTTGTGTTCCCAGACATAACAAACTATCATCTGAGGGGCATGGGAATGTGGTGGTTCCCCTAGGCTTGGCTGCAGGGTCTCCTTGAAGGAGTAGGAGAGCTGAGGACAGGGACAAGTGCTGCGGTTGGCACTAGGACAGGAGGAACCCTGAAACTGATCCAGCAAGGGTCACACTTACAAAGGAGATGGATAGATCACAATGAATCTGGACATTTTCTATCTACATGTTTCACCTGACATAATTTCATTCTATCTTGTCATTTGATCCACCTTTTAAACCCACTTTCTAAATCCAAACTTCAATATTTTTAGTTATTTATAAAAAGAAACAATGCTCACACACAAGAGCCCAGAAGCTAGAGCTGAAAGCATAAAACTCAGTATTGATCTACTGATCAATACTGAGTCACACCCTGGCAACTGGAGGGAAAAGGAACACAGTTAACTCAGAGCCACATGAAGCTTTGTACATTCAAACACCAATAGTGTTTTATTCAGAAAAAAATAAACATCCTGGCTTTGAATGAGATGAACATTCACATGAGGTGACATTTATCATAACATGAGCCAGAAACAAGTCTTGCCCCAACAGTACAGAAGGGTGTGTATCATCCTCATAGAGGCAATGAGACCCCCCA
Source organism: Hafferia zeledoni (assembly GCA_035583235.1). Classification (NCBI taxonomy): domain Eukaryota; kingdom Metazoa; phylum Chordata; class Aves; order Passeriformes; family Thamnophilidae; genus Hafferia; species Hafferia zeledoni. The sequence goes on along the minus strand of JAWWEV010000018.1, from coordinate 17,406,284 downwards.
GCTCCTCCCAAATTCCTGCAGAGCCATTCCCACTGACCTTTCCTCAGTGGCTGCTGGTATTCAGTTGACCTTTGGTTCTCCCTGCAACCAGTTTATTATTTCCTGGTTTAGCTTCTCTATCAGTCCATCTTATTTAAACTACATCCTGTGAATTTTTTTTTTTTTGAACTTTACATTTTTGCCTTAGAGACTTTCTAGCCTGCAGCCAGATGGGGTCCCTCTTCTTTCCTTTGGCTCCACTGACTGTGAGAAGAATAAAAGCCTCCCCTGTTCTCTTTGGACAGGTTTCCAGCACTTGTAGGATGGTTTATCTGGAAGGAACATTTCAGATTTTTCTATGCTGCAACAGACACCATAGACAAGGATGTATCTTCACTGCTGAAGGAGAATAAAACTGAGAAAATGCTTTCTCCAACCCTTTTGTAAACAAGACAGAGCTTGGGCCCTCTTCCCATCCCTCTACCCTTGACCTCTCAAGGTGTTCTGCTCTCCAGGCTTTTTCTTTCACAGGACCACAACAGCCACAATGGATCTCTGGTGGTCTCTGTCCAGTACCCCACTAGCTTGGATCAGGTCACCAGCATCTTCTGCAGTCCAGAGTGAACTGCCCTTCAAGGATGGAGACTCAAGACTTCAGTGGGGTCCCTTATCCCTGTGGAACTACTGGATCACCCTCTAGGGCCTTACTGAGCAATCACCTTTACTAAACAGGGAGGGACAGTGCCCACCCAGGCTGTCCTTTGGGCCCCGCTCACCTGTGGCTGTCTCTGGACAGCCAGTTGTTCATGAAAGGTAGTACTTGAGGTTGCTCACAGCACAGACAGGCACTTAATAAAAACAATTTGCACTAACTTTTTTGAGGTTGTTCTTTCTCAATCCTGCTATTTTCCATCTTTGCTGTAGGACACTGCACCTGAGAGCAACTGGGGACTGCACAGGACTGAGCACCCTTTAATACCCCTGTGGACCACATGGGAAGGGGCATGTCTCAGTGTACCTGCTATTCCTGGTGGCTGTTCCTGCTGGAAAACCAGCCTCCACCCTAAACACACCTGGGATGGAACATCTGACTTTCCTCTTCCCAGCAAGCAACTGCCTCACCCCAATTATAAATACATTCTTCAGAAACACAAAATGCATAACTTAACACCTGCTTTGACACAGGCCTGGGAAGAAAACCACACCGTGACCTCGAGGAGAGCTCACACCATTTCACCTGGTCCCCTTGGTGAAGCCCCGTGTCCCTTGCACAGGGGTGATGGCAGCCAGGAGCCATGGCTGGGATTGGAGCTGGGGCTGTAGTGTTTGGGGGCTTCTCATCCCATTTAATGCTGTAACAGTTGTTTTCAGGCAGAAAACACCAGTGGTGCCCTTGACTTGCAGCAATGCCAGGTTTGCCCTGGCAGTGTTATGACTGGCCAGGTGTCCCTGTCCTCTGCAGACACCACAGTGACTCCCTGCTGATCCCAATGCTCCTGTGGGACAGGGGCTACTCCCAGTGGGCTTCAGGTCCTGCACACCACAGGGTGCAGATGGGAGAAGCCTTTACAAGAAAGCATCCTTCATCTCATTGGGACAGGGCAATGCCAAGGCCAGGAGGCAGCTGGTGGATTCTGATGGATTCAGCACTGGAATAGCTGTTGCCCCAAATAAAAGCAGGGCTGAGGGTCAGGGGCCAGCCCGGAGCAGCGCTGAGCAGAGCTCACCCAGGTCACTCTCATCATTCTCCTCGGGCTCGCTGCTGAAATTGGAGGGGCTGCTGCTGGGCAAGCTGTGGCCAGAACCTGTCCTCAGGGATCCTTGTCCCTTTGGGCCCGATGCATCCTGGAGGCACACGCTGCCTGCACCAGCAGGAGTTTGCTGGGAGTCTGGCTGGGAGTCGCTCCTCTGGCTGAAAAACTGCCCCAGCAGGGATTTCTGGAGGGTTGTTTGTAGGCTTTCACAAGTCCTCTGCTTCGTGCTCAGCTGGGTGTAATGCAAATCCAACTGCAGGACCACGTCTGTCTGGAAGGGAAGAGCGAAGGAAGCAAAGTGAATCAGAGACTTGGACTGGAAGCAGAGCTATCCTGCTGTTGCTGCCAGAAATGAGAGCCTTGGCTGGCTGTTGAGCAGGCTCACAGCCCCATGCTGTGGCGTGATGGAGCAATGCTACTGCCAGAGAAAACGAGCTGTTACATACTCATACAGCTCATGACATCTGTGGGCCTCAGCCATGGATCCTGGATTTCAGGACTTGTCCTGAAATCAGGCCACCTCACCTGAGACCTCATCAGCCCGATCAGGGCACTGCCACTGTGAGCATCACCCCCAGGATGCTGGCACAGGGGAGGAGGAGGGGAGAGGGTCTACACCCAGGCAAGGAATGGAATGATGTCTGTCCTGGCCCTGGCTGGGACTGCTGCCCAGGGGCGAGGAAAGCGTGAAAGGGAGGATACGAACCACTTCCAGTCCTGGAAGTGTTCAAGGCCAGGCTGGAGGGGGCTTGGAGCAACCTGGTCTAGTGTCTCTGCCACACGGCAGGGGATGGAATGAGGTCTCTTCCAGCCCAAACCATTCTGGGATTCTATGAACTAAACCACACATCACACTGTAAAAGCCAACAGCTTTAAGCAGCAGCACTCCACAGGGATCTGTTCACAGCCTAGCACTATTTTAAAATGTTACAAAAGATGAAGAAATCAGAAATGAACCACATTCATGGCAGCCAAACTGCTGAAAGCAAACCCCCAGAACAGGGCTGTGCCTGAAACGCCGGGCTGTACAGAGCAGGGAGATGTATAATGGAACAAGAAAATTTTGGCAGGCAACGCAGGGTCCAGGTCTCCTGTCTGCACTTAAAAGCAATGCAGAACACTTGGGAAAGGTTCAGAAAAGAGCTCCAGGAACAATCAAGGCCTGAAAGCACTGCCATATGCTGAGGCACATCACGTACTCAGCAAATGGAGTTTGCTGTGGGCAGACCCAGGCACAGAGCAGTACTCGGTGCAAAATCCACTGGTTGTGTTAGGGGAGGAGAAAAAATCCCAGTAGGCACAAGGTGTCGGCTGCTGTTTGACGACAGCTGATCTGCTGCAAGAGACAAGCCAGGAGACCAGCAATTCTGCCACTCTCATGGTTTGAGGGTGTTTTGAAGTGTGTCAAAGAGACACAGTTTGGATCAGGCTTGGCAGTCTTATTCTGATGACAGGAGTTCCTGGCCAGCCCATGAGCTCATCTCTCAGGCAAGCACAGAGCCTAGTGAGAAGATCTTCATGTGAAGTATTTGGGCAAGTTGGACCTCCTCTCCACTGATGGGGCAAAGAACAGCCTCTCTGGCCAGGTAGCACGTTAAAAACAGCTAGCCATGATAGATGATGCCTCTCTCTGTTCCGGGGGCAGCTGCTGTGGATCACTTTTTCTGTGAGGGCCAAGCAGGGGAGACAACACAAAAGCAAAGCACATCCATGCTCAGGCTCTGCAGTCTGATCTGTAAATCAGAAAAGTTTTCCTGAGGTGGAAAAGGCGAAGTAAAAGAGGACAGCACTCTGTTCTGGAGACAGGCTGGGAGAGTTGGGGTGTTCACCTGGAGAAGAGAAGGCTCCTAAAGAAGCTCCAAGGGAGCTGGAAAGGGACTTGGGACAAGGGCCTGGAGGGGCAGAACAAGGGGGAATGGCTTCCCACTGCAAGAGGGCAGGGTTAGATGGGGTACTGATAAGAAATGCTTGGCTTTGAGGGTGGGCAGGCCCTGGCACAGGTTGCCCAGAGAAGCTCTGACTGCCCCATCCCTGGAAGTGTCCAAGGCCAGGTTGGATGAGGCTTGGAGTAACCTGGGATAGTGGAAGGTGTCCCTGCCTGTGGCAGAGGGGTGGAACTGGAAGAGCTTTAATGTCCCTCCTAACCCAAGCCAGTCTGTGACTCTGGCTTTTGTGTCTTGAAGATCAACAAGCTCCTCTAACATCAATCTGGATGTGACACTGACACAGGCATGTGGTCAGAGAGGCACATCCAGCTGCAGTTGTGCAGATGGGGAACACCAGTTACAGGAGGGTGCAGGAGAACTGTGGAGATTTGCACTCGGAGGCTCCCTACCTGAATTTTCTGCAGGCTGCAGAGCTGGAAGACGCAGTCCAGCTCCTCCCAGTTGTACACAGAGGCAAGCAGAGTCTCCACATGGTCCAGACGGTTCTCCCTCTGCATGGCCATGGCCTCCATCTCCTGGGTCAAGAAAACAAGAGGAAATACAAGGAAATTTCAGCATCAGCATTGAGCATTGTGGCACAAGTACCCATCAAACATGCTGCCCCTCTGCACACGGCAGTGCCCAGGGCTTCGACTGACACGCTGCCTGGTGGAAATGCTGCATATCCTAATGGAAGTACTATGGAGAGCAAGCAACAGGAATGCAGAGATTTTACACACTCACCTTGTGAGTATGAATAAGAAGATCAAGCTAAACAGCCCCTGAGTACATCTGTTGGGAAAACTGAGGTATAACGGGATTTGCAGCAGAGCAGAGAGCAGCACCTTGCACAGGTGTTACAGGATCTGTGTATTTGAAAAGCACATCCTGTGGTGCATCACTGAGGTCATCAGGAAAACTCAGTATCAACCCCACAGCCCTGGTTTCCCAAAAGAAACAACATATTCAATCACCCACAGAGAAGGAAAGCTTTCTGTTAGCTTTAAATGGAATTTCCTGTGTATCAGACCTTGGCCTCCAGTCCTGGCACTGGGCACCACTGGGAAGAGCCCAACTCTGCCCTCTTTGGACTCTTCCTGCAGGTATTTATAGACATGGATGAGGCCTTCCTATGCCTGCTCTGGTCCAGCATGAACAGCTCCAGCTCTCTCAGCTTCTCCTCACAGGGTATATATTTCAACCACTGAATCACTTTGATGGCTCCTCACCGAACTCTCTCCACTATGTCCATGTCTCGCTTGTGCTGAGGAGCCCAGAAGTGGGCATGGATTGAGGACAAACAATATGTACTGCCCTCCTCTCATCCCCTGAGCTTGTCACTTTGATGCAGAAGGCATCAAGTCTTCAGGCATGGAAACCCTTTGTAATCTACCCTAACTGCTCCCAGCTATCTCCTTGTCCTTCCTGTGTTTGGAAATGGCTTCAGGGGTTATTGGCTCTATTACTTTCTCAGGGATCACAGTAAGGCTGACCATCTTGCAGACGGTTCCCAGATCTTCACTCCCACCCATCTGGAAGGAAGGAATGACACTGGCTTTCTTCCAGGCCTCAGGAGGACCATGAGCCAATGGAGTCTCATCACTAGCTCCCTCAACACTCATGGGTGCACCAATTAGATCCCATGGATTTGTGAATGTCCCTGATCTGGCCCTCCTCCTCCTCTGGGTGTAAATTCCCTTGATCCAGACCTTCTTTCTAGTCTCAGGGGTAGAAGCTCTTCTTGTTGCCCCCAGATCCAGCTCCAAATGGCCTTTGGCTTTCCAAACCCCAGGCCTCTGTGCTTGAACCACATCTCTACAGTCCTCCTACATCACCTGACCCTGCTTCCACCTCTTGTACACCTTCCTTTCATGTGTGAGCTCAGGTAGAAGCCCCCAGCACATCCATGCAGGCCTGCTGATACCTTTGCCTGACTCCCTGTTCATCAGGATCCTTGAAAATCTCCCAGCTCTCCAGGGTTGTGTCCCACAGGAACACAGCTCTCCAGTCTAGTGACTTCAAGGCATTCACCTGGGAAAGGAGTGACCTGATGTGTTTGCTTTAGCAGGAGGGTTGGACTGGATCATCTCCAGAGGACCATTCCAATGCCAAACATTCCGTGGCTCTGATCTCCAGAGATCAATTAAAGCCCTGACACACGGGATTCAAAGCCCCTTGGCTACAGCAATTCATTAACCACAAGAATCTGCACTCTGCTAAATTCCCAGCCTTCATAGACTCCTGTTCCACAAACTAATTCCCTTCCACACTCTCCTTTATAATTTCTGGCTGCATAGGAGAAAATTATTTTCTAAATTATTTTTTTTAGCCAATTCATAATTATTTATAAACCTTTCCCCATGGTGGAATGTATTTTTAATGAAAATTATGCCCAGGAATTGGCAAGGCCAGAGCTTTAGCTGGCCCAGAAATACAGATACTATAAACAAACTGGGGTAAGGATGACGGGAAAGGCCATTAGGTCAAACAGTTCCAGATTAAGTGACTGGAAAACTAGGAGATCTAACATAAAGGTTTTTAAAAAGGATTCAAACAGTATAGAGGAAAAAAATGGGAATGCCCTAGCTGTCAGCACAGTTCCTTTCTACATAAGCTAGAGCATCCCCTCCATCTGAAGACAGTGCTTCTCAGGTAAAAATGCAGGTCAGGCAAGACACAGGATGGGAGGGAATACAGAAAAACTAAAGAAAATGGATCAGTGCTAGAAAATTCCATCCTGATTATCCCTGGCAAACCTACAGCAAGCCCAGTTAAGTCCCTTTCATAAGAAGAATGTTGCAAGTGCTGGGAAAACTCTTTTCCTCAACCAAGCAGCTCCCTGGGATCATTCCCCAGGGCTTGCAACCTTCCCTTCTGCCTGGTTTTGTTGGCCTTCAGCCTCCAGCTCCTGCATCTCAGCAAGCCCCACTCCCTCAGCATCCCTTGGGAAGGGCTGGCACAGGGATCAGAATGAGCTCTGTGCCCTCCTGCAGACACCTGTGTATCTCTGTGGTCACTCTGGATGAGCCTCCAACTCTAAATACACCTTAATCAGCACCCTATGAGCAGTTGCAAAAGCCATCTCATCCGAAGTAACATTAGCCATGCTCCTCCTGTCTGTATTTATCTTAAGCAGCAACTGGGTGTCGGGTGGCCTCTGTGGGTGGCTGAGGTGGGACAGGTGCCAGGGCCACTGCAGTGGGAGGATGGTGGGAGGATGTGCTGCCACCTCAGCACACACCACTGGGGGTCACTGTGAGCCAGCACAGCCGTGCAGTGCGACAGGGATCCCACTGCCCTGACTCTACTGGGGTCCCATTTTTGTCTCCCCAACCCTCTTGAGACAGCTGCAGAAGCAGGAGCACGCAGCTGGGTCCCCCTTTCTCAGTCGATGTGGGGTGGATGCACACAAATACCTGCTCACACACACACAAACATGTTTTTCATGCATGATTAGAGAGCTCACAAGGGGAAATGATGCTCCAACGTGGGAACAGGAAGGATCAAGGACCAGTACTCCTGGATACATCACACTGCATCAGTGACCCCAAATGTACTGAGGAGCAGGGTCTCTCCATGAGCAACAAGGGCTGAAAAATCCACCACAGCCAAGATATACTTCAGCTAAAGGACTAAAGAAAAGGAGGGACATGATTAGCAGAGAGGAGTAGCAAGTTAAATCCTTAGGGGTGGCATGGAGACCACCAGGAAAAGACCACACTGGGCATACAGTCTGTTAGGAAAGGTGTGGGAAAGGGTACAAGGAAGATGGTACAGATCAACAGGGAAGAAATATGGAATATTAGCATAGCAGGCTAAGAAGGCATGATTCAAAAAGCCACATCTGCTTCCAAACACGGAAAACAGAACAGCTCTTTGCCTCAATCAGATTAAATACAATAATTTAATCAGGCAGGCCAGAAATCAGTCTGAGAGGTAACTGGTTAAAGGCATCAAATCAGTGCCAAATCCTTGATGTGATGAATGAGGAGCAAGGCAGGTGGCCTGCAGGGAACCCACCGAGGCATGGAAGGAGCCTCAAGGAAGTGTGTGCAGAGGAGGGGATCCTTTCCCACCTGGGATCAGCCTTTCCCAGCCCTCAGGACCCCCTGGACTCAGCCCAACCACACTCCCACCTGTGCCCTGGGGAAAGCAGCCTGGGAAGGGGAGCTGTCAGAGGACTCACGTGGGGCTGGCAGAGCAGGAGCCGAGGGGCAGTGACGTGGGCTGGGGGAGGCTGCAGCTTGGCACACACGGACATCAGGTTGGAGAAGAGCTGCAGGAACCGGAGCTCCACCCGGGCCCCGCAGGGGAAGGTCACTGTTCTGCTCAGTGGCTCTGGAAGGGAAATTCAAGAGGGATCAGCTCCTTGGAGCATCCTGCTGACACCTCTCTGCAGCCCAATGTCCTTGAGGAGCACAGGGACGCCCAGCTCTCTCCTCCTCATGCCCTGCATGGCTCACCGTGGCCCTGTCCCCAGCACTCGGCACCTGCTCCCGAGGGACAGATGGGGTCTGTCAGGGACCGGGCTTCCTTCAGGGTGTGCTTGATCTCCATCACCTGCTTCCCAGTGACCAGAGGATCCTGGCCGATGTCTGTGGGAAAGAGTTGAAGGCAAAAGGGTCTCTCCAGGTTCCTTATTGATCTCTCTGCCTTTCAGACTCTCTCTCCATACTCCTGCCAGGCTATTGAAAGCTCACATGGGGCATGGCCTGCGATCTGGATTTTAGGGAGGAATGGTTGGCTGGCTGGGATGGGGTTGTGGAGAGTCTCTGCACACTCTTCTCACCCCTCCTACAGTGAGTGGTTTCTCACTTGTCCCTTACCTTCTAACACATCCTCCAACATATGTGTAACCTTTTTCTCTTTCAGAATGTGTTTCTTCAGGTATTTCATGAAGATCCCAGAGCTGAACTCCCCATCCTGCAATTCATAGGCTTCTGCATCTTCGGTCCTGCAGGAGTAAGGACAGTTCTTTAGAGTCTTCACATTTCTGTATCAGGCACAAAGTCCTAGGGGTGATTCTGGGCTTGCCAGCTCCATCCTGACTTTGTTGGCTGAGTCAGAGTTTGCTTCTCAAGGAATAACACAAAGTGCTTGGGTTTGGCCAGGAGATGGTGGGAAGGGCACAGGACAGGAAAAAGCAGTGGAAGGGTATGGGATAGGCAAGCACAGTCTCCAGCCTAGGCAGGTGACAGAAGGTGCAAAGCCATCAAAGCTGGCACTGGAGCAGTAAGCAACACCTATCATCTCAGGAGGCTTCAGGTGGTCTGTTTCTGCCACATGAACCTGGGGAATCAGGCTCAGGCCTGAAGGACAGGTGACAGGAGCTGATTTCACCTTCATGCACAACCTGTAACTGAAGCACAGGCTGCCATGAGTGATGGTAGGAGAAAGGACAGAAGTGCCTGAACAGCAAATGCAGCAGAGAGTGAGCCAGAAGAAATGTGACAGAAGCACTCTCCTGCCTCCAAAGCCACCATGCATGAAAGAAAGAGGAGATATGGCTGTGCCAGCATCTAATCCCATGTGAGGGTGTGGGGACAGCAAAGAGCACTTACGTGGCATAGCCATAGACAGTATTTCCCCAGGGCTCCAGTGGCTGCACCTGGGAGAGAGCACGTCCTGGGTTGTACCTGAAAGACAAAGTAATGGCATGAAATCAGTGTCGAGGACATCTGTCAGCTGGAGGAACAAAGCTCACATGCTCCCCCACGTCCATCTCCTAGGGATGGCAATAGGTTCAACCCTCAGATCCAACCACAGAGAAAAAAGCTGGGAGTACCACCCAGAACCCAAACAACAGGGACATGAGTAGATAGGTCCAGCTGTGACCTGTCTGCACTGGTGAGCTGCTCCCTGCCCTGCATTGAGTCTGGAACTATGGGGACAACCTTCCTTCCTCCCTCCAGGGACTGGATTTTAACAACTCCAGGCAGCAGCACAGTGCAAAGAACACATGGGATCACCATGGCCCAATGGACGACTGTCCCTGCAGAAGTCAGAGGTCTGCACCAAGCATGGTGATGGTTCAACCACCTGTGCCAGTGTCTGGGTACCCCACAGAGCCCCTCCAGACCAGGCATACACTTCTGCCTCAGGGAACCAAAGCAGGTTACAGCTCATACACCCCTAGATCTCACTGCGAGATGGGACCAAGAGATGCACACCCAGGTCTTGAAGCCCAAAATTGGTCCTGGCAATCCAGTCTAGATGCAGCTGAAGGAGCACAGCCTGTTATTTCAGGTAGAACCACGTTTCCCGGTTTCCACCAAAAAAGATCTGATGGTTGCACTGAATGGTCAAGTCTTGCCCATCTGACAGCAGTCAGATTGACAGCATGGGAACAAGCTGCTTCCAGTTCACACCAGTGACTTGGAGCTGTTCCCAGTCACATAGAGACAAGAACCAGGCACAGAGACAGTGTTATTCTGCATTATTCAATTCCAGCACAGCTTCCTGGGGCTGAAGCTGGAACACTAAGGAGAGCAGAAGGGACGGCTGTACTGCAGCAGCCACTGTCACCTACTGCTGGTGGCACAGTCTGGAGATGTTTCATGGCAGGATTCAACTGGCTTGTGTGAGTTGTCTTAAAGATGATCAGCAGAGAAAATGTGGGAAAGGCAATATGCTTCTAAACATGAATATTGAGATTTATCTGCTCCTCAGCTGCTCCTAAATTAATGCAGAAATCTGGGATTCTAGGTCCAAGGATAAATCAGAGAATTCCTGGAAGAGGCAAGCGCAGCCACCCAAAATCAGCACATAAACATATGAGGCTACACACAGGCTCCGTGTTCCTGGTTCCTCCTCTGCTAAAGCTGAACATCTGCTCCCACTTGGCAAAGGAGGATGTGTTTTTTACTGCCTGGCATTTCTTCTGATGCCAACATATGGGGTGAGGGGATATTCTGGGTGAGCTCCCTCTCTGCACAGACACAGCTCCTCCTGGTTCATGCACAGACCTCCTCCTGGTTCACGTTGACAGACCTGCAGCACCATCCTGAACAAAAGGGCCTTGGGAAAGGTGGCCCTCAGAGCCTTGCTTTACACAGTGGTGTAAACACACATGGCTATGAAATCCAGACACTTGTCCAAGCAAAAATGGTTACTTCTTGAATGCAAGGAGCTTAAGACAGAATTTCTACAGCAATTCCCCACAAAACCAGGGATAACACCCATTTCATGAAGTACTGTGCTTGTTGTGGGAAAGGGGAGATGTGAACTTTGGGGGAGGAGAGAGAAAAACAGCTGCACAACCTTCCCTGAACATCCCAGCAGATCTCACACCACATCCTTTTCCCAAAGCCCATTAAGACTCCACTGAGCACAGGAACTACTGGCAACACCAAGGAAGGAGACAGCAGCTCAAAGGGAGACAGCAGCTCAAAAGCTGTTTTATAGATCATTAACAGTTGTGTTGGTTATCCCTGTGCAGCCTTCACGTTACCTCCTCATCACACACTGCCCTTGGATGGGCTGCCAGCAACCCAGAAGTGCAGTATCCCAGCTCCTGCTCCACTGCATGCCATCCCCTGCCTGTTATCCTGCTGGGGAGAGCAGCAAGGTGCTGCCAGGTGTGCCAGAGAAGCAACACACTCTGCTTTCAGCAGCAAGCAAGAAGAGGAAAGGGGATGCTTCACTCTGGGGCATTCAAGGCAGGATCAAGGGACATCAAGCTCCAATGACAATGGCGATTCAGAGCTGCAGGGTTAAGTCCCTGCAAAGCCAGCTTTAAGCTATTCAAACTGAGCATCCCCATCTCTGCAGCTAAATGGCATCAAAGATTTATCATCTCTCCAGGGGCTGGCAGCTCTTTCAGGGTATCAAAATCCTTGCTGTCTTTCCGGTTCTTAGCATTGGAACCATAGCAGGAAGAGAGAGACTTTCCTGCATTTGCTCTCCAGGTTTTTTCTGACCTGTAAATCTGCCTAAGGAGACTGAAATAAATGAACTAATGACAGCTTCTACTGGAATAGTCCACCCACCTCTGCTGAAATTGGACAAGTAGTAATTTTCTGCAGCAGGATAGAGGTCTGCAGGCCAAGGGAAGATGATGGGCTTTCCACTGACAGCCAGAAAATGCTGATCTCTGACCTCAGCAGCAGCTGCTTCACAACACAGCCACTTCAGAAGGATTTAAGGCCAGTAAAAAACAAGCAGCAGGGCTTAAAACATTTTCCCCATCATGCTGCACTCTTCTCACGAAGATGTGAACAAGAACTCAGCCAGGAGAAGAGAGGTGAGCTGAACACTCCCAGCCTGAGCAGGTGGGAAACATGGATCAGGAGAGTACATGATCAGTGAGACCACGTCAGGTGGGTCATGCTTGAAACACAAAAGACAAATCCTGTGCTGAGTTTCAGCCAACAGTTTATAGCAGGCAGAGCCACTGCTCCATGGGGGAGCCAACCTGCCTGTATTTGTCAGGCTTCTTCACCTCAAAAAATCAAGCGAGGGTCTCCAGCCCCTTCTCTCGAGCAGATCTCAGAGAACATATGATGGTCTTTGCACTAACACGTGACTGACTGGTCTTTCCAGAACATCCTACAGGACTGACACTGTTGCTGATTTTCTGACACAAATCAATAACCTTTCACGGAGCAGCACCATGGGGGAAGTGGCTCCAGCAATCCCCAGGAACAGCCCATGGGTGGTGTTGAAGCTGAGGCTGTTTCCTGGCCCCTCAGAGCACCCAACCCATGCGAGGAAGAGGGAAGAGCACCCTACCACTTCCTGCAGGTGTCCAGCAGGATGACGTTCAGGGCTGTCTGCTGCTGCTGCATCTTCTGGAGGATCCTCTGCACGCTGATGCAGTTCTCAGGGGCGTAGGGCTGGGGAGCATCAATGGGGACCATGTAGTTCCTCCCCAGATGTTCGTAGCCATGGCCGGCATAGTAGAATACAGCTGGGAACAGGGGGAGGAGAGGGTGAATCAAGATGCCAACCTGCAGGTCTATAACCAGCTCCCCACAGCCATGTCCCACATCCTGTCCTGAAGGGATACTGGTGCAGAGCAGACCTAGATAAGCAGCACCTGTGGAACTGGAGCTATATTGACCTCACAATTTTGATGTTTTTCCAGTTCATCCCCTTTGGCAGAGTTGGAAGCAGCCCTGAGATGCTCTCCTGTACTTGTGGATTCCCACATTGTTTGTTCACCTGAAGTCACTGAGTTTACATATTTCCAAACCCACTGTGCTACACCACCCAGGCTTGGCATCTGCCAGGCTGAATTCCACCTTTTTATAAAGTTCAGGTTAATCTTCAGCTCTTTGCAGGCAACAGAAAAGGATTTTACCACGATGGAAAATACATTAACAGCCTTTTAAATGAGAAGCTCCTCAGCTTCCTGGTTTTGGAGAAGAGACTAAATGGATTAGGTGATGGAAAATACTCTCCAGATTTCAATGGTTTGCCTGTATTTACACACCTATAAGCTGGTGAAAAATTTGATAAAGATGAGTTCTCCAGATATCCAGAACATGTGGACCAGCTGCTTCAACAACCTCAGACCAGACACCAGCTCTGTTAGACAGGAGAGGAGTTACACTCATCCAGTTGTTGGTGGAAAGTCCAATACCCAACGAGAATTTTGGGTTTTACTCTTAAGCACATGAAACTTAGTAATGTTTTCTGCCTTCACAAGAGATGGCAACACAGGGACATCCAGGTGGAAAGTACTGGGGAGCTCAGCATGGCCCACGCTGGTGCTCCCCTCTGACCTCTGTGTTCCATGAGGGGCTTTCCTCCTGCACAGGGATCCGTATGCAGGATGAAGCTTCCCTAAAGGAAGTTGCACAGTGGCTGGTCACCCCTCCCCAGTCCTGATGACACTGCTTGGGGAATGCTGGTTGATGAAAGCCAACTTGGGGAACTGAAATCAGTTAGAAATAGCTCTGTGAGGTGACACAGTTGTGCTACTGCAATAGAGGGACGGTGAAAAGCAAGAGGTCAGAAATGGGAACAAGCAGCTAAGATGCAACAGCAGGAGAAATTCTTCAGTCAGATTCACTGCCAAAGCCCTCACTTCAGTGAGTAACCTCTTCCCTGTTTTCCTTTCACTGTTCCTGCCCATGGACTTGGCAGGACACTCGCCTTGATCCCAATTCTGCAAGGGATACAGTGACAGGGGCGGGAGCTGAAGGACTGAAAGCATGACCTCATCAATGTGGAAGATGGAAAACATGATCTCATAGTCATAAAGACCTTGAGTCACCTTCGGTTTCTATTCTCAGGGGACAATGGAAAGTTTCTCAAATGGCTGTTTCCACAGGTACCCACGAGATTTGGGTTCCTCTTCTTGGGGATCGCCAGCCAGACATGGCAGGCTCTGATTTGCAGTAGCTTTGAACTTTGGTAACTTGCAAATCAAAGCCACAAAACCTTCCCCTGAGACTGAAAGAGAGTATAAAACAGGAAGCCTTCTGGAAAAATTAGATGCAGGCACTACAGACTGGGCCCCTCAAGTTGAGCACTGATGGCTTTTGTCTCTCTGCCTCTGCCCTATTTGTGCAAGGAAGTGATGACATCTGTCACCAGGCAGCATCTCTGATGCTTGGAAAAAATGAAATATTACAGAAAAGCCCACAAATAATGATTCAATCCTTAACTTTTGAGGTCTTGTGCACCTGAATGCACCACCAGGTGCTCCCCATGCTATATAAACCACAAAGACTTGTGTTCAGATCCAAACATGAGATGAGCAACTTTTCCAGCCTGTCCTGAGCTCAACTTCTCCTCCTGAACAGGAAAGTCAACAATTTGCCCAGCGAAGGAAAGGACTTTTTTTATTCTGAGCTCTTCCCACATTGTGTGAGTCAGAACTGCTGATCACAGACAAACTTCCGAGTGCCAAATTAAAAAGGGGAAGCTCCAGGCATTGCTTATAATGCAGGAAATGCCAGCATGAGGCTTAATTAAGGCATGACTCCATATTCCAAGTATTTCACTCACAACTTTCTGCTCTTGTTGCATTTCCGATGTAATTTTTTTGACTCGGGACTTTTTAGGACACTCAAAATAACATCTTGAGGGGATTCCTCATTTGCCTGGGGAGGGAATAATTAGATCACTCAGGGGATGTTTATAGCCTTCAAAAATCCTCTGCAGCTTTTGTAAGAGATCTGGCAGAAACGCAGCCCAATAACCCACCACCTCTATACAGCAAATTGGAGAAGCCTTTGGATCACAGAATCATTAGGCTTGGAAAAGACCTCCAAGATCATCAAAGTCCAACCTTGGACTGAATCCCACCATGTCCACTAAACCATACCACGTAATGCCACAACCACTCAGTTTTTGAACACTAGTAGGAGAAGGAGAAGGAGCTAGGCTTGGACGGTCTGGATATGTGAAAGTGGACAAAGGTCTCACAACAGCCTACAGTTCCTGGAGGGGCAGTTACAGAGAACATAAACCCTTACTCCCCTCGCCAGCATGGCTCATACAACATGGGATGAGCACCAACCCATGGAGGATCATGTTCACCAGCCAGCCCTCTCCTCCCCCTTATGTCTACACAAAGCTCTCCTGATTTCAGCTTGGTGGAACCTCCAGGTAAAGCCTGAGATACAAGGGGATTTCAGAGAGCAACCACAAAAGGAAGCTGCAGGCAAAGTCACAGGAATACGCTGTCACAGGTGACGTGCTTGGCCAGAGCGGTCACAGCCGTGTGTAGCCCTTCCCACCAGCTCAGCCTCTCTGGTGAGTCAGTGCTTCCCGGAACGAGGTGGCTGTGCAGCATTTCCCTCGTGGCCATGTCCCTATTATCCATTGCACAACCTCCAAACCTGCTGCTGAGTGCCAGGCTGGAATCAGCCCATGCTGACTTCCACTGTCTGTGTGCTGCACAGCCAGGAGATAACCCTCATGCTGAGGTTTGGAAGCAAAAGAAATCCACCTGGCAAGGTGTTTTCAGGGTATCTGTCGGGCTGGGAGAACTCAGGGACCCCAAAGATGCTCCTTTTACCACCAAATCTGAACACCTGCTTTAAGACCCACAAAATCTGCTGGTTGGGTTTGTGTTTGAGGAACGCTTCCCATTGAGAACAGGGCATGACAAGCGCAAAGTCCAACCTCAAAGCCATCTGCAGCTGGCTGAAAGGGCTGTCAGGGGCCCAAATTAGACCTTCAGGAAACAGAAACAAGGAAATCATGGCCAGATGCAGAAGACAGGGCTCAAAAGGAGCTCCCCTCCTCACACACGAGAGCCTCCTCAACTTTGTCACCTATGGAAAAATGAAAACCTCTTTTCCAATTCACTATCAGAAGCATTGGCTCCCAAAAAACTCAGTGTGAGCACATGCTGTTGGGACTGGAGGCCGTCATGTGATGGAGAAACACTGCCTTTGCCTGGCTGTAACCTGCCCAAAACAGAACAACACTTATACAGGGGCTTCTGCCAAGTCTGGCACTGCTGAGGAGTTTGCTGCAGGTCTCCCTTGAGAGCAAAAAGTTCAATTTCTTCTCTTTTAATTCAACAGCTGTTCAGAAAATTGCCAAATCCCTGCTCAGCACAGGCAGGTGGCTGGGCTGGCTTGGCCTTACCATAGACTCCCTTCCCCAGGAGCTGCAGGAACTGACTGACTGCTGTTGCCATCTCAGCCTTGTTCAGATCCAGGAGGGAGACAACCTGGAAGCCCAGCTGCTCCAGAAGACGACTCAGCTCAAACACGTCCCTGACAGGAGCCAGGAGGTTGGGGTGATGCTGGTAGCAGTTGTTGCCCACTAAAAGTGCTATTTTGCCTGTAGCTGAAACAAACACCAAGTGACAAAGCTGTAAACACTCAGCAGGAGGCAAGGTCTCACCTCCTCCTGACAGAGCGAGATATAGGAAATCTAAGAAAAGATCTCAGCAAGGATAGACCCTAGGCTGCTGGAAGCCTGGAGTGCCCTCCAGAAGGCCCTTGGCTTTCTGAACACATTGACAAAATACACAATCATTTTGACAGAAAGGCTTGAAAAGTTTTCACTTGACAGCCAAAATCCCAGAAGTGCAGGAGGTTCTGCTCTACCTTCCCTACGGTGACCGTGGAGCTGGTGTGCCAGCAGTGTCTGGGAGGGGGATGTACTGAGCCAGGCAAGGAGTCCGTTCCCTCACAGGGCTAAAGGAGAGAAACCCTGGGCTCCTGCTTTGATTTTATCCCCACCTCCCACTGTAAAAAAAAAAAGGGATTTATGTCACTCAGCAGTGGTGGGAGTGAGGAGCTTTGCCCTGCTCTGAGGAGGTATTTCAAGGATGTCAAAAGGTGTCATGTGAACAACACCTTTAAACTCGTTTGGCAGCCCCAGAGCTCAAGACTCAGTTACTCATTAGGCATAATATTACTCCACTTGCTGAAAAAGATCAAGGCTTGTCAGGGGATGGGACTCATCTTGTGCTGTGCAGCTCTGATCCCAAAAGCACAGAGCCTGTGGCAATGTGGGCATAAAGGCTTGAAGCGGTCTCTGCAGGAAACGCACTCCCACTCCCTGTCCTCCCATCTACCCTGGAGCCTGGCTTTTAATTAAGGCAATAATTGCTCAGGAAGAAAAGATGACAGTACTCACCAAAACACTTTTCAGAGCCACACATACCTGGGAAAAAAGAGGGAAATGATAAGTCTGTGCCCAGCATCCAGTGCCAGGTCTGAATCCTGCTCCAACATCCCCAGCAATGCACAGCTGGATCAAACACATTGAGGATCTGCACAAGCAACACTCCTGGGGCAACTTCTTCACAGACTGACTGCTGACCTTAAATACATCAGTGTGATTTTGGTAGGATTTAGGAAATCCTGCCTGATTTATGACATCCTGAGTGGGTGGGAAGCAAAGCCTGAAGAAGGGGCAGGCTAGAGAAGGAGGGTCAGCATGGAGGAGTTCATACCTGGGCTTCCCGACGTGTCTCACCTGCTTCCTTGCCACAGCAAAAGCAAAGGAAACACAATGACTCACGGTCAATAAAAGCACCAAACCAGAGAGTTACTCGCCAGAAATGTCCAGTGCAGAGAAAGCTGCCATTTGCTTTTGATTGCAACAATATTCCCAGAGTTTTTGATCTCTCTTCTCTGACTTTCCCTACTTTTTAGCAGTTCTGGCTTAGCAAAGCCATCCCGAATGTGACTCACTTTGATGACCTCCACAAGCTCCCCTGCCTAAGCACTTTCAGCCGATTAAAATCATTGTTAACCCAACAGCTCCAGCTTTTCCTATTTAAATTAAAAATAAATTTAAAAATCCATCCTAGGAGAAAATTCTATACTCTACAGGCTCTAAAAGAAGAAATGAAGAATAAATTACATAAATCTCATGGGTCTGGAAGACCTCTGGCCCCTGAACCAGTGTTGCTGATGCACCAGGAATGCCTGGAAAGCTGCAGAACAAAACCACTCATCCTCTTCTGCCTCTGACAGAGGTGCCTGTTGCATGTTAAAGCTCCCCACCTGTAGAACTTTGAAAACAACTAAATCTGGTATCCTTTTCTCACTGCCTGTCCTCCCTGGATGCTGTTTTTCCAGCTGTGAGGAGGCAGACATAGCTCTCTGGTTTCACAGGATCAATTTGCACTTTTGAAGAAATTTTAAATCCAGCCTAAAAGGCAGGATGAGAAGCTTATGGCATAGAAAAATCTCTAGATGGAGCAAAGAGCCAGCAAAGCCAGTCTGTGCTGTTCCTGTCTCACACAGGGCAAAGGCAGGGGGCCAAAGGGGAGGTAGAGCATGCCCAAGGCTCTAGGGACACATCTTCTCCCTGGGATCCATCACTCACGCAGCATCAGCCCTGAGCTGCCAGCCTGAGGGGGCTAAACCTTCCCAAAATAAAATCCCATCCTCTCCAGCTCTCTGTGTCTAAGCGCATCACTTCATCTCAGCAAGGCTGGAAATGCGTTTGGGCACAGGAGCCCACTGTGATTTGGCTGTGGACCTGTGAAATCAGCACCCTGGCAAGGCAAGAAAACCACAGGAAGCAGCTGAGAGCACAGAGCCTGCCCTAACACAGCAGGTTTCTGACACACTGCAGGGCACAGCATCCCACCCCACCAGACAGTGCATCACCAGTTCTGGGGGGTTCTGCTTTCCAGCCGGCACTTGCCTCACTCCCTCTGAGCCCCAGTATCAAGGAATTCTATTTATCACAGTCCTTGTTCACCAGCTCGACACTTCCAGACAAGAGCACTAAATTCCTTTGTACCCTCTAAATACTCCTCATTCTGGGTGATGTGCAGCAAATAACGGGGGTGGCTCTGCTCACCTACGTGAACGTCCACAGCGTTGGTCCAGTGCTCTCCGTGACTGTTGGAGGCACAGCAGAGGTACGTGCCCGAGTCACTGACCTTGGCGTGGGTGATCTAGACAGATCAAAAGTTACATCACATTATTTATGGTGAAAGCCTGCAGCTCCCTGCCGGGATCTGCCAAAGGCACCTGTGTGCCTGGAATAAAAAGTACTTTTCTTGCTGTTCACTGAGACTTTGCCTCACAAAGAATCAGGACAGGGATAAGAACTAGAGCAGCACTAGCTGGCAAGGACTCTGGTTCTCCATCCCAGGATCCTGCTAAGAGATGGACTAAAGCCACCACTGAGTCAGATTGGCTATAGCTCTGTCTATTCAAGCCCTGAACACCCCCAAGACTTTGCTGCCGTTCTGGCTCCAGTGCAGCACCATCTACCTCCAAATGAACAACCTCTTCCTAGTGCTCAGCCTGAATTTCACTGTCAGAAGTGCAATCCAAGGCCACTGACCCCTGCAATATCATCAACTGCTACTTAGAAGAGACTGGATCTCTTGTCCTTGTACCCTTCACATGATGCCCTAGAAGAAAATCCCCTTTCTTGATTCAAAAAACAGCACTGATTTACATTCCACCAGTGACACGAAACAACCCAACCCTTCTGCTGCCTCCTTGACTCTTTTCTGTCAGGACTAATCACTTTTCCTTCCAGGTGTCCTGCAGGCAGATAGCATTCCCACAGGTCCATCATTCTGCACAAACAGACAATAGCTGTTCTCATGCCTCTGCTGCAAAAAGGCACAAGAGATGTGTTGAGAGCCCTTGACACCTCTATGGATCAGTTACCTCTTAGAGAAACATCCACAACTTTGAAAGAAGCCCATAAAACACATTCCCCCTTCACCCAGTCCTCCAGCCAGCTACCAAAGCAAAGGGGGGATACATAGAAGACTTTCCCAGAATCCTGCAACCAGCTTCTCCCATCACCCACCCACCTCAGCAGTCAAAGCTTCTGAACTATCCCCAGACAACCTTACCCAGAGTTTTTTTCTCTTGTACTGTTCCAGCAGGTTCCCATTCCGGTACCACTGGTAGGTGGGGGCTGGGACCCCCATGGCAGCGCACTGCAGCTGCAGCGGCTTCCCCACCTCCACCCTCTGTTCCGTGGGGTTGAGGACGATGACGGGCTCTCCTCGCCACAGCCGAGGAGGCAAACCTGCAAGGCAGCCAGAGCATTGGTCCTCCCTCCATGAATACAGCAAACAACGGCCATTTTTCACCCTCATCACTGCACCTTTCTGCTTTGAGAACAGAGAATCCTTGGCAGCAAGACCTGCAATAGTAAATGCCAGACTACAGCCATGCCTCTGGCTTCCCAAACCTGACCCTTGCTCTTTCTTGCCAAGGGTGCAGTCAACATGCTGAGGTCAACCACACCCTGAGTTATTTTTGGTCAGCTTTGAAGTAGCCAGATGGACTCTTCCAGTTCCAACACCCTGAATAGCCCTAGAAAACCTACAGTGAGTGATCAGCAGGAGGTACAGGTACACACCAGGCTGGATGGGGCTTGGGGCAACCTGTTCTAGCAGAAGTTGTCCCTGCCTGTGGCAGGGGTGTTGGAACAAGATGAGCTTTAAGGTCCCTTCCAATACAAACTATTCTGTGATTCCATGATATATCAAGAAGGTAGAAGACACGCTCATACCTCTGGCGACACACTGATGAACCTCCACCTTCACCCAGTCAGAGAAGACAGTATTTCTGTAGAGGTCATTGACTCTGCAGGTGTAGAGCTGGGTCTGCTCTGCAGTGATGGGCAAATCTTCATTGGTCGCTCCAGGAATCTGGTGGCAGTCAGACTAATGGGAAAACACAGGCCCTTCCTTCAGCTCCCCCAGTGCATGCAGGGACCCACGGACACCCACTCCCAACCCTTACCTGGTGCTGACAAAACCACTGGTACTGCAACGAGGTACGTCCCTTGGCTCGGCACCGCAGTGTGAAGGAGTATCCCACCGGGACAGAGACGGAGACCGGCTGCTCGGTGATGGCAATGGCTGCAGAGAAACAGGGTGTGGAGGTGGAAACAACACAGCAGGCACAGTCCAGGGCTCACTGGCCTTCAAGAGTGGCACCCATCTCACCAGGAAGGGAAGTCTGGAAGAGCAGGGATGCTTCTGTGCCCAAAGATTGGATGGATGGATGGATGGATGGATGGATGGATGGATGGATGGATGGATGGATGGATGGATGGATGGATGGATG
>JAWWEV010000018.1:17324071-17385121 GCA_035583235.1 Hafferia zeledoni | reverse complement strand
GATGGATGGATGGATGGATGGATGGATGGATGGATGGATGGATGGATGGATGGATGGATGGATGAGTGGGTGGATGGGTATATGGACAGGTGGGTCAGTGGATGGACGAGTGAGTGGACAGAAGGATGGGTGGATGGAAGGATAGGTGGAAAGATGGGTGGATGGATGCCATGAGACTCCTCTGGGTGCTCTCCCAAGTGTCAGGGGGATGGCACGGTAACTCTTCCCACCACCCCGTGGCCACTCACCTTCCTGCATCGCTTCTCGGGCGGCTCCTCCCCGGCCTGGGCAGCCGCCGGCCGGGCCCGCTGCGGCTCCTCTCCCTGGGACGCGGCGGCGGCACCTGCGGCGAGGGAGGCGGCGCTGGGGGCGGCTCGGGCCGGGCCGAGGGGCCGCTCACCCGGCGCGGTAGCCCATGGCGGGCTCGGGGCTGCGGTGCCGGGCCGGGGCCCGCACTCCGCTGCCGCCGGCCCCGCGGCCCCGAACTTCCGCGCTGCCGGCCCGCCCCACGGGGGCGGCGCCGCGACACGGCGGGGCTGCGGCCGCCTGGCTCGGACCGGCCCCCACGGACCGGCCCCGCATGGACCGGTCCCGCACAGACTGACCCCGCACGGATCGACCCCGCTCGGACTGACCCCGCATGGACTGGCTCCGCACAAACTGACCCCGCTCAGACCGGCCCCACCGGGGACGCCGCAGGACGCGCCTCTCGCTTGGGTCCCTGCCCACGGTGGTGTCCCCCTCGCCCCCTCCTTACGGCTTGACCATATCCCCTCCACTGGTGACCTCTCCCTTTCCCCATGGTGGTGTTCCCCTAAGCGTTTTCTTACAGGTATAGTTGACCATTCCCCTCACTATGGGTGTCCTCCTCTCCTTCCCCCGGTGCCCTCTCCCACACTCCTTAGAGGTGAGCTCATCCCCACCACCACTGCTGAACTCACCCTCATTCCCACGGGTGTCCTGCCTTCCTCCCCACAGTGCCCTTTCCCCTTTACAGGTGAACTTGTCCATATTCCCACGGCTGTCTTCAGCCCCCTCCCAACTGGTGTTTTCACCCCCACTGGTTATCTCATTCAGATCCCCATAGCTGTCCTTGCGTCTTTTCCACAGATGTCCTTGCCCCTATCCCCACTGGTGACCTCAACTCCTTACCCATGGGTGCCCTCCCCTTCTCCCCACAGTTCCCCCCCTTACAGGTATCCTTGCCCATATCCCCACTGGTGTCCTCACCCCCTCTCCACGGGTGTCCTTGCCCCTGTCCCCACGACCACCCTTGCTCTCATGCCCACAGCCACTCTCACCCCCTCCCCACTCCCCCCCAGCCCACCACCTTCACACCCCACGATGACACTGACCTCTCTCCCAGGGGCCACGGCCCAAAAGGTTCATAGTGGAGCCAGCGCTGCAGCTCCTGTTCCTCGGGTGGGCACATAGAACCTGCTTCCTCCGAGAAGTCCTGGCCAGCTGGGCTGGGCATCGCAAGGGCTCGGGGGGAAGTGGTGCCAGCAGCATCAGAGGTTGCACAAGTCCCTCTGGGAGGGAAGGGAGATGGTGAAGCGTCAGGACTCTGTAGTGCTGTGCCATGACTTGCATTTACAAGGTTAGGGCAAGGGCAGACTCATTAACCCAAAACTCTTCACCTTTCCAGAGGCAGCAGGACTACAACAAAATGAGCTGGAAATGGTGAATGGAGAGGACAGAGGGTGGCCAAGGAGTAAATGATTGTCATTCCCAAAAAACTTTGAAGTTATCAGGCAGCGAGTGTGGCATAAAGCCCATGGAGATGAAGCAGGTCTGAGCTCAGGACTTGGGGTGACAAGGTTTCCACCTGTACGGCAGAGAAATTCCCACCAGGCTGGCTTCTCCCCAAGATAATAGTCCAAGGAAGCAGGTCCTCATGTTGCCAGGAGTGACGGGGACCAGGACTTCTGAGAATGAGGGGTGAAAATGGACCAGCTAGAGAAGAGACTGTGAGAGACTCACTCCCCTGCTGAAATTTCTCCCCCCTGGGCTGTAGCAGTGGTGGCTATGGGCTGACCAAGGAAGAGTGAGGCCATCAGGGATGTCTCTCCTAAGTGGCAGCATGGAAGGTCACAAACTGGTCATCAAGATGGCAGAGAGAAGCAGTTGTGGCTGAGGGTGGTCATGGATCACCTCCACAGGGCAGGGGTGGGCCATGCAAGGGTCTGAGGGACTAAGCAAGAATGTGCCTCTACCTACTGCTTTTCTCTTACAAGATGGGGAAGAAGGTGGTAGGAAAAAGGCAAACCCAACACAACTGGTGAATGGTGGAAGGATTTTCTCCCTCCATGTCCTTTCCTCTGTGCAGGATGGGACAGTTACGCTGCAAAGGCAGGAAAACCCGCTACATCCTGTCCATCCAGTGTGATCCTGAGCAATCCCTGCTCCAACCAGGACTAGTTCCATGGATACAGGAAAGGTGATGCATAGCATAGGACCTGTTGTTGTGCTCATCTCCCCAGTTGTGCTCATCTCCACAGACCCTCCTTTTTCCTGATTTTTAGGGTCCATCCAGGCATTTAAATACTTGCAGGTTTAAAACCTATGAATGTCTGCCAATGAAGGTTCTGGCTGAATATGTACCAGCCACTCCATGTCACACCTGTGCTGCAGAGTTATTATCCATGCAGCAGAGGTAGCTAATAAAAATGATCATTAAATTAACCCCAGCACTTTCCCAGAGCTAAAGATGACAATTCTGGTTGATGCAGCATCTCTTCAAACAGCTGGAGGTTTCTGTGTTCCCCATAGGCTGTTTCTTCAGGCTTCAGAGAGAGAATCCTCCTCCAAATAGCTGCTCAGAAAGTCTGTCATGCTTGTCCTCTGTCAGAGTCCTGCCCTGGCACAGTCTGTGTGAATATTTGGGGAAGAACCAGGAGTGAGAGCTTGTTGTCAGAGTGCAGGAAGAAACCTGTGATGTTAGAAAGGGAAGAATCTGTGGGTGCAGGGTGGTAAAGGGAAGGATAAATTGTGTGAAAGGAGTCTGAGACTCTCTGTGAGTCAGTGCTGGATTTGCAAGCAGAGGAGGAAAGCTTTGCTAACAAGGACTGAATCCTCATGGCTGGCTGGCTTAGGCTTCAGCAGCTAAACACGTTTCCAAAGGGAGACAGGAGCAGAGGGCACTGTCAGTCTCTGTGAGCAGAATGACGGGAGAGCAGATGCTGTCAGAGGAAGCTGTCTCAGCAGGGATGGGCACAAGAACCATTCAGAGCCTGAAAGGGAAAAAAAATTACAACCCCTTGTGCGTGTGGGGAGAGGATCAAACATCACAGTCTTTTCCTTGTCACATCTGAGCTAAACCTGTGCTCACCACTGCTGGGGTGAGGCACTGAACCACAGTGTAACCTGGGTGGGAAGGCATCTCTGAGGGTCTCTAGTCCAGCCCCTGACTTCGAGCAGGAGATCAATCAACTGCTCAGCACCTTGTCCCATCCACTGTCTCATAGGATGGAGATTTCCCACCTCTCTGGGACCCTGTGGTGCTGTTTGATCTCCGTCACAGGGCAATTAATTTTGCTAACATCTAATCAAACCTTTCCTCCTTGACACTTGTATTTTGGCCTCTCAGTCCATCACTGCACCTCTGAGTCTATACCCTCCTGTGAGGTAGTAAAGAAAACAAGGAGATCTGCATTTAGCCCTCCCCTGAAACCCAGTTTCTCTCGTCCTCCCCTCCTACATCAGATGCCTGAGCTTCCTCAATTGTCTTGGTGGCCTTCACTGGACTCATCCCAGTATATCAGTGTCTTTCTTGTATTTGGGAGTCTGCAACCAGACACAGTTCCAGGCCCAACACAGAGACCTACCTATTCAGGATACCCTTCTCAGGTGGTCTGGGCTCTGTTCTATCAGATCAACATGCCAAGAGACTGGGCTCATAGTAAAACATTGTGTAATTCATTTGCTGGGACTTGAATTCAGGTTTCCTGAAGTTGTGGGATCTGAAAGTCCTCCTTCTCCTTCCAGAGAAAGGGATGGGATCAGGAGAATGCCATACTGGGTCCTCCCAGCCCAGAATCCTCCCTTCCACATTTGGGCAGCAGCCAGGGCACAGTGAAGGGTGTGAGATCAGGGCATGCACACAGCAAATATTCTTATGTAGCTCATATACTTCTAGAACCAAAGGTAGTATCATCATCCGGCATAAACCAGATTTTCCTTCCACAGATTTGTCCTGTGGATTTTAGTAACCCCTATTGACATTGAGCAGCAACAGCCACGTGTGGGAGCAGTTTCATGCCAAGGCGAGGAAGCATCTCCTTTTTTACTGATTTTACCGCTTGCTCATTTCACCTGGTGCCCCTGGTCTTGTTCTCCCTGTCCCTTACAGCTGTGTACACCTCAGTCATGGGCACCTCAGCTGACTGTCCCAGGCTGAAGAGTCCCAGTCTACGTGTTTATCTTTCAGCAGCAGCCAGGCTGGACCTTGGCTCATCCTTGCTGACCTTCTCTGTGTTTGAGGGCTTTTTACGGTCTACTGTACTGTGTTAGAGATGGATTATTCCTGAGTGGCCTTAGCCAACATACAGCCCACTGCTGCATATCTAAAATAAGTATTGTGGTTTCAACAATGGATCATGTTACATTTATTTTATGCAACTTCATCTACTATTTCATTGCCTGGAGAAGGTGAGGTCTTCAATCAGCCCTCTGGGATCACCTTTCCCCATATTTCTTAGGACCACATTCAAATGTCTTACGAGGTCCATCTCCTTTGCCTTTGCCAAGATCAAGTATCTTCTCTGGTAGCATAAATTCAGCTGTTTATATGCCTAATAATGTGATCACCTGCCAATGTGTGTGCATAGTACACAGGCGATGCACAACCTGTGTGCATGTGTGTGCATAACCCAATACCTGTATGGGTGATACACACACTGTGTGTCTGTCTGTGTCTGTGTCTGTGTCTGTGTACATGCCAATAACTATATGGGTGATGCACACACTGTGTATGTGTGTGTGTGTGTGTGTGTGTGTGTGTCTGTATCTGTGTCTGTGTATGTCTGTGTGTGTCTGTGTCTGTGTACATGCCAATAACTATATGGGTGATGCACACACTCTGTGTGTGTGTGTGTGTGTGTGTGTGTGTGTGTGTGCGCGCGCGCGCGCACGTGCACACCCCAATGCCTGTATGGGTGATGCACACTCTGTATGTGTGTGTCCCTGCACACCCCAATACCTGTATAGGTGATGCACACACTGTGCACACACTGAACAATTTGCCATCATCTCTCCATTCCTGCAGCAATCACTGCTGTGCAGCCGTGGGCAGGCAGCCGATCCACAGTGAATCTGCTCCATCCATCATTCCAGGGCTGGAGGGATGTGGTGCTACCAGTGACATGCCTGCAGTGAATGATGCAGCAGCATGACAGGCAAGAGGAAGGTAGAACAAGAATAAATCCAATTTCACTACTCATTATGTTTTCATTTGGTGTTAAATCACTGCCGGTAATAGTTTGTGACATGTATCCAGTTTTTATAGCCCTCTTTTGTGCTGCCTTTTCCATGGAGACTATAAATACCATCACAGACCTTCTCCTGAGCATCCTGGGATAAAGACCAGGCTGCAAAGATGTGAGACCCTGATGTGAGGACATGACTGCTGTGACCCCAGTGAGTGGTGCCACAGGGCATGGGGGGAGCCTTGTGCCTGAAAGAAATTGGAGGATGTTGTAGCTGATCCAGAGACATCATAGAGTCATGGAATATCCTGAGTTGGAAGAGACTCATGGGGATCATCAAGTCCAACTGCTGGCCCTGCACAGACACACCAACAACCCCACTCTGCCTCCAAGAGCGTCATCCAAATGCTCCTTGAGCTCTGGCAGCTTTGGGGCCGTGACCGCTGCCCTGGGGAGCCTGTTCAGTGCCTGACCACCCTCTGGGGGAATAACCTTTTCCCAATATCCAACCTAAATCTCCCCTAACACAGCTCCAGCTACTCCCTCGGGTCCTGTCACTTACTCACCAGAGTGAAAAGACCTTTGAAATGTGAGAAATCCCTCTCATCGAGGTGGGGGTTATTAGAAAAAAAGGTAATTTCGTCCCCAAAAGATGAACTCGAGCTGGCAGCCATGGGAAGAGGAGGAGGACGGGCAGCCAGCCCGGGAAGGCCAGGCCGTGACCGCTGCGTCATGTCACCGACACCCCGACTGACAGCGGCATGTGCGGGGTGGCTATAAATGCCGGCGGTGACTGACAGGGCGGGCAGCGACGGCCGCGGGCAGGGGCAGCCGCAGTCCGGCCGCCGCCATGGGCTCGACCCGCCGGGCCCTCGCCGGGCTCTACGGGCGGGCATCGGGCCACGCCGACGGCGCGGAGGAGGCCGAGAGCGCGGCCTGGGCCTCGCGGCCGGACCGGCGGAGTTACCTGCTGGGCATCCGGCCCCAGAACAGGTGAGGGCGGCCGGCCCGGGGGCAGGGGCTGCGCTGGGGGTGTCCCCGGCCTGGCTGCTGCCGTGGGTGCGGTGACACCGGGGATGGCGCTCGTGGCAGACACGCCGAGGGCGGGCGGCGGCTTCAGCGCGGGGGGCCGGGCGGGCTGCCCGGAGGTGAAGCCGCAGCAGGGCAGGGTGGACACTGCCCAGGCCGTGAGGCAACACCCGGCCCCAAACCGAGCTGGAAGTGGTGACCCACTGGGCCTGACCATCGCCAGGGGGGGATTCACCCCATGGACCATTCCCAAGGGCATAAAAACCCCCAATGGCTCGAGCTCTCCTGAGGATCTGGTGGGCCCCGGGCCAGTCCCTCACCTCCATGGAGGGATCTGGGGGTGTCACGGTTGTTGCCGGGGCAGGGAGTGTTGGTGCCGCACATCACCTATAGCTGGCTGGCTGTGTGGAGTCATGGAACCATAGAATAGAATCGTGGAATATCCACAGTTGGAAGGGACCCTCAAGGATCAGAGTCCAGCTTCTGGCCCTGCACAGACACCCCAATAATCCCACCGAGTCCCTGAGAGTGTTGTTCAAACACTCCTTGAGCTCTGGCAGCCTTGGAGCCACGGCCACTGTCCTGGGGAGCCTTTTCAGTGCCTGACTACCCCCTGGGGGAAGATCTTTTTCCCAATATCCAGCCTAAACCTCCCCCAACACAGCTCTAGCTGTTCCCTCTGGTCCTGTTCGGTCACCAGAGAGCTGAGATTGATCAGTGCTGTTCCTCCTCATCTCATGAGGAAGCTGCAGACCCCGATGAGGTCTCAGTTGATGGCCTCCCTTTTAAATCCTGGTGAACATGAGAGTCTGTCATTCCAGTTAAGCTCAGGGAACAGCACTGACCTTCCTGCCTTTATTGTAGTGAAGCTGCTCAACACCAGACACAGAGCGAGGGGCCACAGGGGTGCCTTATCTTATTGCGAAGAGGCATTTCTACAATGTAGATAGGGGCCAACAGCAATGAGAGCAGCATTCCTGGGTCAGGAATGGCCTCAGGCAGAGAGTCTGGGGTAGCAATAAGGCTTTGTTAGCAGTGGAGAAGGTATGATAAACATGCTGTCAGCTGAGCCTGACTGAGGGTAGCACACACAAAAATACAGGGCGATGTGCCAGTGGAGCTGAAGGTGTTGGTGATTGCGTGAGATGTTAAAAAAAAGCCTTGAAATTGCTTTGAATTCACTGGGAATGCTCTTCAGTCTCTGAGCTCTCCAAACAAGTGTGCCTCTTCCCTGCTGATGGTTTATAAATAATCCATTTCCAGCGTGTCAAGCATTGATGCCTCAAAGAGTCAGACATTCATAAAAATAAACACAGGACCAAAAGAGATAAAAATGGGCTGCTTGGAAGTCAGGTGTTAAAAGTGGGGTAACGCCAAGGTGAAGCTGCCTAAATTCAGTTCCTTTGTGCTGGCATCAGGGGGTGTGAGCTAATTGCAGTCTGGCTGCACACAGTGGCATCTGCAGCACCAACAAATGCCAATAAAGGGTCCACAACCTGCAGCCTCGGGAGAATCTCTAACTGAGCCCAGTGACTCCATTCTGTGGATTACAGGCAGAGAGAGGATTTAATAAAGATGATGTTGAGGTGTTTGTGTTGCCTATAGCTTGAGTTTTATTCCTTCTGACTGTGCTCAAATCAGCTTTAATCAGTTTAACTGTAAAGGAGGGTTCATCCATTCTACAAGCAATGTCTCCAGTGTTCCCCAAACCCCCTAAGTTTTCCTTAGGGCTGCTGAGGAAGGCATAGGGTTATGTAGTGCTCCTGGGCAGTGCACCTGGTGTCTGTTGTCTGGGTCAACTCTGTGGCTCTGGTGTGGTAAATCCAGCCTGTCTGCAAAGCTCTGAGCCCTGAACCCCTTGAACTTGTCAGGCTGGTGCTGCCATGGCTGCACCCCAATTTCCATCCATGGGAGCCTAATCCTGGCAAAGGGACTCTGTGCTGCCACACTCCAATCTGTAGCACATTCAATTTCCACAAATTGTCCAGTCCTTTTTCCAACCCACTTATGTTCATAATTGTCAAAGCCTGTGGCAACACAATTTCCTTTTGCCTGTTAACTCCACTGTCTGCCCCTTCTGTCATAAGAAGAGGTGAATAAATGCTCACCAAATAGCAAAATTGGCCTTTCCCTGTCATAGCAACTTCCAGTTTCCCCGATGACTTAAGGAGCAGTCACATGAAATTCTCTTTCCCTGTGGAGCCCTACAAGTGCTGAAGGCTTGAACCAGGTTGTGTGGAAATTGTGTTGTTGTTGTCCAAGGTACAGGGTAAGGGCTTGAATGAAATGGGGCTTTTTGTCCTGTAATTAGATAATGGATTATAACAATTCTGGAAAGCAAGTGAGTGGAATGGTGCAGCAAGGAGACTTTCAGAAAGCAATTATGAGTTTAATTAAATCCAGGAACATCTGGAGAGCTTGCCTGGGAGAACTTGAAAAGCAAGATGAGCGACATGCTGAACGGCAGATAACATTAAGCAGTTCTCTTTAACACAGAACAGATTAAGCTTTGGTAGGTTTGGAGCAAACAAAGGCATGGGACAAGTGATGCAGACACAGAATTGTGGTGGGAGGCTGCTGTGGTGGTTAGAAAACAAAAATGGATATTCTGCTCTGAGGAAAATGTAGGGGTTTTTTCAGACTTCTCTGTTGCTGTCTTGATATGTATTTAATCAAAGTGTTTGCCTGCTCTTTTCAGCCATACTTAAAGCAGTAGAAAGTCTAGTGGCATGGTACAGGTACATGCAAACATCTTTAGGAAAAGAAACTGAGGTTGGGAATCCCTGGAATCCCTGCTTCTGGGGTGACTCATGAACATGTTCTGCAATCAGCTCTGGGGCCCCAGCACAGGAAGGACATCAGCCCATTGGAACGAGTCCAGAGGAGGCCACAGAATGATCAGAGCGCTGGAGCACCTCTGCTCTGATGAAAGGCTGAGAAAATTGGGGTTGTTCAGCCTAGAGAAGAGAAGGTTCAGGGTGACCTAATTGTGGCCTTCCAGTAGTGGAAGGGAGCCTGCAGGAAAGATGGAGGGAGAGTGTTTACAAGTGTCTGGAGGGACGGGACAAGGGGGTATAGCTTCCCACTGTCAGAGGGCAGGGTTAAGTTGGATATTAGGATGAAATTCTTGGCTGTGAGGGTTGGGCACAGGTTGTCCAGAGAAGCTGTGGCTGCCCCATCCCTGGAAGTGTTGAAGGCCAGGTTGGACGGGGCTTGGAGCAACCTGGTCTAGAAACCATAGTAGGGAGGTGGAATGAGATGAGCTTTAAGTTCCTTTCCAACCCAAACCATTCTGGAATTGTGCAGAGGGCAGTTTGGATGATCTTAGTTGGTCTCCCTAATCTTATAGGAGGAAAGGGATGTTGTGTAAATTGAAGGATATGAATTTGGAAACCAGAACATGCTTTTTCTGGTTTTTAACTTGCAGAATATGTCAGAGGCATTGCTACAGGGGCCAAAAGAATGGAGGTGTTAAAAATGATTGTAGAGAGAATATCAACCTTTTATTAGACAGAGTATTCAGAGTATTTATGGTTTGTACCCTCAGGAACTGCTGTTTATGAAGGATTTTCCCTGTGCTCAGACAGCTCAGTGTCAAGAGATCACTGGGTTTCCTTTGCTGGTCTTTTAACATACCTGATACTGGACAATGTGAGGAGCAGCTTATGGTCATGGTGGTTTGCCTTCTGCCCTGGCTGCTGACAGGACTTTTTTATTTTGGGGTAGCTGTTTTGTTGTTTGTTTTTGCTTTTTTTTTTTAAAAAAAACCCCTCATGTCTCAAAGCGCTTGACTATAAGTATTTCACAGAGTGAGAGGAGGAGCTGTCAGTCCTGTCCGGGGTCTGCATTCATAGGCCACAGCTCCAGCACATCTCTTTAGGTGTCCCTTTTCTAAGAACTAGTGAGTCTGGAGAATGTCTTGTGCAGAGAGATGCAATTTTATACAAAATCTTCACCTGTGTCCCAGGCAAACTCCTCTGCTGGTGGCAATGTGCACCTCTGGCCTCATGCAGGTGTCTGCTCCTTGCTCTGGTTAGAGCATTGCCTCCTTGCTTAAATATATTTCTACTGTCAGAGCTGCATCATAAACAGATATTTATAGAGTGTAGTGACATTGCCTCTGATCTTTTCTTGGACGACTGTCCCTGTTCGGGGTGGCAGTTGAGCTCAGGAGACAGCCTTGCCACCTGGCTCTTCTGGCTGGAAACCATTCCCAATCTTGTCCCTCTTGCTTTGCATGTAATATCAAATGAAGGAGAAAGATCTGTTGCTATAATAAAGTGTGCTGGAAACTCAGGAGCACTTGTTTCCTGAAAAGCATGTTTAGCTCAGAGGAGTTCCCTCTTCAGCAGCTGGGCACCTGTAACATGCTATGTGACCTTGCTGTGGCAAGGAATGGTGTAACTCCCTGGTAAGGTGCCAGCTGAGGCACCTGAGAGCATTCAGTCAGTTTGCTTTGTGGGATGGAATTGTCCCAAACTCTAAAAGGAGGGACAGCCAGTACCCACTGGAAAGGCAAAAGTAAAGGCATCAATGATTCATCTCCAGACCCTGTGATCTGTAGGACAGAGGTATCTGTTTCCCATTGGTGTAATTATCTGCACAGTGATGTCTGGTGTGAGTGGGGCTCCTTGGCAGTGGATAACAACACTGAATAACCACCACAAACAATCCCAAAGTGGGATTTCTAAGCCCTCTTTCTAAAGCCTCGTGTCCCTGTATCTGTACCCCTTAGAAAACCAAGCAGAGCTGAGTGTGTAGGTGATACCTAAGGCTGGAGGAGCTGGAGCTGGCCAAACGGTGCCCTTCAGGGTCACTGTTAAAATTCAGAGTATATCACATGTTACAGCTTTTGTCTTCTCTGGAAACCTCATAAATGTAGATCTTCCCCAGGTCAGAGATCCCATCTCATTGTATGGAGGGGAGAGTGTGGTCCTGTCCAAACCAGGCACCTCCTGTGCCGCAGCAGATGCAGTTCTCAGGAGATGAAATTAAAACCTTCTCTCTCCTTGCTCTGTTTCAATGAGGGGAGGAGGATCTGGGGTGAATGCGGTTGTTATCTCACAGACTCAGTCTTAACACTTCACAGAATCGCTTCTGGTCCAAGAAGAGGAAGGTGGAAGGGCTGTTACAAGCAATTTTATTTTCACTTTTCATCTTTTCTATGCACAGTGAGCTGCCAGGAGGATGTCACCTTTCCTGGGCTACTCATTGTCCAGTATTTGCTTTGCTTTCTTTTATCATTTCTCATTCCTTTGTGTCTTTCTAAGTTTAATTTGGGCCATAAAGGCAGCAATAATTCAGAGTTAAAATACACAGATCTGAGCCATCTTCAGAGCATTGCAGAGGCTGATACAGGAATGTGTGACTTTATTTATTGTTTTCCACCTTCTCTGTTAATGAAATCTAGCTCTGGATTATTACACGGAAGTCCATGTTCATCTCAGCACAAAGTAAATTACCTACAGGAAAAAAAAGCCGTATTTCTGCTGCTCCGACATTGATTCGGTCTGTGACCTTGACAAGCAAAAGCTCAATATATCCATTTTCCAGTCTGTGAAATAACTATGTGTCTTGTACAGCAACACAGCCCTCCCAGCTGCTTTATCGGGGCCTGCTGATAGCTGCTGCCATGGTGTATGAACACCAGCACACTCGTTCTGTGTGTGCATGGAGTGCTTGATAAGGAGCGGGATACATGGCAGGAAAGCAGCCCTAAGCATAACCATATGGACATGAAAGCCTCATTATTGGCTTTTAAATGTTGAAAAGGGTTTGCTGCCGACAGCTGAGGTGGTGTTTGGGGTGGCTTGTATTTGTCTCAAGTAGTATTAACCTTGGAGGCAGACAAGTTCATAGGAAACCTTATACTTGGAAGTCTGTATGTGCAAAACATGCCAAATAATGTCACGGGTCAGAGAGTCAGTGAGGGGATTGCCAGGGCTGTCCCTCTGTCCATCTCCCAGGATGGACAGGCTGCCCTGCTCTCTGTGGACTTCCCGAGGAGATTTTGTGCAATGCTGGTCCCCTCAAAACATAACTCAAAGGTCTCAGCTTTGCTGTCATGGACTCGTTTTGCTGTTTCCCTCCTGCACTGGACAGATTGTGTGACTCAATTTTTGTGCTGTGGAAAAGCACAGAAAAATATTGATGAGTGCTGCAGCTCAAGCAGCTTGAGTCCAGGTGCTTGTCCATATGAGGATGGAGCCACTGTTAAGCTTATTTCAGGGTCTTCTGAGCTCTTGCTGACTTCTATATGAGGAGTGAGCTGGAAGGAGAAGGATTTCTTTATCTCGGGGAGAAGAAATACTGAAAGAGGGTAATTTCATGGAGTGATTGCATGAGAAGGTTAGGAAAGGTGCCAGATTGAAAATGTGTGTTTTTCAAGCCATTAGCTTTTCAGTGCCAGTGGGGTGATGTACCAGCCCAGGCCATCAACTTGAGTGGTTAAAAAAAGTGAGTGGTGTTGACAGTTCTGCCTCCTGCCCTTGCAAGACTGAAATTTGGCAAGTGCATGAAAACAGGGAAGGCTGTCTTCACTTCTAAAGAAAATTATGAGTAGTTGAAGGACTAAAACATTTAAGAGGATGACAAATGGACAAAGGAGTTTGAAAGCATCTGATAAAACAGTTTAAAGAAGAATTGAGACTAGTAGAAGGTACGTGGTAGAGGGGTATAATTCTGTGTCCAGTTGTTAATTAACAGACCTATATTTTAAGAACTAGCTTATGAAAAGCTGAGCTTCACTTCATTGATGGGAAGTGCCTGAGGATGCCTCCTCCCACAGATGCTGGACATGCCTGGAGCAGAGCTCTTTGAACTCCACTTCTCCAAGAGAAAGAAACCTTATACTTGAGACTGATTCACCACTTTAGATGTGTTCCTCAGGATAACATAAGTGTTTGCATTCATCCAGTAACCGTAATGGCCCTGAGCTTGCTCGAGGGAGACACATCCACTGCTGATGCTGCATTTCCTTAGCAGAGCCCTGTGCTGTTTGTGCTAATAAGTCCCTGGAGAGCCCACGGCACAGACAGCCCAGTCCCAGCGAGGATCAGACCAGGCACACTGGGATTTCCAGGTGGCTGGGCTGGGTTCAGAGTCTGATGCACGGATCTACACGGATATGCTGGAACATAATTGAAGTGAAGCACCAGCTGCCTGCAGGCAGGGCTGTGCTGGCTGCAGCAGCCAGTTTGATCTTCCTCTCTCGGGGTTTGAATCTCTAGTCTGAAAAGCAAATTTAGCATATTGAGGTTAAACTTCAGTTAATACATCATGGCCTTTTTCTTCTGATAATATCAAAGCTCCTCAAGAGACCCTCAGTCCAGCATTCAGCATCGTCTCAGGATGTGCAGTGAATAAAACCCACGTTGTCTTAACGCTGGGGATTGAGAAGAAAAGCACTGTCAATGCTCAGTGTTTGATCACATGCATGAGCACAAGGGGTTCATGGCACAGACACCCTTCCTTCTGACTCCTGCTATTTTCTTTACATCCAAGCCAAGGCACATCCCCATTACTCTTATGCAAGAAATCATGGTTACAACCACACTTCTGCCTACACTAACACTCTCCAGCAAGGACTTTGGGATCTTCCCTCAACAGTCGCCCAAGGCCTTAGCATTCCTGGAGGGTGAACAGTTGAAAAGTTGGTGATTGAGACAGTCTGAGCCCATTAGTTGTGTTTCCAGCCAGCCAGAGCTGCCTGGGGGCAGCCCAGAGCACAGGGATGCACCCGCCCATGGGATCACCTGGGGTGATTGTGTTTGGGAGGAACATGGGGAGGATGAAGCTGGATCCCTTGGAGGTCAGGACATGGTGAGAGCAGCAGGAGGTACAATTTGAGCTCTTGGAGCTCTGAGAGTGTCTGTGAGTGAAGAGGGCAAGGTGAGGTGGTGGTCAGTAAAGCAGGTAATGCAAAGGTGTATCTGGCAGTGCCAGAAAGGCCATGGAGCTCACAGGGATGTTGCAGATGGTTGAGCTCAGCCGGACAAAGTTCCTCTGTCTGGCTTCTCCCGTGGATCAGCACAGCTCATGAAAGATGGATTGTGTGAGTGATCCTCAGCCTGCTATGGTTAATGTTTGATTTTCCCAGCTAGATAATGCCCAACCTCTGGCATCCTCTGGCTGCATGAACAGCATTTGGCACTGGGAAGGGATTGAGACTGTGTGGCTGTGGGTGGAAAGAATGAAGCCACTGCCAAAAGGCCAAGTGCCACCCATGTTTTTTGGGGTTAATGCTGCTCCTGAGTGGCTGTCTGAAACCTCTGCTGTCTTTGCTCTCCTGAAGGAGAGGAGTCAGTGAGCCCTTCAGCATTTTTTTTCCCCAGTGAAAATGGGCGATGATTTGTGTCAGGCCTTCAAGCTGAACTACTTTTTTCTTATATTCACTCAGAGGTTACACCTCCACAGATGGAATGTACAGTTGTCAGGAGCACTTTTCAGAGTCTCTCTGTCATCATTTTTAGGGCAAGTCTTGGAGTCCTGCTGACTTCCACATGACTGGGACTCACACATTTGGGCAGGAGGCCTGAAGAGGTGCACCTTCAGGTGGACCTTCAGGTGGTCCTTCCTGCTGTCTTCTGTAGCACCTTCACAGAGCACTGAAGTTTGGTGGTTCACTGGTCTTCAGAGCAGAAGCTGAAAAGTTTTAATCTGTCTGCATGGATGGAGTGGAAGTTTGGCATTCCACATCCCAGAGGGGATATCAATGCTGTAGTCACTTCTGAAGCTCCAGGGTGAGGCTGTTGCATAGGCACAACTATGTATCTCACTGGAATTAAAACCCAGAGTTTAGAAGCTGCTGACTCGCCAGTCCTTGTTTAGTTTTAGACTTTTGATTGCTACTTGAGTGAGCTCGGGACTTGAGGAATGGCTCCTGACTGCAGCAGTTCCATGCAGAGAGGTTGTTTCCTGCAGCCTGCAAGGGGCTGCTGCCACAGTTTGGCAGTGTGGCCTTTTGGCTAGAACATGAATCCTTGAAGACATGCTTTTGGGAGAGGTGGTGACTACTGGTAAGTAGTTTATCGGGGTGTCCCTTGTGCAGGACTTGGGTGTTTGATTTTGTTCCCTGAATTGGTTAATGTTACAACAAAGAAAGCAAAACCTGTAGATTCTTGTAAAGTCTACTTGTGTTATTTTATTTTAATGTTTTGCCAGACCTCAGTGCTTTGGTTGGCAGGCTGGAAATCTGTGTGTAGTGACCAGGAAGCTTTCAACTTCTCCCAGGAGCTGTCCTTGGAAGCACAGAGGGCATCCAGCTCAGGCCACCTGTTTGCCAGCAGAGAAGGGGGGTCCCGGTCTGTGCTCCCTCCTGGCGTTTAATCGGACACCTCCCGGGGGGGAGTTGCCTGCTTTGAGCACAATGCATGGAAGGCTCAAGGTGCTGCTTCTCAGAAACCTACTTGTATAAATGTCCTGTCACTGGTTCTCTGCAGTTAATGACCCTTTCATTTTCACAGCCTTTGATTTCAATTGACAATGTGGCTTGCTCGTCCTGGCAGGCAGCCTAAGGCAGCTGTACCTTCTTTTAATAGGAACTCTGACCTCTGCAAAACGACTCATCATTAATACGTCTCTGTAACGGTTTGTTTATTTCAGCTCCTTTCCATGCTTCTCTCTCTAATGGTTTTTATGCTGTTTTTTGCTTAGCTTATCAAGCAGCAGATTCTGTCCCTCCAGTTTAGGAAGGTAAAACTGCGTTGCATTAAACTGTTCTGACCAAGCACTTTTCTGAATCTGCCTGCACACGATTAACCTGAAGTGCTTTGGTACTAATTAATTAATCAGTCGAGAGCCCTGAAGTGATCTAACAGCCTCATTCTGCATGATTGGATCCCTAATACTTTCTTGAACTGCAGACAGAAAAGTGAATGTTCATTGTAATTCCTGTATTAAGGTGCAAGAAATATTCCTCTTTTTTAGCCAGATGTTGGGTGTTCAGCTACTTCTTGATAATTAAAGTGAGACTTCCATACAGAAACATTAAAAATTGGATGTGCCTGCCCTGACACTTTCAGGGAAGAGATTTTCTTCCTTCTCAGACATTGTTGTGAGGATCCTCATTCACTTGGACTCTGCCCCAAAATGCACTTGTAGAGCTGTACTTTGCCTTTGGCCAAAGAACACATTTGGAAATCAGTTGGCTTTGCTGGTTTGCTGCAAAGGCAGGTAGAGGAATGACCATGGAGGGCAAGGCCTCTCCACGACACCCCTATAGCTGTGGGATTGCCAACCAAAAAGTCAGAAACTAAGAAAATCATGATGAAGAGGAATGCACTTCTCAAATCTCCTTTTCCAGCAGGCTTTTGTATGGAAATCCCTCTTTAATGTGAAAAGGCTACTGAATTGCCAGGGTTCCTTCCTAGGCTCCAGGGCTTTTTCTGCCCCAAGGATGCAGCTCCAGGAGGGCCCAGAGGAAAAGCGGTTGGTGCTTTGTGTCAAATTCATGGAATACTCTGAATTACTAGTTTAGAAAGCAATTTGAATTGGACAAGCCTCCTTTGCAGCTGGAGTGAGTCAGCTGAGAGCCCCACAGTGCCCAGGCTCCAAACCCCCTGTGACCAACACAATGGTTTCTTTGAAAGACTCAATAGACCTTCCAGGCTTCCTGCCAAGAGTCACTGGGTAAGTCTCTGATTCATCTGCCGAGCCTGTGGAGCCCGCAGCTCCTGACCACGCTGCTTTCCTAAACCATTCAGTAGCCTTTGCTGTATTTCACTTGGTTGTGGGGTTTGCACTGAGTGGACCAGACTTATTCCTGGTGCTGCCTGCTGGTGCTGGTGGCGTGGTGCTGGGATTAAACTGGGTCCCAAGTGTCACTGTGTGTGTGTGCATCACTTGATTTTTAAGATGCTGATGCAGTTGCTCTCCTGCGGGAGTATGAAATGTTCATTCATGCTTGGAAGTTCCTTTATGTGGATCTAAAAGGCATTTACTGGTATGGGGCTGGGGATCTGTATTTTGAGGGGAGTATCAAAACCCTACCAGTAACTGCCTTGGTACTGGATTGTTTGCCTTGCTCCATGGAAATGGGCGTTTTTTCTCCTGGGGTTGGAGTTTGGAAAGGTTGCTCTGGTTTAAAACAGTTTGTGACTCCCACAGCCCTTTCCTGGCCCCACAGTTGTGTGAAGAGTTGCTTGCCAGGACCACCGTCCTGTGGACTAGTGATTTTCACAGAAAAGAGTCTGAGCTGTGGAATTTGGTTTTTTACCCCATACCACAAATATGTTTGGATACAGACAGTGCTTATAACCCTCATTCAGTAGATGAGTCAGGTTTGCAACAGCCCGAGCTTCCCCTGTCCCGACCCTTATCCAGCACAAGGTTCCTGGGAGCTGCGTGAGACTCCCACAGCATCCCAGGCATTTGTTTCTCAGGGATTCCTCCCACTATCTCTTACAAAACCATTCTAGAAAGAAGCCAGAGTGAAAATCATGACACTGCACCCTCCAGGTAAGTTTTCAGGGTGGATGGAACAGGTAGTTGCTGTGGCTGGAGCTTTCCTGACACCTTCAGCCATGTCTGCTTAGTCCCTGTCACCTTAGCACCTGCCCTTGCTGGTTCACACTAAATATGGGGTTTTCTGGTTTTTCCTCAACAAGTTTGCTTCCTTAGCAGGTTGAGCATGAGTAGCAGCAGCACCAGCATCCTGCCTGCAAGCCAAGGGCTGTGTGTGAGGCTGGGATTCTCCTGGTGGAGCCCCCACCATGTGCTCTGAGCCCTTCTGCTCATGGTAGAGCTGTGTCAGGAGCGGTTTAGGGGTTTGCTCCACCCCTTGCATGTCTAGAAGCTGATCACTTGTTGAAGGAATGTCTTTCACTGCTGAAAATTGTATAAATAGAGCTGTCAGCTACCAGTTCTCTTGCAATATTTGCTGCTTCTGCCAAGATCCTTGCACTTGAGACCATGGGGTCCCCTCTCCTACTGTAAACATGTAGTGTTTTAATTGCAGAGGGAAAAACAAAATAAGAAGCTCTTCACTTCTAAGAGCCTCAGAGCATTATCTGAATGAAGACCCAATTTGGATTTGAATAATTTCCCTTTATTTAAGAAAGCCCACATCTTCTGGGACTTCCCTCAGGGGTTGGCAGTGCTGGATGAACACAGTGATGTATTGCTCTCATTGAACAGTGCTGAAGCACCTGGGCAGTCCAGGGTCCACTTTGGAGCTTCACAGTTTGCACTGTTTGGATAGTTCTGGCTATTTGGGTGTCCCACCCTGAACTGTGAGGTCAGTGCCTGAACTCAAGGAGTAGGGAGTGTGAGTCCTACCTGCAGTAGTGAGGTGTTAAACAGGGAATGAATATCATCTTCTTGGCTAATTCCTGAGCTCATAAAGCTGCCAGCCAGGCTCAGGTCTCCCTCAGTGAGCTGTCCTACAGCAGGCAGCTTTTCTTAATTCTCAGAGGGCTGCTGTGTTCAGTTCTCACATGGCCTGAAAGGACATAGGAATTTTTCAGAAATAAAGAAAAATCCTAATGAACAGAACAGCACTTGAAACACTGGAGGTTCAGAACTGGAAATGACTTTGTTAGCTCTGACCCTGCTGACTGGCTGAAGAGGTGTTTTGGTGTAATCAAGAACTAAAATGGTTCTTGACATTCATTGCCTTGAAAACCATAAGGGCTAAGACAAAGAGAATGTCTTCCAAATGACACTTTAAATTGCCAGTCATCTTAGGAGGGAGAAATCAGTCAGATGCCCTGACACTGGACTGGACTTGTGAGCAAGTGTAGGGATGATGGGAGGAAAGAGGGCACACACAACAAGAACACAGGCTGTTGAGATGAGACAGAAAGTGGACCCTTTGATTTTTCTGGTGCTTTGATCTCTAAGAAATGCTTCTTGAATCTTCCAGGAGCACCTTCTGCGCAATCATTTCTCAGCTGACGGAGGAAACACAACCACTATTTGAAACCACTATCAAATCCCGTTCTGTGTCCGAGGACTCTGATGCTAAATTCACGTGCATAGTGACAGGTAACAGTGTCTTCAGTGAATAACCTGGTCCTCACCTGCTGGACTTGTGCTAGTTAAACTCTGCAGCAAGTGATAACAAGGATAACAAGCCCACTGTTGTCAGGCTGCCAAGCAGAGAATCGGCAATTGCATGACAATTTTAGCTTTAATTTAAGGGAGGGGGGAAACACCTGAGAGTGTAAAGAGGCAAAGACATAAGCTAACATCTCAAATAAGGCAAATGAAAGGCCAGAAGATGGAATATGCTGGTTACTGCTTGAACCAGTTACATTTTATGGTCCTAATCTCTGCTGCTTCTCTAATCCTGGACACCATAACTCAGGAATGTGCAGTTTTGAAGACTAAGGCTATTGTACTGGAGCCAACTCTGTCTGTTTTTGCTGACTGTAGATGATTAGAGCGTTTGCATCAGCAATGAACTTCTGGGTCTGTTGACATCTGAAATAGAAGCTCATTTCTGCACAATGAGCTAAAATCTCCCTTTGGGCAGCAAGGGGTTAAGCCAAAAAGAGGAGGTGGAGGGAGAGACTGAAAAAGAGGGCTGGTGCTGTGTCACTGAGGTGAAGTGCCACAGCAGTGTGTTGGTGTAGAGGCAAGTGGCTCCTTCAACTCCTCCACTGATGAGATTTTGTTGTTTAAGTATTGACACTCTAAAACCTCTGCTCTCTGTGGTATGTACCTGTTAACAACTCTGGGATCCTGACCTCGCTCATGTTAGTTATTCTGATGCCTTACTCAGTGAGAGACATTAAACAAGTTTGTAAATTTTAGAAGGAGAGTATTTCCAGTGAGCCTCTTTGGCACAAGGACCAAGGCTTTCCTAAGAAAATCTAGTTTGCCATTAGAAACGTGCTGGAAATAAGCTGAGCACCAGGAAGCACAGCCTGAGCCCTCTGGGAGCTGCAGGTATTGAATTCTTGGCTTTTCTCACATGGATTCTCTTGTTCTGCAGGTCTGACTTCATGAACTTAGGGGGTACATCCGATATACTGATGTTATTGAGGCTTAACTTCAGCAGACCCCTTCTTGATGCTTCTAGAGTCAAAGTGGGCTGCTAGGGACATGCCTCCAAACCATTCTGTTTGGGGATTCATTAGAAGGGCTCTTCCCAATTTAAGTTCTCTGAAAGCAGGAGCTTGACATATTGTGCAGTACCATGGAGCTCACCTTTCTGTAAGTGTCAGAGGTGAGAAAATGCTTAGAATATGTTGGAAAATCCAGAGTAACAGCCCTGGCTTCTCTGAGTTTCTTAAATCGCCACCAGCTGCACTTTGAGGTTGACATGTTGCTCTAATGAGCTCCATCTCTCCCTGGTCTCTTGCACCAGGTGAAAAACTTGACCTGATACTGGCCTTATTTTCTGTCCAAGTGAAGGAAGTTGTCAATGAGTCTCTTCAGCATGTATTGTGATATTTTTGTGCTTGGTAAACTTGGTTGGTGGATGTCTTTATGCACTTAAATTAATAAACCTACAAAAATAGGTATTTTCATGGAAATGTTCTTAGAATCAGCCTTGATCACCTGTGGCATCTCCTGCATGTGCTCCTCTGGACTGCTTTAGGAGCTCTTTGGGAGAGAGGGCAGGAG
The DNA here is from genome assembly GCA_035583235.1 of Hafferia zeledoni. NCBI lineage: Eukaryota > Metazoa > Chordata > Aves > Passeriformes > Thamnophilidae > Hafferia > Hafferia zeledoni. The sequence continues at coordinate 17,364,095 of JAWWEV010000018.1, read as the reverse complement.
CTGGGAAGCATATTCTGACTGCAGAGCCTGGTCAGTAGTTCAGGTATCTCACCCTGCCATGACATTTATGTTCAACTGGGAGACGTTACTGGGAGAAAGGAAGTGGCAGTGGTATCCCTGGCCAGTGACCAGAGTGGAACCAGTTTGGTCCCAAGGCTATGGCCGCAGTCCAGGAACACTTTGGTGGTGGCAAAGGGCAGACAGTCAGCTGCTCCTGTTTTGACGCTCAAGACACAAATATGGATACATGACCTACAATAACATCTTAAAATTTTTTGCTGCTTCTTGACCAATAATGAGAGTTACAGGGCAGGCCCACGTCAGGGAATACTTGGACTAGAACTGGGCATGTCCTAGGAAGACAGAAGGATGCAAGTGTTTGAATAGTCAATCTCCAGAATGTGCTGAGTAGTGCAGGCAGCAAAAAAGCACGTCAGGCAGAGGCAGGTTCCTGATGCTCTCAGGAGGAGGCACAAACCTTCCTTTCCTCCTGTTGACTAGTTCTGCCTGCTGCCAGTGTCCCTACTACATCTGATTTGATTGTTTTGGGTCAAATCCTGCATCAGTTATGACATGTTTTCTTTTTTTAGACAAAATTAGTTCATCCTTTGTTCTCTGAGAGATATGAAAAAGGGAACATTTCCATTTACTGTGCAGCTTTACCCTGTGTTTCTGCACCAAGTGTTTTCCTTAGTGGGTCTGTCTGGACTTTGGGATGTCGAGAGTCATCACAGATCCTTCCCAGTAAGCGAATATTGCGCTTCTGTCTTCAGAGTGACCCTTGGTGGAGATACAAGGATGTTCCAGCTTCTCAGTCATTTCCATACAGCATTGGCTGAGAAGAGAAGATGTTGGCTGATGAAATGGGGGGGCTTGGATGAAGGTGCCTTGTCCTGTGATTGTTTGTTAGGGAATGAGTCCAGCCAGGAGAGGTGATGGCTGGATTTAGCCAAGACCACTGTTGTAGAGCTGCCTCCTCAGTGCATTTTCAGCCCTCATTAGGCAGGCTTAACCCCTCTGACCTGGCTTCCCAAATCATCAGCTCAGGAGCGTGATCCCATCACTGCCTCCGTGGTTTTATTGCAGAGTAGAGAGGGGAAAGGGCTCTGCCAATGGCCTGGGGAAGAAAACTGGGGTAAAGTGAATAGATGGTCACAAGCTTAGTGAATGAGGATTTTAATAAGGATAAAGGAGCTTGACTTGTTGCACCTGTGGTGGCCCTTTGAGGGAAGTGTTTGAAGGATGAGAGGGAAGTGCTTAGATGAAGGATGCCTGGAGAAGTGCAAGAGGGGTTTGGGAGTGGGGTAGCAAGTACAAGAGCAGAGAACAAACTACTGGGAGATGAGGATGCTTGGGTTTGGGGCAACTAGAACAAGGGAAGGATGGAGAATGAGCACTGCTCACAGGCTGGTGCTATGGGGAGCTACTGCCCTTTGTGAGTATCTGTCCCTCCTGTCAGCATTCCTAGAAGTTTTGTCTTTGTGTGCTGGTGGGGTTTAAATCCATGAAGCCAGAAAGAATGAGGTCTTACCATGAATTTTACTCCCCAAACTGCCTGAAGCCCCTACTCCACGTAGCTTGTGAAGAGCAGAAACAGAAAACTGTGGAGATCATGTGTAATGGTTCTAAACTCTTACCACCTTCCCAAGTTTCAGAAGACTACACTCCCTCATTCCCTGCCCCCCCAAAAAAATTTAAAAAGTAAGTTACTTTAAACAGAGTTGCTCTGGGTGATTTAGGATAGATATATTAAGAACTGTTTTGGATTGATATTTTAAGCACTGTTATGGATACGGTCACCAAAGCTTTGAAGACTTCTCAGATTGGAACAGCTTTCAGAAAGAGAATGTTTGATCTAAACCTGGCAATCTCCATAAAAGAAGAATCCTTGTTCTGGAAAGTCTCCTGAATCCTGCAGTGGCTGGAGCAATGCTGCTGGAAGACACACTTCCCAAAACACTTTTGCTGGGCCTGAAGATGTGCACTGGACACCTGCCCTCCTCCTAGGAGTGCCCGGCACCACTCTGTCTGCAGCTGTGGGGCTGGGGCTGGGGGAGGCAGGGGACCAGCAGCTGCCAAATCCGTCCCGGCACCAGCCGCACGGGGGGTCCGTGGCAGTGGCAGGTTTTGGAAAGAGGAGTGTTGATATATGCTCAGGGTGGCTCATGCATCTGGTGCCCTGCAGGATGGCAATGCCCACTGATGGAGCCCTGTCCCATCCAAGCTGTGGATGCTGTGGTTGCAGGGGATGTGCCAGGAGTGATGCCTGCCCCTGTTCCCTGCCCTGGACCGGGGGAATTTATTTGCTCAGCAGCCTGAAGATGGATGCCTGCAGCGTCAGCGGCAGCTCCCCTCCCCATGCCAGAGAGCCCCGTCCCTGCTCAGGCATCTCTCCATCCCCTGCTTGGCTCCAGTTACAGCCCCTAGGGAGGGATGGATGGTGTTTGGACAGGCAGCTGGGGCCACTGCCCCTGCGTGGGAGGTGGGAAGCCTCTCAGTATCCCTCTGTCTGCAGACTTCCAGCCAGCACTTGCCTGCAGCTCCCTTTGACTGCAAGGCTGGAACATGTAGTGGGAGCTGGTCCCTCCCTGCTTGCAGTGGGCTGGTACAGCGGTAGCCCCTCGGAGGGAGCAGGTAGCCTCAAGGACACAAGTGCTACAGGTCAAAGGGAGTTTAGGCTTAGCAGGAGGAAAAGCCTTTCCTCGAGGCACTGCACAATTATGGAAAGCACAGCTCTTTCCGGCAGATGTCAGCTGGGAATGGAAATCAGCTGCAGAGGCCACGGGGGGACATCACAGGGCTTCTCAGAAATGATCTGCTGGCAGTTCCCAGAATGAAGGGCTGTGATTTCTGTCCAGGGTATTAGGAATATCTACCTGCCAACTCCCTGTGGTACAAACCGTGGGGGCCTCCTGAAGGTCTTGCCTGTGGAACAGCCCTTGGGAAGGGTTGGATTGCTCTGGGCCAAGTGTGAGCTGGGCATGGAAATTGCTTTGTTGTTCATCCCTGCAGCAGAAAGAATCCACCACAGGCTCATTCTACCCAAGGTCCTGCTGCCAAATATAGCTAATATTTCATGGAAAATATAAGCAGCAGCATCAATCCTTGATGATCCCATCACTGGGATACTCTCAGAACTTTCTCCAGTTCCCAGTTTAGGGCTCATTTTCTTCAGTGACAAGTACCCGAGGGCTTTGCCTGTCTCTAGAAACTGTTTGTGATGGTGACAGAGCAGCAAAAAGCAGACTGTAGCAAGAGGTGAGGACAGAGAGCTTTGCAGATGGGGCTTTGGAAGAAAGTCATGGTTTGGCTTCCTGTGGCAGAGGAGGGAGAACAAGGCACTACCCAACAGAAAGCCAAAGCTACTAGTGAGAGCAGTTGGAGGGGAATGAGGCAGCAAAGCATTTGGCAGATATAGGGGTAGTGAGGATGGAGAGAGGAGATGCTGGAGCAGTGCAGAGTAGAGACCTCAGTGAGGGAGGCAGATAATAAAATCTGGTCAGTGAGCATGTCTGGGCTATGGGATGGCTGCTACTCATGGAGGAGAGCAAGAAAGAAAAACTCCTCTGAGACTGTTTTCCCAGTCCTGTGTGGTCTCAGTGGATGAAATCCTTCCAGAGGACCAGAGGCCAGAGGATGCTGGGGAGCCCCCACAAGCAAGAGATGTGGACAGGGAGTGTTCCAGAAGGGCAGATTGGGGCAGGGGAACCAAATCAGTACATGAGGAGATTTCATATATGCTGCTTTCCTGGGCAAAGGTATTTTGGATTGTCCAAAACCTGGGTGAATTCCTGCTGCCAAGTCTTTGCTCCTGGACTTTCAGTGCTGCTGTAGGACCCTTCACAGTATGAGGAGTAAGCTGGGCTTAGGCATTGCTGTGGGCTGCCAGCATCTCTGGCTGGTGCAAGGAGGAGGTTTGGGGTCTCCTGGTAAGCCTTGAAATCTGTGAGTTGGCAGCTGGAAAGTATCCAGAATAGGTAGGAAGCACCCTATCTCTGCCCTCTCACTACTCCAGAGCCGTTGAGTTTGGACACTTTGGATATTCCTAGAAAGCCCCCGCTGGCCCCATGCCAGGGATGTCCATAGTTGCTGACCCCCCATTGCAGCTGGAGGCTGGTGGGGTGAGCCCTGGGGTCTGGTGGAGGTGCCAGACTCCTTCCTTTTGGCAGCTGGGAAAGCCAGCAGGAACATTTGCAGAAGATAAGCTTTGGGTGTCTGCCTTGGAGCTTCAAACAACTGCTGAGCATATTGACTATAGCCAAGGCATGATGTGATCATCGAAACTTCTGTCCTGTGCCCTGGGGGTCGGCTTGGGTGTGCCAGGAGCCCTGTATGAAGTGCAGGAACCTATGCTGGCCACTGGCTTGAATAATGTTTGCGTGAAAAGTGCTCTTACTCTGAGCTGTGCTCTTACTCAGCTGCTGTGGGTGAGCGCTGAGGTCTGTGGCTAGCACTGGTCCATGTAGGACTCACATGCTGATCCAACACTGCTGCCAGTGGTGGGGAGTGTGGCTGTGTGCCCAGTCTGCTGGCCAGCCAGTCACACACATCATGATGTCATTCTACTGAAAAGGCAGGTGACATCTGTTGTCAAGTGACATTTGTAGGACACTGAGCTGACTGTGATGCAATCAAGGTTGTTTCTGTTCAATGGAAAGTTTCGGATCCCCTTACAGGCTGTGACACCACACAAAATGCTGAGAGCTCCATGGAGAGGAGGGCTGTTCTCCAACCATAGCCTTAGTCTCATCAAAACATCCCTCTTCACATAAAAGTGACAGAATGCTCACCCTCTTCTCCTGGCCAGTGTTACAGGAGATGATCATGTGATCCACTCCCCTCTGTTCAGGAATGCAGTGCTGAGATTTTTTTCTCAAAAATAGCCCTATTCCTAGGAGTGATAAAAGTCTGAGATAAGCCCATCAAGTTTCCACTGTTTCTGCTGTGTGATTTAGGAATGTGGTGAGCCCAGAATAGCCTCTATCCTGGTCTGCCGGAACGTTTTGGTTTGCTGCTGATACCAGGCTGGCTCTGCTCCTGCTGGGAATGTTTCACACCCTGATGTACCCTCCATCTCCTTCCCAGGGTACCCGCAGCCGGAGGTGACGTGGTACAAGGATGATGAGGAGATGGACCGCTACTGTGGCTTACCCAAATACGAGATATTCCGTCACGGAAATCGCCACACCCTTCAGCTGTACAAGTGAGTAAAGGGGCTGGGGAGTGGCTGGATTTAGTGATGGGAGCTCTGAGTGTGTTCTCAGTAGCTGGAGGAACTGTCAGCAGGGATGTCCCCCCAGCACTTGTGCTGGTCCCTTCTGCTCCTCACTCCAAGTTTCTGGTTGGTCCTTCCCCTCCAGCTCTTCACTCTGGTGACTCCCTGATCACACCAGTTTGAGATCCATTACTGCATTCAGGGATAGCTGCTATGCTGGAAGCAACAGGAAGGGCAGGAAAAATCCCTCTGAAGCTTTCCAGTGCTGAGCAATTGGGCCAGACAAAGGTGAGCAAAGAGAAAGCATTGTCTGCCCCCAGGATGATAGTCCAAGGAGTCAGGTACGACAAGGACAGAAACAGTTCATAAGAATGTCCTAAGCTACAGCCCTGTCCCAGAAGGGCCTTTCCCAGCTGTCGCCATGGAAAGGGCTGCTTTGGCATTGACTAATGGAGGCAAGAGCCTCCTTTATCTAGCCCTGACTACCAGCTGCTTTTAACTTTAAGCAAGGACTGTGTTTTCTGGAGAGCAAGGCACACTGTGTCCCCAGCAGGCAAAGACCTGTTGCAGCTCGAGTCCTAGAATTGGGTCAGGATGTCTGACATTAGGATATCAGACAGAAAATTGAGAGTATCAGTGTTGCTGATGGTCCTGTCATCCTTGTGCTTCTAGCCCGAGCTTTTCTGCTGTCCCAGGTGTGCTCCAGATTTCCATCAGAGGTTGGGTTACCTCTTGCAGGATCAGGGATCTCCATGCGCCAAGTGTCCTCGAGGTGTGACAGCAGGGATGGCAGGCATGTGCTTGTGCTGTTGCCTGTGACATGGAATGGGAAGGCTTTGGTAAGGCAGTAGGGTGGAGGAAGAACAGGAATGTCTTGTAGGCTGTGAAGAGCTGAGGAGGAGGTTCTGCAGAGGAATGTGACCAAGAACAGTTGGGAAGCCTGATGCTGCCTGTTCCTTCTGCATCACAGCTCTGTCTTACCAGAGTTACAACCCAGGGTGGAGCTAGGCATGGATTTAGCATCAAACCTGCTTGGCTGTTAGTGCTGAGAGAGTGCAGACCTGGGAAGGGAGACCAGCCCCAGGCCTCCAGACGTTCTGTGGGCACCTCATGGGCCACATCTTCATTTTTTGGCCTCCCTGGAGCAAGAAGTGGGAGAGTGGGCAGGGAATACCTGTATGCTCAATGGGCATCCTGGGGTGGATGGATAGGTCTCATGCACAGCTTTTGGTTTCCAGGTGCCGAGAAGAAGATGCAGGCATTTACCAGGCCTCAGCTAGAAATCACAAAGGCATTGTGTCCTGCTCTGGTGTATTGGAAGTGGGAACCATGACGGAGTTCAAAATCCATCAGAAGTGGTTTGACAAAATGAAGAGAAAAGCTGAAGAAAAGCTGCAAGAGATAGAACAGGGCAAGAAACGAGGAAAAGAAAATGTGGAGATGGAGAAGTTGCAGGGAATGAGCCCCGAAAGGCTACAGAGGAAGCGGAGGCTGGCTAGGGATCAGAATCTCCAGTCAGGAGACTCTTCATGGGAAAAGGAAGATGCAGCAAAAGTGCATGTTGCGGATTCACAGTCCAGATTACGCAAGGATATTGCTGAGACACAGGAACAGCCGGTCAGTGTGGTGACAGGCTTCCCAAACAAACTGGTAGCACCTCTGAAAGCAGAGGTAACCACCAATGGAGATGCCGCTTTGGAGAGTGGGGAGGAGAACGGGAACAGCTTTCTTAAGTACATCTATGATACAGTGGAGGACCTGGCAACTAAGCCAGGGGCAAAAGACTCTGCAGCTAAAAAGAAAAAGAAGGTGGGGGCTCCTTCAGCAGCAATGCAGGAAGTTTCCAAGCGAGAAGAAAGTGGGAGAGACAGGGCCAATCCTTCTTCAAATCCCAGGTTTGCCCCACCTGTCCCCTTACGCAGGAACGCACGTTTGAGGGCGGCAAATGATCAAGAAGTGGAAACCAGCCCAAAACTTAAAGAGCCCGGGAATACTGTGAATCAGGACACTAAACCCAGTGATGATGTGTATTTCTCATTAAAGGACATGTATTTTGATAAGCAGGTGAAGCCAGCAACAGGGAAGGAGGAGATGGGAGCCAAGGATGAGGCTGAGAGCAAGGCTACCCTGCAGCCTGTGGCTGTCAGCAGACGGACAGAGGACGCTCCATTGTCCTCTGAGGTGTCAAAGGCAGGACCTGTGCAGTCTGAGGGAAAGAGAGGCCAGCACCAAGCACAGAAGTTGGAGGGAAACAAAAAGGTAACTAGGAGAGAGAGCAGCCAACACAGGAGTGGCAACAAAAAAATACCTGTGCTGCGGGGTTGTGCTGTGACAATGGGCCTGGGAGGCTGCGTGTGTCACACGGGATCTGCTGCTGAGGCTCTGCGGGTCTCCACTAGTGAAAGCACCCAGGAAAAGGGCTTTCTGGACTTGGTATGGCCAGGGGGCAGAACTTCCACCCCATCTCCAAACAAATGTCAGCTGAGGTGGTGAGAGATGTAAGTCGGGGCCATTCGAGCAGCTGGTCTCCGGGTGGCCTGGGGCGGCTGTGAGCTCTCTGGTTTAATCGGCAGCCTGACCTCATGCGAAATGTTTTCACATCAGTTCAGCAAGGAGCACTGAATGGCTATTTATAGCTGGGGGTGGGTGCCTTGTGCGTAGACAGATGAGGCCAATGGCATCTGTTCAGTTTAACAAGGGAGCCGGAGCTTCAGCGGCGCTTAACGAGCCCCCATGCAAATGAGCGCAGCGTGCCAGGTACACCATGTGAGCTGCGCTGCAGGGACTTGAGCTTTGTTTACAGTGCAACATGTATACAGTAGGTCTGGACTATTTTTTTGGCTCTTCCCTGTTGGAAAAACTCTGTTGGGAGACTCATTGTGGTGGTGATGAAGCGCCAGGGCACAGCACCTGCTCCTGACCCTCAGCACATCTTTTAGTCAACTGCTATTTTTGTCTCTCAACCTGAAGTATTTTCCATGAAAATATTAGACTGGAAGCTACCAGGCTATTTTTTACCCTTTTTTCTTTAATGACCCCTTCTATGGTAAGAGGCTCTCTGAGTCCAGTTTGTGGGTGCTGTCAGATCTGGAGTTTGAGCTGTGGTAGGTGCACACTTTTAGTACAGACAAGACTCCAGGTGCAGCACCTCTCCTCAGTAGGTAATACACATAGTTCAGGATGTGGAAACATCCATGATACAGGAAGTAGGGCTGCTGGGTCCCTCGCTGGAAAAAAACCCAATCTTTTCTTCCTCGTTTAGATTTCTTTAGCCACAGGTAGGAGCAGCTTTGCTGGTAAGAACCTGCTGTGTTACGCAGTGAGCACCTGAGTTTTGGCCTTGCCGCTGCACAGCACCCTGAACCCATCTCCAGCGTGACCCACAACATCACATTGATGCAGAAACTAATGCTTTGCAGGCCAGCCTATGGCAAAGCCATTTGTTTCCTCCCTCTCTGCTCTTTTTTGCACCTCTCACTCTCAAAGAGGGTGGAAAATGTTGGTGTGCAGCAGCCAGGTTTGGGCTGTCATCCCTGAGCCTTTGACATGCATCAAGGTATTTTTCACTTTAAAACACCACTCACAGAGGGAAACCTGTGACTTGTCAGCTGGTGTGCTTTTGAGGAGACAAGAGGGAATGGTCTTGGTTTGAATTTGATTGCTTCAGATCATTAGTGCTGCCTGGGAGAGTCCTCAAGCTTTTGTGAGACCAAAAAAGCTATTTTAAAGCCGATTCCAGGCATATTTGAGAATGTTTTCACTCCTCAGGACACGGGTTACTTGTCTTTCTTATTCTTCTCTTAAACAAGACAGGGTTGTAACATGAGTATTTTCCTGGCCTTGAGACCTAGCTGGGCCTCATGCTCAGGACTTATTTTTGAGCTGGATTTGCCTGTAGCAAAATGCCAGAGCACAGCCAGGCTCTGAGCATCCTCTTCCATAAGAGCAGAGAAGAAACTGGGTTTGCATGATGATCGCTCTTGCCCAAATTTTAAACTGATGATTTTATTGTATTTCTTTTATATGGCCCTACTTTTGAGTGATTTACAATTAAAGACAGATGCTTTCCTGAAAAGCTCACAGAAAGCTTTTCTGACTGATCTTTAGCTCATGAACTGGTGATAAGCAAATATCCCCCAATCCTGAGCCTTCTTCAGCCAGAGTTGTCCCCAGTGACCAGCACTACTGTGCAGAGACACTACTGTGCCTCTACCTATGAACCACCAGCCCTGGCCCACCTGGAGCCACCCTGGGCACTGCTAAGCCCCAGAGTGGAGGGACCAGAGCCGGTCCCGTGTTTAGGTTGGACTGTGCCCATCCCCATTCCTTTCTGTGTCATGGAGGATCAAATACTGTGGTAAAATCCAGGGGCAGTTCACTGCATGAGTTGTGTTGGTCTCTTAATATCAAACCTTTTAAGCCTGAGCACTTGCCTGCTCTGTGTTATGACACAGCCTTCCAGGGCAGGGTAGGGACGTGGCTCTAAGGGAACAGTAGCAGGGACATGTGGCATTTGGGGGTGCCTTGTGCAACCCTGAGAACTGGGGCCCCATTTCTGCACAGCCTGAGTGTGGAGACTTGAATTTTGTGGGCAGGCAATGGCCTCTAATGGTACCCCTCCCACCCCAGCCCTCTGATATTCACTTTGTCCTAACAATTGGAGAGGGACTTTAGACAAAGGCCTGGAGTGACAGAACAGGGGGTAATGGCTTCCCACTGACAGAGGGCAAGGTTAGATGGGATGTTGGGAGGGAATTCTTGCTTGTGCAGGTGGTGAGGCCCTGTCAAAGGTTGGGCAGAGAAACTGTGGCTGCCCCATCCCTGGAAGTGTCCAAGGCCAGATTGTATGGGGTTTGGAGCAACTTGGTCAAATGGAAGATGTCTCTGCCCATGGCATGGGGTTGGAATGAGATGATCTTTAAGGTCCCTTCCAACCCAAACTAGTCTATGATTCTATGATTTGTCTGGGGAAGGGCTTGCTGAGAGACTGGTATTAATGTTCTTCTTTTTCCCAAGCTATCAAACAAAGCAGAAGCAGCACAAAACAGAAGGTTCTAAGTGCTACAGCCCTCCTTTGCCATGGCTTTTATTTGGGAGGCTTAAAGCTCCAGTCAGAAATCTCAGGAGAAAATCCTTAGCAGCAGATCCTTGGGGATGGAGGGGGGACCTGTTGTGTGCATGTCCTGTCCCGGTGCAATTGTCCTGGTGTCGCTCACAGAGCGTCAGCTGGGCAGGGCATGTATTGCTGCCTCCCCTACAAAAATAGTGCCCCTTGACTGGAGGATCTCAGCAGATCTCCTCAGGATAAAGCTCAGCCATCTCAGCAGGCAGATCACTGACATATCTGCTGGTGTGCAGCTGTGGTCACAAATTTCAGAGCTTCCCAAAGACCAGAGGAACAGAATGGCTGGATAGTGCTGATAACGTCACAGTGTACAGTTTCTCTATAAATCACTTTGGCAGCCTCATCCAGATAAGAGTGTGACATCGCCATTGCCCCATCTTGGAGTGGAGATAGTGGAGCAATCTTTAACAACAGGAGTCTTTAACAACAGTGAGGGAATTATACAAGGTCTCAGCAGTGCCTGGTAAAAAGGGGAAAGTTTTGCTCCTTGGGAAGGCGCTGAGTCAAAGGAGATTGGATTAAAAGCCACTGAATTATTAAGAGAGGCAGACTCCTGCCTCTATGCACAGCAAAGGTGTTGAAAGGCAGGAGGGTTGGAGCTTATGAAAAGAAAAAACATTTTGTACACCCTGACAGGTGGGACCCACTCCTGTGGGATGATGGCAAAGCCAGGAGGTCCTGGATGAGTATCAGCAGTATCAGGTTAATATTCATGGTTCAGAAGTTGGGCAGTGCTGTATGGTACAGAGGGAATACAAGTATGACTGAGCAGACCCAGGCAGTAAAATGATGCTAATTTTATTTTTTTTTATTTTTTTTACTAGGTTGCAGTAACAGTGGGACAGTCTCCTGGTGACCTAAAACACCCAGTGTCTGGTCCAACCACAGAGTCTGGTCAGCAAGCCAGTAAATTAGAGGAGGTCAGGAAGGAGGTGCCTGTCTGCCAGGACACCAGGGCAGCTGTGAAAAGGACAAATCCTCGGCTAAGGCCTCAGGAGCCACCAAAGCCACCAGCACCTTCTCCAGACCATGTACAATCCAACAAGGAGCACCCACCCCCCAGGAAACAGGCAGAAAGACATTCCCATGCTCTTGAGGGCAGAGAGACTCAACAAGGACTGTTAAATCAAGAGGACAAAAGCCATGGCAGGGAAGAACCATTGCTAAAAAATTTGAGTCCTCCAGAGGAAAAAACTGGAGAAAATACTCTACTTGAGCACATGCCACATCAGACAGTCAAGGATGGAAAGAGCATAGAGGGAGGAACAGAGCTGTCTGGGAGCCATTCTGGTGTGAGGACAGAAAGGAGTGGTGCAGCAGAGCCATGTCCTGAGGCTGTGCACAAGGAGGCAGGAGGGACACCTTTGGGGCAGCAGGACACTGAAGCTCCTGCTTCAGTTTCACTTACCAAGGAAAAGCTGCTTCCTGCTCCTGCGTCAGGGCCATCAGTGGCTCAAGAGGCACTGCTGGCAGCTCATGGCGCCCCAGGGATGGAGGTCACCACGGGAGAGGTCCCATCTGGAGCCCAGCTGCTCCCTCCTTTGAGTGGAGAAATGGAAATCACAAAGACGGATGGATCTGTCCCACAAGAGATGCTTTCAGCCAGCACGTTACAGGAGGAGAGTGCCAAACCAGTACCTGTGGGACCTCAGGGGAAGGAAGGGGGAGAGCAGCCAGCCACAGCTCCATGCCAGCAACCGGCAGCACCTCCAGGGACTTCTGAAGGGGGTGCTGAGGTTCAGCCACAGGTACCACTGGTTCTGCCTGGCCCTGAGAGACCTCAGGAGATGTCTTTGGAGGAAAAAATGCAGCACAAAAACCTGGTTTCCTCCTTAAAGAACTACCTGCTGCTACTTCTGAAAATGTCAGATAGCAGTAAGGATGCCACGAAGGGTGACACTGACACTGGGGACAAGGAGCAGCCAGATGCAGGGGAAGGCACAATCCCAGAGATAGGTATTGCTGGCCTGAGCCCTCGTACCTCAAGGAGAGTTTTGGAAAAGGTACAAAACAACCAGCTCTTTCAGACAGCAGAGAACTTGCCTCTGACCCCCAGGACATCCAGGCGGATCACAGGCATGATCAATGAGGAATTTGTTACCAGCAAGGAGATGCTGGCTTGCAGGCCTGTGCCACCAAAGAGACGCACCTGGGTTGCCCCCGAGGCCGAGGGGCCACCCCTGCTCTCCGTGCCCTCCATCGTGGTGGGCAGCTTGCCAGGAGCAGGAGCGGGGCAGCCTCCTCACTGCTCTGATTTGCCTTCAGTGAGCTCTGAAGAGAGCCCTGGTGACCCTCTGGCAGTGCTACCTTGTGCCACACCAGAAGAGCTTGCTTTGGGAGCCCGGCGCAAAATATACCTGCCAAAACCCAAACAGGTTGGGGAGGAAGAGGAGGCGACCCCTGTGAGCCCAGGGCATGCGAGAAGTCCAACTGTTTCACCACGGCAGTCCAGGAAGAACGTGCCTCTACTGCATTCTCCTGCCCTGGCTCCATCCTCTCCCACAGAACAGTGCTCTCCAACCCTGATGAGGAAGATGGCCACATTGGAGGTTCCTAAGCTGTATGAGGAGCCTGCAGGTGACACCAGTGGTGACCATGAGGTCCCTGGAGATGCTAAGCCAGAAGCACAGACAGCAGAGTCCCAGAAAGCAAATAACCCATTTAAAGGTGAGGAAAGAGGTAATCCCCATGAACCCTGTTCCCTTGTTGCCTACAAAGGGAGCCAGTAAGAGACAGCTGAGGCCCCACGAGTTCTCTGCACTTGCAGGGTTTTCAGCATCACCCTTTGGCTGTGCAAAAGCCAAAAGTCTCCCCCAAGACTTCTGTCCCAGTGCAGGAAGGGTGGAGGAATGCAAGAGGCAGCAGCACTGAGGCTGGCTGTCTCCACAGCCTGGACTTCCTTGGCCCAAGGAATTGTAGAATCCTCCTGTTGTTGGACTCTCTGTTCCAAGCCCTGTGCTGGTCAGGGATCCTGAGCAACTTGGTCTACTGAGAAGTGTTCCATCTTATGGCAAGAGAGTTGGAATAAATGGTCTTTAAGGTCCCTTTGAACCCAAAGCATGATTCTGTGATTCAGTAGCATCAGGGGGGTGAACACCCCTCTTCCACATCCACAATCAATACTAATTTGATCCCTTGTGACATCAGATTAGAAAAGGCATAATCTTGGGGTTGGAGGAGCCAGGTGATGCCCTCATAGAAAGCAGCACTCTTGCAAAGTAAGGCTAACCTTGATAAATCCCTATTTCATTAGATGAATGCTTCCTCTAACATTCCATAGTGTTTTTCTGCATACCATCTGGCCAAGCCCCACTGGGTATTGCAGTGCTGCACTGCTGAATGAACTTCTACCACTTCTATCCCACCTTATTTATCCAAGTGGAACCCTGGGAAGGCAGTATTCTACCAGGCTGTGCTGACATATGTGTGATACCCAACACCAAAGCCCTGAGCAGCAGCACCAGGACCTGCAGCCAGCACTCTTATGTCTGACCATCCATCTCTTTGCACCTTGTCCCCAGCTCCACAGGTGGTCCGTAAGATCAGGGCAGAACAATTTTCCGATGCATCAGGAAACCTGAAACTTTGGTGCCAGTTCTTCAATATATTGAGTGATTCTAAGCTGACATGGTACAAGGATGAGATCCCTGTAGCTGAAGCCCAAAGGAGGTAACTTGCCAGCTCTGCATTGTCATAGCCCTTGTGTGTAACCTCCTAAATCCAGCTCCTTGCCTTGACTGAAGTGAAGGTGTCCCTCCTATTAAGGCCACATGGGATGCTCAGTGCTTGGCACGGTATGTTGTGAACTTCATCTTCTCATTGTCTGTGAAGGGAAGGGTCAACCCAGATGGAGAATTACTGCTGAATTTATCCTGTTGATGCTCCATCTGGAGTCTGTGCTTTGAGTACCCAAACCTTGGGGTGGGCAGGGAAGGTGCTGTGCCCATTGTAGAAATTAAGAGCTGGATGTGAATTGCAAAACTGGAACCTCAAATGATCCATTTGAGGGTGGCACTGGTGCTGGGAGGGTCTTCAATGCAGCCACAACCAGGAAAAAGCAGCGCTGGCCATGCCCTCTTTATCCCTTGACACTGGCCATGTGTAGAGAAAGCATATTTGGACATCTGGCTGGCTCCCATGTGCCCCCGCCTGCCACACAGGGCTGAGGCCATGCTCTGTATTTTTTGCAGTGCTGGCGATGAGGGCCAGGCAGCCTTGGCTGTTGTGCAGGTGTCCCAGAAGGACTGCGGGGTCTACCGGTGTGTGATCAGCAATGAGTATGGCACTGACTCCACCGATTTCCTGCTCAGCCCAGAAGGTGAGAAATCCTCAGCAGCCTCTCCCATATGCCTGAGTGTACCATGGGGTGCTGTGGCCAACTGTGGAGAGGGCTTGGTGCCAGGCTGCAGCAGGGGAGCCTTGTTACGTCCCATAACACCAACTCTGCAAGTGGCATCTGCCTCCGTGTGCTAATTTATGGGAAATTCCTACCATCCTATCTACCATCCCTAATTGTGCAAATGCATGGGGCAGGGTGGGATCTGGGCAGGACCTTGACACCTCTTTGCTTTCTGTCTCCTCTAGTGTTGTCAGGATTTAGCCTGCGGGAAGAGATTGAAGGTAAGGGCCACTTGTGGTGAGCTGCAACCGCTGCCCCTTGCTGTGCAGGGGACAGGCAGCTCTATGGCAGGGGCAGGACATGCCCACGTTGTCCCCCCTCACCAGCTCTTCCCCCCGGCAGTTGGAGAGGAGATCGAGATGACACCCATGGTGTTTGCAAAGGGTTTGGCCGACGCAGGCTACTGGGGGGATAAGCTCTTCGGGCGCGTGGTGAGTGAGGACATGGAAGTGGGTGCTGGTTTCCTGCGCAAAGCCTGCCGTGCCAGAGCCATCTACGGCCTGGAGCCTGTCTTTGAGTCCGGCCACACCTGTGTCATCAAAGTGCACAATTTCATTGTCTTTGGGACCAAGAACGAGAACAGCCTCATCGAGAAGAACTACGATATCACCATCCAGGTGGGCATCCTTGTGGGGCACCATTCACCTTTCCCCCCCCCACCTTCCCCATCTGTGTGGGTTGGTCCCCAAACAGTCCCCAGCTCTGTGCTCACTTCTGCTATTTTCTTCCACTTGTGGAATGCTCTGGAGAGGTCTAGCTATGTTCCAGTGGTCTGGTCATGTCCTTGTCAGTCTTGGCTTCAGCTCTTCTCTGTGAGCAATATGGAGCTGCTTGGAACTTTCCCATCACTTGTCCTTTGACCACCAGGACAGGGAAGCAACTGGAAGTGGCCCCAGGGAGGTGTTGTTGCAAGATGGAATAGGTCCCTGACTCTTCTGTTTGCACCTCCAGGAATGTAAAGTCCAGAACTCCAGCCGTGAGTACTGCAAGATCTTTGCTGCAGAGGCACGAGCTGTCCCTGATTTTGGAGCAGTGCCCGAGTAAGTAAGGTGCTGTGGCTCCACTGGCTTGACACCCTGGCAGAGCATCCCAAAGGATGGTAGGACGGTGTCCCATGAGCACTGGGGCATCCCAAAGGACAGTACACCATTCTCGAAGGCAAAAGTCTGGGATGCAGACCCTGGTGTGAATCTCTGCTTGCCAGTGGTGGGAGAGCTCACCATGCTGATCCCATCTTTACTCTCCCATGCAGGATAATCCCTCTGTACCTGGTTTATCGACCAGCCAACAACATCCCTTATGCCACAATGGAGGAAGACCTAGGTGGGCCCTGCGAGCAGTACTGTGTCACTGAGAGAGATGGCAGCCTGGTGGCACGAGGCACCTCGGAGATTGTGCTCAAATGCTGCACCTTCCAGCATTGGGTCTACCAGTGGACAAATGGAAACATCCTTGTGACTGACATGGAAGGTAAAAGGATCTCCTGTGGCCCCTCACCACCCTCCAACCTGGAAAAGGAGGAAGAAAAGCCCCAGTCTTGCCCTGCTGCCTCTCTCCCCACATGCCATGGAGCCCAGCTCCCAGGGCAATGGACCTGCCCTTGGTGCTGGTGCCCATCTGTCTCTGGACAAAGACTGGTTGTTCTCCCTTTAATTGCAGGAGTGGGCTGGAAGTTGACCAACGTGCGAATCGCTACCAACTTGAAAGGGTGAGTGACCCTGGGCTCCTGGGGCAGGGTGGCCCTGGCTGTGCCTGGCTCTGCTGCTCACCTGGCAAAGGGCCATGGTGGTGAGTGTGGTCAGGCTCCATCCTTGGCTCCCTGCTCTGGTGGGACATCTCCTGCTGCAAAGCAAGGGCTGAGGATGGCTGTGTTGGCAGGTACCAGGGGCTGAAGGAGAGCTGCTTCCCCTCCCTGCTGGAGCAATTCCCAGCTGCTCACCGGTGCAATCACTACTGCAGCATCCTGGGCTTGAAGATGCTGGAGCCAGCCAAGCCCAAGGGCTCCAAGAGCCCTGGCCTGGGTAGGAAATCTGCCCAGTCCAGTCCTCAGCTCCAGAAGAAGGTGCTGGCAAGTCCTCAGGGCACCCGCAAGGCTGTGAGCCCCAAGAGCTCCCGGAGAGCTGCAGAAACAGGGGAGGCTGCGACAGCCTCCAAACCCAGGTCGAGAGAGAGCAGCAGGCCTGGCTGCCTGCAGTAACCAGAGCTGCTGCAGCTGAGACCCCCTCTCCGGACCCAACCTGAGCAGCCCCGCAGCCAGGCTGGGAAGGGGAGATCCTGGCAGTGGTCGCTGCCAAAACTCTCCTCCCTTCAGCTCCATCCTGGCCTGTGGCTCTCGCGTCGTGTGGTGTGTGTTAGTGCGAGCGGCCGGGCCGGGGCGGTGAGCCGTGGGCAGTGCCGACCCCTCACCAGTACCTCTCTGCAAGAGCTGCTGCTGCTGGTGGAGCCTGTGGGGGCCACGTGCCCCTCTACGCTGGGACTTGCTTTTCTCTCTTGACTCTCTCCATTTGCCTTCCCTCAGGCAGGGGCAGAGCTGCTCCCTCAGGCATTGCAGGTGCCATGCCCCTGTCTGGCTTCCCCAAGCAAACTGGGAGTCTGGGATGTCCTCCTGGCTCCCAGCACCTCCTGTCCCTCTCTGTGTCTTCTATAAAGTGATCAGGCCAAGCCCTGACAGTGCTCTGTCCCTTGAGAACCCCAACAGCACCCAGGCAGTCCCATGTGCCCTGGCACACCATTTTTGCTGCAGAGGGTTTCAGTGGTGGCTGCAGGGCTCCTCTGCTGTGGTGTGGGGCTCTGGGGTGTGGGTGAGCCAGTCCTATAGCAGGTACCAGCAACTGCACAGGGATGAGATTTTTCCCCCAGGGCAAAGTCTCCCACCCTCTTGCTGGGTGGCTGTTCAGGGTGATGGTGCTGCTATGGTGCTGGCCAGTGCCAGGGTACAAATGCTCTACCTCACATGGGATACTCAGGAGCAGGGGTGACCTCCCCTCCATGCCAGTCTCTGCCTTGACTCGTGTGGGTGTCCAGCCCACAGGACCCACTCCTCCTTGTCCCTCTGCCATACACAGACCCCATACACCCATACACCCCAGCCCCACAGCACAACCTGGTCAGGCTTGCTTAGCATCACACCTGCTTGGCACATGCCAGACTCCAGCACCCACTCCAAATCCTGCTGCCTCGTGGCAGGAGGCAGTGATGGACAGGCAGTGATATTTGCGCTGGAAAGTAAAGCACTCTGCACTGCATCAGGCCTCCCTTGTGCCCATCAGCTTGCCCAGGTGTGCAGCAGCCAGTGGAGCATGGCAGTGGGCAGGGGGGTCACAGAGGGCCCCAGTGCCGTTGGCTTCATTGTGCTACAGAGCAACACCTTCCCTGGGGCTTTGGAGCAGGGTCCTGGATGCCAGTGACACCCCACTGCATAGTGGGGTCCCAAACAGTGGCTCAGTGCAGCCTGGCAGAGGGAAGGGGCTGGGCTGGGAGCATAGTGTGCTCTGGGTCCTGGTCCTCTGTCACTGGGTGATTGTAAAATACTGATGTACATAACGTGGCCATGTTGGCAACTGGGTGCTCTCAAGTGCAATAAAGTGAGAGGGACTGGCCTATTCCCCAGTGCTGTGGTTCCTGTGGGAAAGATGCACCCAAGCACAGGGGATAGGGCGGCTTTGTGTTTGGGGAAAGGAAACACCTTCAAGTACTGGCTTTACCCTCATCCATGCCCCAGGGGGAGAAGAGGGTGGCTGTGGCCAGACCCTAAAGCTAGCAGCAGGTGAGGGTTTGGCTTGCAAAGTCTTCAGGTAGCACAAGGGGCAGCCTCAGCAAAGTACCTTGTGCTGTGTGGGACAGATGCAGGTGGGGGTCCAAGGGTAAGCACATGGGGATTGCCATAATTTATTTGGGAGCAGCTCCCTTGTGTCCATGGGGCTAGCACCTAAGGGTGCTGGTTGCAAGGTGCACATGTGCACATGACTGTCAGCACTGGAGTGGAGAAGACAAAATGATCAAGTGTCTATCAGGGTTTTTTCCACCTTTGGGGCCAGCCTTGAAGACCCTGGTGCTCCCACGGTTCTAGTTTGTCCCTGCACAGGACGTGTGGTTGTAGTGCCCGCAGCATTCAGTCAGCCACAGCACGCTCTCTGCCTGCCCGGCCCAGGATCCCGTGAAGGAGAGTGTCCCATTCTCCAGCACTGAGCTGGAAGGAAAGGCATATGGTCAGGACAAGCTGCTGCCCCACCGCCCGAGTCCCTGTGCAGGACCAGAGAGCTCTGGGGCCCTTCATACCCACCTGGCAAAGAGCTGCTTGCAGCAGGTGTACATGGTGTAGCTGGTAGAGCTGAAGTTGGCAGTGTTGAAGAATGCCACACAGTCACCCACTTCCGTTGGCACATGGAGGAGACCTGGGGGACAAGATCTCCTGCTGGGACTTGAGAGGGACCATGGATTCAAATCCCATACCCCAAGCATACTTGTGAGTCCTACCCTAACCCTGCTAAGAAATCCCATACCTTGACTGACAAATTCTATACCTGGGACTGTGCAGGTCCCATGAACTGTCCCACCTCACTCCCCAAGACTGCAGGGAGCAACTTGCAGTACGTAACATAGTGCTCTTGAACTGTCTCCAGCCCAGCCCAGATGAGGACGAGGGGCTCCAGGAGAGCTGTTGGGCTTGGGCAGCCCCTAGCAGAGCCATGAGGGGAGAACAGGGTTTGGAAGCCCTGGCAGAACCACGGGGAGGACAGGCCAGCCACCTCCAGCCCTGGACCTACATATATAGGGGTCTTCAGCCCTGTGCCTGTCCCTCCCCAGATCCTTCTGGCCCTGCTGGACTTACCTGCCAGGCAGGCATTGAGCATGGAGACGCAGATGCCGGTGAGCAGGGCCCGCAGCACCACAGAGGCAAAGTCACCCTTGCGGTTGGGTGCCATGGAGCCTGCAGGGGCAAAACAGAGACCAGGGGGAATCACATCCATGCTCCGTCTCTGCCCTGGGCTGGGGACAGATAGGGATGTGCCCCTGGTCTCCAGCTGGCTCTGCCACACAGTGCATTGCCCACCCTAACTCCTGCTGTCTAGAGGACATGGTGATTCCAGCTAGCACTCAGCACTCTGTCTGCCTGTCCTGGCAGTCGTGGGTGCTGGCAGAGCACTGTGCCCACCCTGCACCCATAGGTGATCAATCAGATCCCTCAGCAGTCCCAGCACCAGTCTCTGCTCTTTGCCTCATGGCTGGGTGACACCCAGGCTTGTGGGAAATGCTTGAGCTCTTGCCCATGGATGCAGTGCAAAGTCATCCCTGTGACTTCATGCAAATCTTGTACCTGGCAGAGACCAAACATGGAGGCTTGAGGGCAGCAAATTCCTCCTGCCCTAGATGAGTCCTTGCTCCCTAGCCAGGGATCCCCCTGTCTCATGCCTAGGCACCCAGGACATGAATCATACTCACTCAAGCCTCCCAGCATGATCCCAATGGAGCTGAGGTTGGCAAATCCACAGAGGGCAAAGGTGGTGATGCTCTCAGCTCGCTCCTGGAGGGCACAGGGGTATGGTCACCACTGCCCAGGGGCAACCCCAGAGCACCCAGAGCTGAGCACCATGTCAGAACTCCCAGCCCAGACAGACATGATGGACATAAGTCCTCCACTCCAGCATTTTATCCTTCGGGTATTTTGGGGAGCAAGGATGAAGGCTGTCCCTGGGAGAGGCTAAGCTGGGGGAACAGGGGCCCTATTGCATCATGATGTGTCCCATCAAGGAGCAGGATAAATGGGAAAGGGTTTCACTGACTCCTTCCATACCCAGCAGCTGGGGAACATTCAAGTCTAGTTGGTCATATGTGCCCTCCAACCCTGAGCACCATCATCCTGAGCTGATGATCTTAGAGGACTTTTCCAACCTAAATGACTCAATGATCCCTTTGCCTGCCCACCACCCATCTGCCTGGCCAAGTTCCACGCTCCATTCCAGCTGGCTCCATCCCTGCCCTGTGCCCAGCAGGGTGGCAGGTGTCCCTCACAGATATCCACTGTTTCCGGTTCCCATCCCACTCCTCCAGGCCTGACAGACGGTTGTTCTTGTACGTGGACAGCTGCTGATACGCCACAAACTCATTCAAGAAGATCTTGATCCCCAGGAGCTCGGCCACCACCGGTGAGTCTTCCCAGTCTGCCCCCATAAGAAAGGCCACGGGCATGAGGACGTAGGATAAGATCACCTGGGAAAAGCATCCCAGAAGGGAACGACTCAGAGCTGAGCTTCTGCATAGCTCCCAGCTTGGACACCCACTGCCAGCACTTGCCAAACACTCAGCAAGGATCTTGACAGCCTACTAAGGCAGCAAGCAAAGATGAGGATGGGTGGGGGATGCAGGGTCTGGCAGCCCAGACTGTGGGTCTGCTCCTGGGGATACCTGGAAGGTGAGACCCTGGATGTCTACCATCTCCCCAAACCAGCGCACCGCAGCGTTGATGAACTCGAGTACAGCCAAGAAGGCAATGAGGTTGGCTGCAATGTTGGCCACAAGCCCCACAGAGGCAGCAGCCCCATTGCTGGCAGCTTCCAGAATGTTCTGCTCTTCCCTGCATGGAAAAAGACACCAGTGTACTCATTTGTCCAGGCATCCCCTGTGTAAGGTCAGGTGTCACTCCATGGATGTCTGAACACCAGAGGCTCTCTCAGCCTTGGGCCACCCACAGTGTCCATTTGTGCCCCAAACTGACCCCACAGCTTCCCCGCAGTGGCAGAACACTACCCTCCAGTGCAGCCCCAGCCTATTGCAGCCCCACACCACCACCCATCTCCTCACACTCACCCACTGGTGATTCGGACGTTTCCTTTGCCCTTGAACTTGGACTCCTGAACTTCAGGGTAGACGAGTTTGGACATGGCAAGGGCACAGGGCGCAGCCATCACGGAGGCTGCAATTAGTGACGCTGCATCGATCTGCAACATGCAGACCAGGGGCTTAGACACCTCTGCAATGTGCAAGGCTCCACCCTGCAGTGTGCCACACCAGGGCATCCCAGCATGGGGCTGGCATCAGCCAGTGACACTCAGAGCAGCTCAGGACTCTGCTCAGGGTGCAAAAATTGGCTGGTTTACCCATCCAAGCAGCCACAGCCACACGCATGGGGCTGCTCGCCTGGATGGAGGCATTGCTGGACCTGCAGCGATCATATCTCTGAGGATGTTAACCTCTCCTGCTCTTTGACTTAATCATGATGGTTCATGTCTCTTCCTTGTCCCTTTTTATCAGTATCAGAACAATAGGTTGTGTAATATTGCGAACTTCTACCTGCTGATGAAGGGCCAAGTTCCCAGCCTCACCCATTCCCTGGAAACGTCTCATTTCTCTGACCTTCCACCCTTAGTTTCCCATTTAAGAAGACTAATTAATGTTTAAATACCAGGAGCTCAGACAGCAGGTCGAGGGGAAGGTTTATTCCCCCTGACAGAGCACTGATGAACTGGAGAGGGCATCCCTGAGAGCTGGGGCCAGGAGCATTGAGGTGATGCTGGAGAAGCAGGGCTTGTTTGGCTGGGAGAAAAGAGGGTTGGGGCAGGGTATGGCTATTTCTGACTATGTAAAAGTAGGTCGAAGGGAAGACACTGCCCAGTGGTACCCAGTGAAAGTGTGAAAATCACCAGCACAGTTCTAGTGAGGAAATTCCACTTGAATATAAGGAAAATTTTTTTCTAGTGACTGAAGCACTTGTGAGGGAGATCAGAGAGGTGGGGGGAGATCTCCATCCATGGGGATGTTTGCCACCACCTAGACAAAGCCCTGAGCATCCCCTGGGGCTTTACTATAACCTCATTTAGGCAGGAGGATGGATCAGACACCCCCAGAGTATCCCATCATTCAGCGAGATTTGCCCTGTTCGCTGTGCAGGAACACACAGTGAGAGTTCCATGGCACTGCCTTCTACCTGGCAGGGCTCTGTGGTTCTGACCAGACCAGCAAAGGTGGGGCTGGACCTGTCTTTGGGACAAGGTGAGGCTGGACACCCCACCCCCTTCCTACTTATGGACGGGGACCATGGGGCACCAGTTGGGGGTCTTGTCCCACTATCAAGTCCAGGGCAGTCCTGCATGTCAGGACCCCGCAGCAGGGAGCACATGGCATACATCTACTCATGCACTCACCCCAAAGGATATGTAGGCACCCATCACGCTGCCTGCAATGGTGGAAAAGCCACCAGTCATCACAGCATGGATTTCTGAGAGGGTCATGTCTGCGAGGTACGGGCGGATGAGCAGTGGGGCTTCAGTCTGTGGAAGAGAAAACCCTACTGTCCTTGAGACACAGCCACACAGGGCCTCAGGTCTCCTAGGATGAGAGGAGAAGACCCTTTCTCCAGCACAAGCTCAGCTACAAGTGCTGAGGAACTGGATCTCCTGCCCAGGATCTTACCTGTCCCACGAAAATGTTTCCTGCCACACTCAGGGTCTCAGTGGGAGTGGTCCCCATTGAGACCTGAAGCAGCCAGGAGATCTGGGGAAAGACAAGGCCACCACATTGACAGAGGCTCCTGGCACCCTCTCACCATCCCCATGAAGCAGGACACTGTTTGGCCCCTCCACAGACGTGATCTTGGGAAGCATCCCCAGACTGTGTAGAAACATCAGCCCTAGGGCTAGGCTTTCTCAGAAGGGCATACAAGAAAGAGAGGGTTTGTGTCTATTCTTTTAAGCAGGAAAAATCACTCCAAATTAGTACCATGGCAATTTTCCTGAGACATCCCTCAGCTGACTGTAGTAGTCAGAAAACCCACCAGGTTCTTCTCCTTTCCATAGCCATCCCAGATCAAGGAGTGAGGCTGTACCTTAAGAATGAGCCACTGCATGACGCCGAGGTAGTAGAGGATGGACATCACACAACTGAAGAAAACAATGATGGGCAGGGTCTGCAGGCACAGCACCAGGGCATGGGATTAAAGAAGAGATGAGACACACACAGGCACACTTGGGGACCCAGAGCTGGGCATGATGTGGTATTGCATAGCCAGCTCATGCTATTGGATGTCATAACACTGGGCCAGGCTGGCAGGAGGGGGACGGACCAGTGCAAATTCCCCATCACACTGAGGAGATCCACAGATGGATACAAAGCAGTGGGAGACCTATCTCTGAGATGCTTGAGCTCTACTGCAGCACATCTGGCTGCATTTAGCTCTGTGCCTTTCAGGACCAAGCAAGGAGCCAGACCAGAAGAAAACCTCTCCATATCCCATTCCCCAGCTGACCTGGAAGGCAAAGACTTCTTCAATGAGCGTGTTCCCAAAGACAAAGCCGGAGCCAGCTGTGGTGTAGCCCAGGAAGATCTGCAAGAGAGTTACACCATAGTACAGAGATCTCTATTAGGTCCTTCCCTTGACATCTCACTTCTGACTAGCAGGGTGCTGTATCCCCAGTCCCACAGCTCACTTCACTGCACACCACAGAAAGACTCATTGAAACCTAAGCTGGGGACACTGGTGGGCTTTCCCAAGGTCACAGGTCTCTGCTACAGCCTGCAAGGGAGACCACACCGAGGGGTCTGGGCTGCTGCAGAAAACCAGGGAAGAGCTGGCTTCCCTCCAGTTCCCAACAAAAATGTTTGTGAGTATGCAGTCCCTGCCACTTCCCCAGCCCATGCCACCCTCTGTTCTTCCTGTTAATCCCAGGGTGCAAGCACGGGATGGGATGAGTAGATGCAGTACCTGGATCTGGTCACCCAGCCACCGGAAAGCTTGGACACCGGGGCTTGTTCGGAGGACGAAGAGTCCAAATAAGAACTCCAAGCCGATACCCCAGAAAACAGCTCTCCAGGACACCTGGGGACAAAAGCAGAAGGGGGACTGAGATGCTGTCAAGGCCTACAAGTTTCCCTTTCAGCACATAGTAAACACCATACACTGTGCCCTGCGTGAGGTGATGGGGACACCAATAAATTGTCACAGAAACTCCCCCTGCCCTCTGGGTTGGTGACAGGAAGAAAATGAGTTGGTGGGACACTGGAACTGGCTGGAACATAACTTTCCAGACTGATCCAGAAGGAGAGAAGCATAAAGATCTTCTGGTGGTTGACTGGTAGCACAGACCTGCTAGACCAAAACTGCCTGTTCATTAACCCTTTGTAGGATGGAGGGAGGGGTTGCCCGAAACATTGAAGCAAGTTGGCCTGGAAGCCACTGGGACTTCAATCACTTCTGACCAAGTTCTCCAGGGCACCCCAAAGCTCAGGCCACAGCACCTGAAGCTTAGGTGTGGGTCTCATGCTTGTCTCTGGGTCTGACTCACTACAAGGGACATGGCACAAAACAGGCTGGAGGCACTGTGGGTTAGGAAGTGAGATGGAGCAGTGGGAAGAAGAGCAGTGAGGTGCTCCCTGGCTGTGCCCAGCTCTGCCCAGGAGCTCTGCTGGGCTTCCAGAGGAAGGGGATGCCTGTGGGAAGGAAGCACTTGTTCTCCAGTGCTGGGTGGCCACCTCCTGCAAGGGGACCAATGGCCAAGCCACGCCTGAAGCACATACCGCACCATGGTGCTTGGAGCAGGCAAACAGGAACAGCACCAAAACGCAGAAGCCACCTAATGAGATGAGCTGCTTTGGGTTTCTGGCAGTGTCCAAAGCCAGCCATGCGATCAGGCCTGCCAGGAGGGCCACCCACACCAGCCTGCAAAGAAAACCCCAGACTGTCAGCAAGAGGATGTCCCCATGGGGAGAGCAGCTCATGAAGGGCAGGAGCTGATTGTGCAGGGGTTGCCACTGTAAGGTCCATGTATCTGACTCAGACACAAATGAAGGGTGTGAACAGCCATTGCACTACTGAGGCAGAGTAGCAAGATGTTTCTGTCATGGCTTTTATGAGGTTCCAGGCTGGGCCATGCCAGTCATTCATGAGGTGCCTGCACAGCACTAGAGCACATACCCAATGCCACCAGCTGTGGCTGTGCTGGCAGGGCAGCCACAGGAGGGGACCCAGGTGCTGGGAGGGATCTGGCCCTGCCTTCTCCTCATTCCTCATGGGAGGGATCTGGCCCTGCCTTCTCCTCATTCATGACTCACCATTTCAGCCATGGCCAGGACTTTTGGAAGCATTTCCCAACAGGGCGGAGGAGCAGCAATACCTTTGCCCCACAGTGCTTCTTGAAGAAGCTCCAGCAGACGAAGAAGACAACCACAGCTGTTATGACCACCAAGGCAAGGGCTCGCTGGAAGTTGAGGTAACAGGCCGCAATGAAGTAGCACAGGTAGGCTGGAGAAGGCACATTGTGGGTCAGAAATGTCAGGGCTGTAGGATCACGGGTTCATAACACTAACTGGAGCCAAAAGTGAGGTCCTTTTCCTCCAAATATCCTCCCCACCCTCAAGGACCCCAGCTTTGAATAAGGAGACCTTATGGAGCACCACCTCAGCAGGGAGCAGAAGGGACAGTGCAACCCTTTGGGCAGGTGGAGAAAGGGGAGGAGGACAGTGAGGTGCAGATAGTCCTTGATGGGAGTGGTGGGGTGAAAAGGGGGCAGGCAGTGAGAGCTGAGAGTGGATACAACCTCCACACGAGTGACCATGTTCACTGTGTGGAGGGTGGGGGCAGCTAAAAAGGGATGTGGAGGTGGGGTCTCAGTGCTGGGAAGTCCTCACCTACTCCAAGAAGCCCCAGGACAACCCTTCTCAACACCTTGGCATGAGACTTGCAGAAGTGCTTTGCCTTGGATGCTGGCTTCAGGGCCTTCCTAGGGAGAGTCATATGCCGGAGACATGAGAGACACAGAAGATAGATGTGGAAGATAACACAACCCAATCCAACGCAACTGAAGCCAATTCATTGGAGCTGGGTCATGAGCATGTCTCCCACAGGGCGCTTCCAGCACAGTGGTAACAGAGTGCCATAGTCCACACACCCCAACACTCCAGCACCATGAGTGGAATCTGGCACTGAGTGGCTGCTATGGGGACAGAGACCTGACTCTGACCCCTTACAAGCCCTCATGGACCCATCAGATATTGTCCCCCACATAGTAGTCAAGACGATCCTACTCTGCTCTCGAATCAAATTTGTCTCTGGCAGATCACACACATCTGTGGGGGTTATCCTACCTGCAGTAGGAGGAGAATCTCCCTTTCCCTTCTTTCCTCTCCGCTTTGGTCTCACTACTTGGACCACCACATTCCCCACAGTGTCTCTCCTCTCCCTAAAAAACATCATTAGATGGAGCACCCTGGACTCTGATGGGAAGGAAAGGGAAGGGGAAGGAGAAGGGGAAAGGGAAGGGGAAGGGAACTCACCTCAAAGCTGAAAGCTGGGTTATCTGTGCCCTTATCAAGGCTGTCCAGGGTTATCTGGTTTTCTTCCATCTCCAGAAGTTCTGCAGCTTTAATGCATCAGAGAAACAGCACTGTGAGGGATCAATGCTGGCTGGGGAGAGAAAAATGGGATCACCTCTGGGAAGGTCAAGTGCCCCAGTCTGCTTTTCAGTTTTGGGTCTCTGAGTGGAGAACACCCTTTGCAGGAGGGACTCAGAGCAGCTCCTGCACCAGCACATTAAACGGACCACCTCACGGGGACCTTAGGCCATGGGGCTAGTGTGCTGAATTCCTTGTTCTCTTGTAACACTGGGGAGGTCTTTGCTCTTCCATGCTTCCAAGGAATTATAGGAGAGGATTATATGCATCACAGAATGCTGGTACTCCTCCTCCAAACTGGTGGCAGTGTCCACCCACCTCTGTGACCTCCTTTGCAAGTGGAATTTTTCAAAAAATAAATCTGGCCACATCCTTCATTGAAAGGTCTTAGTGCAACCAAGACAGATAAGGAAGAAGGTCCTTCCGTGTTGATAACTAGCACAGTGCAGGAGTGAAGAGTAGGAATGAGTGGTAGTTTGCATGGGGACTGGTCCTAAGGGAGGCTCATACTGGCAGGACTGGTTCAGCAAAGCCAGAAAAACCAGTGTTATGCCAGGGCAGGAACCTTGGAGCATCATCCCATTTAGACATCTTCCTGGTTCCTCTACCTGGAGAAGGATGAAGGAAGAGCGGAGAAGTTGCAGGCAAGGCAGTAGGAGCACTTCTGTGTGAGGACAAAGGCAGTAAGAAATATTCTTTGCTTTGAGGAGAGTTGCAGAGCTCTGTATGAAAAAGGAGAAGGTAGCAGGGTCATGGTCAGCTTCCAAAATGTGAGATCAGGGCCCACTGAAGGGAGAGGTGGTGAGTGAGTAGTTTTAGAGAATATCCCCTTCAACATGGGACCTCTCAGCAGCTGAAGGTGGTGCAGGGCTCCACAGGCCGGCAGAGCCACCATGGGGGTCTACTGGGGCATGGTGGCCTCCATGTGACCCTGGGGTCATGTCTCCCCTGCAGCCTGGCAGGATACAGAGCCATGTTGGGAAACCAGGACCTCAGACCTCTGTCCAGGGCCTCCAGTGCCCCTGGTACTCCTATGGCTCAGGCATGTCTCACCAGGACTTCAGTACTCCCTAGAAGCCATCTGGGCTCAGTGACCCTTCCAGGACTTCCCAGAGTTCTGGGACTCCCCAGGGTTCCAGGCTGTCCCCACCCTTCGAAGGCTTAGTGCCTTGCAGGTCCCCTGGGCTGATACCACCTCCATGTCCCCCCTTCCTGGTGCCAGCCCCCTGTCAGCTCATTGCCTTTTGTTTTGGTGCAGCCTTACTGGCTGCCCTCCCTTTTAGGGGTGGGGCCACATGGACAGGCAGCAGGTGAGTGCCCCTATGTGCCCCCCCATATCCTCAAACCATCCCCATGACCCCCATGCCCTCCTGCCCCCTGTGGGCCCCCACGGGCTCATGGTTCAGTGTGGTCACACACCCCTCTGCCCTCTCCATTGTGTCCCTGCATCTCACACCTTCACACCTCCCTCCATGTCCTCATGCCCCATGCCTTCACATCCCTGTCCCCCCACGCCTTCACACCCCCGTGGCCTCGTGCCCTGCCCGTGCCCCGCAGCTCCCCCCGCCCTGGCATCCCCTGTCCCCCCGCACTCACCACCAGCCCTGCCGGCCGTGCAGCTTCCAGACCGTGCCCCGGTTACCCATTAACAGCTCGGTCCAAAGAGCTGGGCTGGGCACTGCGGGGCCGGGGCAGCCCCGGCTCCTCCTGGGGCTCACACCCCGTGCTTTCCTGGCTCCTCCTAGGGCTCACGTCCGGGGAGCCCGACGGTGTGGCCGTGCAGGGCACTGTGCCAACCATGACTTCCACTCCCAGTCTAAATGAGCCTCGAGGGCAGATATTGAAGGCAGAAACGCAACCTTTACTTCACCCCAGGAAATGCTTCCCCAAAAGAATAAAGAGTGGGGCACACGTGACCTCCAAACCTTCAGTGGTGTGAAGGCAGATTCCCTGGTCCCTGAGCAGGACAGGGTGGCAGCCAGCAAAAGCCTTTCGTGCCAGTGTGTATTGGAAACCACTTTTTCATGCGGGATGGTGGGAATTGCATCCCCAGGTGTGTGCACCCCACTGGTACCTCCTGCTCTTTGTTTGTGCAGGGAGTGGTGATGTGGCTCCAAGGGTGCCAACACCTGGGTTGGCAGGAATCTGTTCAGAGATTGGTGATTAATAACAACACAGGGCACTCAGGGCATCCACGTGCCACACGGTGCCCGTGGACAAACGCTCCCTTGTGCCCGTTCCGTGCCTTCTCCCTGTGGATTTTGGCCAGTTGCTAAAGCTGGTTGGGGCTGGTGAGGGAAAAAAGGGTGATGGCTCAGACTGGCATGTGGATGACAAGGAGTGAAGCCCTGAAAGCTGCTGGTGTGACGCCGGTGTAAATTCCGCCTGCGTGGGCCAGGCTCCCCCAGCCCCGCGATACGCGCGGGCCACTCTGAGATCATTCTGAGGAGCGTTCAGGCTCGGCCCCGCCCCGGCCCTGAGCGCGTCACCGCCGACAGCGCCAAGGCCCAACGCGCCGCCACGCCCGCCCAGAGCCCCGGTAGCGCGCCGTGATCGTATAGTGGTTAGTACTCTGCGTTGTGGCCGCAGCAACCTCGGTTCGAATCCGAGTCACGGCATCGCCCGGCGATACCACGGCACACGGGCTCCATTTTTGGATTTTCTTTTCCTGTCCCGCGGACCTCCCAAATTCTCAGGGGTTTTTGTCACGTCGAGCTGATATTTCACTTTTTTTCCCCGTTTATTTTCCCCGCTCCCGGCGGGGCTGCGGGGCAGGGCTAGCCCAGGGCGGGGGGTCCGCGGGCGGCGCGGGGAGAAGGAGCGGCGTGACAGCAAACAAAATAAAATAAAACATTAAATTAAATTATATGCAATTAATAAAATTTTTAAAATTAATTTGAAAATAAAGAAGATAATATAAATAAGAGGAAAAGGAAAGTATAGGAATGCAAAGGGAAAAATAGAAGAAAAGGAAAAGGAAAGGAAACGAAAGAAAAAAAGAGAAAAGAAAAGAAAAAAAGAGAAAAGAAAAGAAAAGAAAAGAAAAGAAAAGAAAAGAAAAGAAAAGAAAAGAAAGAAAAGAAAAGAAAAGAAAAGAAAAGAAATGAACCAGTGAAATTGAAATAAAAATTAAATTAAAAAATTAAATTAAGGAAAATATAATAAAATAGGATAATATAATAGAAAAATAAAATTTAAAAAAAATAAAAATAGAACAAAATAACCAAATAATTAAATTTAAAATGAATATAAAATAAAATAATAAAATAAAATTAAAGATAAAAATTAAATAGAAACGAAATTCAAAAATAAAATTTGATTACATAAAATAAATGTAAATATAGCACAAAAACTATTAAAAAATAGAAAAAATAAAATATAAAATTAGAAGATATAAAAAAGTAAAATGAAAATAAAAAATAAGCAAACATAAAATTAAATAGAATAAATATAAATAAATAAAAACAATAAAACAATCATGACATTAAATGTTTAAAATTAGCCCAGGCAGCCGCACCAAAAGAAGGCAAAAACGGAGCCCGTGTGCCGTGGTATCGCCGGGCGATGCCGTGACTCGGATTCGAACCGAGGTTGCTGCGGCC
Source organism: Hafferia zeledoni (assembly GCA_035583235.1). Classification (NCBI taxonomy): domain Eukaryota; kingdom Metazoa; phylum Chordata; class Aves; order Passeriformes; family Thamnophilidae; genus Hafferia; species Hafferia zeledoni. Next base: position 17,333,373 of record JAWWEV010000018.1, on the reverse strand, counting down.
ACAACGCAGAGTACTAACCACTATACGATCACGGCGCGCTACCGGGGCTCTGGGCGGGCGTGGCGGCGCGTTGGGCCTTGGCGCTGTCGGTGGTTACGCGCGCAGGGCCGGGGCGGGGCTGAGCCTGCCTGGGCCTTCCTGCGGAGGCACCGCCGGGGCCGCGCTCCGGGACTGCCCCGAGGGGACCGGGAGAGGCCGTGACGGGCCCAGGTCGCGACCCCGGCGCTGCCCCCGCCCTCGCGATCCCCAGCCCGGGCAGGCCCCGGTGCGCTGAGGCCCCTCAGCCCCTCCCAGGCCCCAGCCCCCAGTGCCGGCCCGTGGCTCACCCCGACCGCGGCGTTCACGCCCTCACCTTCACCCGCTGCCCTTGGCCCTTCTCCCTGCTCTCATCCTGACCCTCCTCCCAGCACTCACCCTGACCCCCCAGCTCTTACCCGACCCTTCTTCTCATCCCACCCCTTATCCCAGACCTGTGTCCTCATTTAACCCCATTCCCCCAGATGTAACCCCACCTCTCAGCCCCCCACCTCGTGTTTCTCAGGGAGTAAAGTTTCTTCCGCACACAGGATTAAGGAATGCGCACAAAGGGATGGGAGAGGAAGAGAGCGATTAAGGGCTAAATGGTCCTTGTGCCTAGACAGCAGCAGGGATCAGTCTGTGCCGCCGCTCCTGTTCCTCCTGCTCAAACACATATCAATAGTTAATGACTCTGCCTTCCCCACTGCTCTCTGTGTTAAAGGCTCTTTCATTTTCACAGATACGCAAAGAATTCTAAACACCTGAGATCAAAAGGATTTCTTGACTTAAAATATTTTTAGAGAGATCGCAGCACTTCAAGGTAATGGAGTGGCCCAAATGACACATACCCTGGGAAGAGCTGGTCACAGAAAACTCGGCTCCTGTACGTGCCATGAGCTCATTGCTTGTTGTAAGTACATACCTCCCGTGGGAGGGGGCGCAGGGAGAGGCAGGGGTCTTCTTACAACCGGGGTATGTCCCTGCACCACATCCATGTTTGGATATCTGCTGCATCTGGCAAATCCTAAATCTAAACCAACCTTCCTGAGACTTGGGACAAACCAGAGGAAGGCCCTGCACACCTTGATTTCTCCATGAAGTCATTGCTTCTGCCACCCTTAGCTCATCTTGTTCATATCCAGCCCAAAAGAGTTCAGAGTGGTGGAGGAAGACAGGTCTTTTGTGTCCTCCCTTTGTCTATGCCTACCTCATCCTGGCCCCAGCAGTTTGCTGGTGTGCCCTGGCGGGCACTGGTGGGCATGTTGGTCTCTCACCAGTGGGAAATGCTCTCCACATCAAACCTGGCTGACCAGTGGGTGGTGAAGGAGGTGCTCTTTAATGGTATTTCTGGATTACATGGTGGCTTCCTGTCTCAGTGTCACTCTTCTCCCTCCCTCATCTGCCTGCCAGGATCCCAGTCTGTGCCCCAGGGCTGCAGGGATACTGCTGCTGCTCATCTTTGGCCAGGTCTGTCAGCACTTGTGTCCTCATGCTGGATCTAAAGTGGGTGCAGTGACACTGGAAGGAGATATGTGTGTCCCCTCCCATGTCCAGGGAGTTTGACACTCTCATCATCCTCTTGACTGCACCTTGGAGAGAGAGCTGACCACCAGACAGCTCCAGGACAGGTGTAGCTGAGCTGTAGAGGTGGCATCACTGCAACCTCTGAATCCCAGGGCATGAGCCTGTGAAGGGTGCAAGGTCCTTGTGCTGCTCAGTGGCTGGCCTCTTGTGCCTTCCTCCATGCTGTCACAATGCTATGAGCTGGGCTGTGTCTCTGGTGAAGGGACAAGCCCAGTTCCATGCTGGCCCAGACAGCTGCTGCACTGGATCAAGACAGGACAGGTGTGCTGGGACCCACGGGAGATGGTGGGACAGTGTGGAGATACAGAGCCTCCCTGGCAGGACATGCTGCCCATGGCTTGTGGGGACAGGGAACCTACAGCAATGTATGGGGTAGTGGGGGGTTCCTTGGGCACTTGCATGGGCAGACCGAGTGGGACTCCCGAGGCTGGTGTCACCACAGTCTTGATCTTAGCTCCTGACCCGGCAGTATGCAGGACTCATGTTTGCTTGCCACTGACACAGGATTAGGGTTAGATGAGATACTTCGAAGAAATTCTTCCCTGTGATTGTGGTGAGGCCCTGGCATAGGTTGCCCAGAGAAGCTGTGGCTGCCCCATCCCTGGAAGTGTCCAAGGCCAGGTTGGATGGGACTTGGGGCAATGTGGTCTAGTGGAAGGTGTCCCCATCCATGGCAGGGGGTAGAACTGGGTTTGCTTCAAGGTCCCTTCCAACCCAAACCATTCTGTGATTCTAGCTCTTGAGATGTGCAGCCAGGACTGAAGGAGGACTCCATTTCTTGACATGTGTGTTCAGCTGTGATGCTCTCCAGAGGCTTTATGAGCCCACAACAGCATGTGAGATGGTCCTGGTTCTTCTAAAGCCTGAGCTTCAAAGGACTTTTTCCAGTTTGCCAGTGAGAAGACCTGGAAGGGAAGGTGAACCGACTGATTTTCTGATAGGTTATGTTTTGGGATCCCCCTGCCTGGCTCTAATGCTCAGAAATCAAAGAAAAAAGGTCACCAAAATGTGTGTCCTGTACCACCATCAGTAAGCACAGAACCTGGAGCAACTTCTTGAGCCCCTTCCTTGTGCATGCAACATCCAGCTGAAGATGGGATGTGACAAAAGTATCCCAGGGGAGAACCAGCCACCCTGCAGCCCTATGTAAATGCTTCCTCATATCTGTATGTGCCCTGCCTGATTCCAGCTGCCAGCCGCAGCTCTCACTCTGCTTTTGTCTGTGCACAGCAGGAGCCTCCTCCCGCCCGCAGGGATTTATGGCCTTCACACAGCCACCTCTTAACCCAGCTTTGTGCTGCTGAGTGGGCAGAAAACAGGAAGACAAGTGCTGCCAGGCGGCCTGCCAGCCCTCACCTCTCCACCTATTGAGCTCCTTTCTCAATTCACCTTCATTTTCTGTCTCTTGGCCCTTTCAGAGATGGTAGGCTGGTGGCAAAAGGAATTGATCTCCTCTCGTAGGAGGAATGGCCGCTGTTTTGGTCTTGTCCACTGAGCCCATCTTCTTGATGGCTGATGACAGCCCTATTAAGAGATATAAGGGGTTGCCAGGGGTGTTTCACACCCCACAGGCATTGTAAAGCCAGTGAGTCTGTCTGAAGAAGGACCCAGCTGTGTTAGCATGGCCATTGCAGCTGGATTAATCAAACCCACCATTAACACTTTCCCGGGGCACTCAGATCCCCTGGCAGCCCCATAGCACAGGCCCCCACCAGCAGGTCGCTCTGATTGAGCTGCAAATGCTTCAGCTCCTTAGTTTGCCCAGCCTCAGATCGATGAGTGCAGGCGGCTCCAATCAATTCCACTTTACCACTTGCTATCGAGTTCAGTCTGTGCTCTCCCAGATGGTCCTGCTTCTTTTGTTTCTTCAGAAGAGGAATTCAGGCATTTTGTCCCATTTGGACACTGCTGTGCTCTTGGAGGGTCAAGCCCCTTGGTAGGAGCAAATAAAAACCCCAAGGAAGGCCAGCAATGAAGGGATTAAATTTGTGCTATGATTGGAGCCCTGAGAGCATCAGCCTGGCTGGGCAGACCATGGTAGTGAGTGGCTGGATGAGGCCATGTGATTTGCATGATATAATAGAGCTGTTGCCACAGCATCTGTCATGAGGTTTTCCTGCCATGATCCTGGTTTTGCTGGGGATATACTGAAGGCAGCTGCAGGGAGCTGCTGTGTCTTGGTTTCCCTGTCCCCATGGGCACTGAGTGGGGACAAATCAGCCCTCTGGGGTTTGAGCCCACACAAAATGATTTTGCAGAAAAAAAAATAGCATCAAAGCGTTTATGTGGTGGCTGTTCAGAAATTTCCCTCAAACCTGTCAGCGAAAGAAGCAATTTTTACCTTCTGGGTGTCAGTCCTGAAGTCATTTTTCTCTCATCTCTGTCACCCAGCTCTCTCGCTGGCCTGTCTCCAGGGTGCTGTGCCTGGATTTGAGGAAATGAAGCTCCCCACGGCTCTCCACACCTCATCGAAGTGTTAATGAAATAACGGATCACACCAGAGAGCAGTCGTGATGTGCAGAGGGCTGTCAGTGCCGAGGGCAGAGGCAGGGACTGGGCTGAGGTGATGACCCACGAGTCTGGCTCTGAGCTGGTAGATGTCTTTCAGTGAGTTGTCATCTCTTCTTTTGGTAAATTAGCATGGCCTCAATGATACTATCAAATGCATAATGATTTTTTTGACAGAAAGGTTGATGAGCTGCAAAAAGTCTCTGCAGGAATTTCTTCCATTTGGTAAAAGAACATGCTTTGGGCATATCCTGCCTAGGCTTTGATGGCCTCCTGGTGCAAAGGTGTAGCAATACTTCCCCTGGACGCAATCCCTGCCTCTAAATACTCCCAAAGCTCCTTGTTCCAGTCCTTGTATTTAGTATGTGTGTATTTATGGATTTTTTTTCTGTGAATTTGTATGGTCTTGCTCCTAAACCACAGTGGCCCCTGGCAGGGAAGGCTGCTGTGCTCCAAATCTCCTCCTTGTGTTATCCCCGATATTCCTGTCTCTCCCCACATCCCCCAGCCATGCAGAAATCTGCCCTGTGACCCCAGCTGTCTCTTTTCATGCCAAAGATCCCTGGCCCTTCATGCACCCCCTATGCAGAAGCCTTGGATCATCCTGTTGCCTTTCTCTGCACATTTTCTAGCTCCACTGTATTCTTGGGATGGGGGGACAAGGATCACACATGGATTGGGACTGACCAGGGAACAGTGACAACTCTGATGTCACCCATCTCTCCTTTTTCCTAATCCTTCTTATCAGCTTGATGGAGAGGTTTTGCAGTTTTGACCTCTGCTGAGTGCTGAGGGGACAGTTTCACAGACTGTCAGAGCTCCTGTTCTCAGAGCCCATCACTTCAGACGTGTGGCTGGGCTTGATTTCCCCATGTGTGTCACTTCCCTGACACTGCTTTTTGTCTTGTTTTATTGCCAAGTTGCTGAGCCTCTCAAAGTCCTCCTGCAATTCTTAACATTCATCTGCAGTATCCAGATTAATCCAATATTATTGCAGATTTTGCCACTGACCTCATCTCATCAAAAGATCTGTGTGTGGAAATGCAGGGACCTCTCTTTGCTGGATCACCCTCAGGGCCCTGCTGGCTTTTTCCAAGAAAGCCACTAGCTTTGGAAAAAATAAATTCACTGCAAGAGAGCCGTGTCGACTCTTCCTCAATATGTCATATTTATCCATCTGTCCCCTAACGATGCCAGTTTCCTCCTCCGTATGCCAATTTTTGTTCATTTGCAGAGAACAGATGTGTCATTTATCAGTCTGGGACTCCTTGGCTGCCTCCCACAAAGCATTTTTGGTGTCACAGTTGCCACCTTCCAGTCCTCATGTCCCCTGCTGTACCCAGGCCTCAGGGGGGTTGGGGTGTTACCCAGCATATGTGACATCTTCATGGTCCCTGCTGTGCTGCACAACGGGGTGTATGTGGGGTGATTCCAGGAAGGAAAGGAGCTGCAGTCACCACAGACATTCCAAAGGTCCTGGGAATGGATTTTATTTGAAGCTGTGGAAGAACTACCTGGAGATTTAAGGAGCTGCAGGCTTCCCTGGCAAGCCAGGGGAGATGATGGTGTCAGGGGAAGCAACCAACCCAGTGCCTGACTCAAGTGACACGTTGGCAAGTGTCAGATTCAGCCCCCACATTACCTGGGGGTGAGTCATCCGGGAGTGTGCAGGAGCAGAGACCTTCTCCTCTGAGTCACCGGAAGCTGCTGCCTGAGGGACGCTGGGCTGTGTCCACACCGCTCCGGTTTAAACTGAAGGGGAAGATTTACCTGGACGATGTGGCATGAACCCTCCTAAACCCAGGGAAGGTCCTGTGCCCTGTTTTTGACCTGGCTGCCAAACAGGGCTCCTGTTCCCAGCTGTGGGTGAGCACCAGGGGCACCCAGGCTGAATCCAGCCAAAGCAGTTCCCCAGGCCCAGGGACACATACGAGGACTGAAGACATGCACAGCTCTCTGCTGGGCTGGCAGGAGCCTGGAAGACATTGCCTGGCTTTTTCTTCCTTGTGCGTGCTTCAACCTGCCTGGATTTACCCAGGAGATCAGCTACTGCTACCTTTGGTGAGAGGAAGGGCAATGCTGTGAGAACCAACCCAGAGATCTCAGCAAAGACCTCCTGGACCCTTCAGAGGTGGAGAAGAGGATGGGAGCAGAGCTCTCAGGGCAGAGGGCAAGCCCTGCATCCTTGCAGACCACTTCAGGCAGCTTTCTGCCTCCCCTATTCCCATGGTCTGTCAGAGTGAGCCACAAATCCCTTCTTTGCAGACATGGGTTGTTCTCTTTCCACCTGAGGACTGTGTGTGAGCAGCTCCATCACTGCCCTTCCGTCCTTCTTGGGGGCTCTGTGGACTGTAGGCAGTGCCACGTGCACATCCACCTGGGGGGCTTCCCGCCATGACTGTGCAAGAGAGCAGCTGAAACGTGGAGTCTGGCACACAAGTGGTGCAGTGTGTGCTCCCTGCTCCTCTCCCATCTGCCAGTCCTGCCCCCTTCCCCCGCCAGTCCCTATACCCACGATGCTGTGACAGCCATCTGTCATGGTGAGCCGCAGCGACTCGCAGGCGGAGTGTCATCACGGCCACCGTTGTTGTATCAGGGGCAGTCTCTAAGGTGCAGCATCAAACCTGGGTCCCAATGTGCATCAGATATGGAGCGTGTAAACAGCTGGGATTGGAGTAGCATCAGCTGCAGCATGAGCTGCAGATGGAGCCTGGCTTTGGTGGTGTGAAAGCAGAAATCTGTTGCTGCTCCTTCAAACCTGAACTGCTGTGAGCGAAGGGATGTCACCAGGGTCGTCTTGTGACTGCAGAAAGAATATGAGCAACCTGTGTCTGTGCCAAGCCATGTGGGGCATAAGCACTCATTTGGTCTCCTTTTGGAGACCCTTAAAGCTCCCCAAGCACAAAGGAGTCTCCCAAGGGGGCTCCCACCTCAGCTGAGTTCTTTTCACCTGTTGCCTTACATTGCTGCCTGGGTGGTTTAGCCCAAGGCAAACCAACATCCAGGGGAAGCTCAAATCGGAGGGCTTAGCTGGGTCCAGGGATCTTGATGCCCCTCCAAGCTCTGCTGAAGCCTGAGGTGAGAAGGTGATGCCCCATGGGACACAGATCATAGAACAGGGCTACGTTGGGCCAGGTGCCAGTTTGGAAGAGAAACAGTCCCAGCAAATGGTGAGATGGTGCTGGGGTCCATGTCCTTTGTGGGCTTAGATCACAGGCTCTTGTCAAATCCCAGCATGGCCCCAGCACAGCTGCCTCTTCAAGAAGGGAGGGATGCGAGGGATGTGCCAGGACCGGATGAGAAGGAAGAACCTCGGCAATTCCTCTGGTATGGTAGTATTTAAAAAAAGCGAACACCACTACAGGCTTGATCCCTCCTCGGTCCCCTCTCTGGAGACACTGAGCGTGTGTTTTCCAGGCCTGAGGATTTAACAAGAGCCATCTCTAACAGATGTTGCTGAACATCCTCCTTGGTTACTGACAGAGGGTGGAAGTGCTCTCAATCTCATGTGCCATCCTGCATCCTGCTTCCTTCCAAATGCTGGATAGGCAGATTTATTGAGAATCTCTGTCTTTTCTGCATTTTAATAACAATCTCATCATCCCCATCTGCCGGGACTGAGGTCTGCTGCTAGACCTCCAACAATGCCTGGTGATCACTCTGTTTCTGGCAAATGCGTTTTTCCTTCCTGATGCCTTTTGTGTCTTGCATTCCCTATGCTTTGAAATTTCAAATGTTTCTTTCTGGGTGCTGTGACTGCCTTCTCCCTAGGCAGGAAGCTCCCTTGGTGTCCAGTTGGACCTAGGGGATCTGGCTGGGTTTCTCAGGCAGGAGTGTGCTCAATAAATCAGCAAACCTGGGACTCAGTGGGCTCCCTGGGCATGTTTTGGGCACATGCTGTGCCAGGTTGGCACAGGAGGCTCAATTCCATGGAATTCCCATTCTCATCCTCCATGTGCACAGGGCTGGAGGAAAGGAGATCACCACAAGAAGCTTCTCTCCCCAGCCATCCTCTCCTCCTGGCAGCAGGCACCGACAGCCACATCTCAACATCTGTCCCCACAGTGGGGCCAGAGCATGGCTCATGGTGTAAGGACATGCAGGAACACACTGTGGCATCTATCCCTGCTCACTGGATGCCTCTGCATGGCTTCATCTCTGTGGGGGTACCACTCTTGGAGCATCCACTCCTGCCTCTGGCCCCCTTCTCCCTTCATGGCCTTCAGGGGATTCAGCCTGTGAGCAGGGCTGGGACTGGGTTTGGGTGAAGGGTGTGTGTTTCGGAAGGGATGGAAAGGATTTGGGGGTGTAGGTCTGGAGACAGGGCTGCATAGAGTGGCTGCTGGGGCTTAGGAGGGTACCCAGTTGGTCCTGGGTGGTGGATGAGCATGGAGGTTGCAGCTGGTGACGGCTTGTGTGTGCAGGGGGAACAGTCAGAAGGTGTGTCAGCGTGCTGTTTGCTGCTGTGACAGCCTCTGCCTCTGCTACCATGCTCCAACGCACTGCTCCCAGTGCCACATTCCTGCTGCATCCCAGGGGATGTCCTCCAGCCTGTGTGCTGGGGATCAGCAACCCTGCACGCTTGCCGCGATGTTCCTACATCCAGCCTGGGCTCAGCCTGCTTCCGAAGCACATCCCTGCCTTATCACCCCTTCCCACAGTACCAGCCTGGTGTTTCGGTGACTCTCCGGCACGATTTGCTCCGGGGATCCTGCACGGGGCTGGTCTCACCAATACCTCCCAGGCAGCGGGTTTGCCCCGAGGAGTTGGACTCGACCCTCGTGGCTCCCTTTCAGCTCAGGACACTCTGTGATTCCACAAGGGACCCTCTATCGCTTCTACCTCGCCGGCTGCCTCCCCGGTGGCCCTTCTCCCGGCGCCAGAGAGTGCCCCGGGGTGGCACGGGGGCAGCGCCAGGGCAGGATCGTGCCCGAGGCCGCGGCGAGGGACTCGAGGGCCCGCAGCTGCCTCAGAGCTGGGGGCAGCCCGGAGCGCCGGGGAGGGCCGGGCCGGGCGCGGCGGAAGGCGGCGGGGAGCGGGGCGGGCCCCGGGGGAGGCGGGCCGGGGAGGCCGGGCCGCGCTCAGGGCCGCGCCGGTCCGTGCCGGGGGGAGCGGGCGCGGGGCCGCGGCGCGGGCGGGGCGGGGGAGGCCCCGCACGCGGCGCTCCGGCAGGTGGCACTGGCCGCCTCCCC
>JAWWEV010000018.1:17299537-17323885 GCA_035583235.1 Hafferia zeledoni | reverse complement strand
CCCCGCGCCTCCCAAGCCCGACTACCGCGCCGGGCCGCCGCCGCAGCCGCCCCCGCCGCCCGGGGGCGCGGCCGAGCCGCTGGCCGCCGCCCAGCCCGACATCGTGGCGGCCTACCGGCTGCAGAAGGAGCGCGACTTCGAGGACCCCTACAGCGGCCCGCCGCCCGCCGCCGCAGCCGCCCCCGACGGGCCCCGCTACGTCTCGCCCAAGCACCGGCTCATCAAGGTGGAGGCGGTGGAGAAGGTGCCCGCCAGCCCCCCGCCGCCGCCGCTGGTGCCCGCCGCCCCCAGCTCGCCCCCGGCCGGCCCCGAGCCGCCCGACGAGCCGCCGCAGGAGGTGAGTGAGAGGGCACGGGCGCCCCGCTGCCCTTCCTGCGGTGTCCCGGCACTGGGGATGCCCTGGGTGACCCCCGGCCCCCGCCGTGAGGAGCAGGGGCAGGACCAGGACCCCCGGGGCAGGCGGAGCGCCTCGGTCATGGAGATGCCCTCGGTGGTCCCGCCAGACCCTTGGCACCCACCGTACGGAGCGCCGAGGGGGGCCCACGGCCACGCTCCGCGGGGCTCCCGCACCGCGTCCCGCCGTGCCCCGGCAACACTGAACATGCCGGGCACACGCCAGCGGGAACGGGGCCGGCCCCGGCTTCTCCTCCGGCTCCCGCGGGAAGCAGGTACGAGCCCCAGCAGGAAGCGCGCTCGCCCAGGGGCGAGAGTGCAGAGCTGCCCGCCACCTTCGCCCTCCCTTCGTGCCATTTCTTTGCAGCCGAGTGCTTGGTGCTCTACGGACGTGAAGACCTTCCAGCCTGGGAAGGCCCCGAGTGGCACAGGACCGTCCGCGGTGGCCTCCGATGCTGCGGCCGGTGACCCTGGGTTTCCCACCGCTCCGTGCACGGTGGCGCGGATCTCCCTGTGCCCGCTTGCCCAGGCCCCCTGAGCTGCCGTGCTGCTTTGTCAGGAAGCCTCAGCGTCTCTTTGTCTGCCGCCTCCCCGCAGGCTGCTCCGGGGTGAGAGCAGAGCCTGGCGCTCCCGATGCTGGCAAGGAGGGGAGAAGCATCCCCGGTGAGAGGCAGGAGCTGGGGAGAAGCCCCTCGTGGGGAGACGGGCTCTGAATGGCACAAGGACCTGGTGGAGGATAAACCCAACCGCGTCTGCGGCCGTTGGTGCCGAGCCTGGCTCTTGGCGGAGAGGCTGATGCGGGGACTGCGCAAATAAAGGCAGGAGGGGTAATTAGTGCCCGCTAGCGCTGCCGCCTGCAAGACGGGGCTTGTCAGGCGAACTCGACGGGATTGCAGATCTGGCTGGCGGAGGGAATGGTGGATATAGTCAGTCATCCCATCCGTGGTCCTGGTGAAATGAGCAGCAGGCAAAATCTGTTCGGGAGTGTTTCAAGCAGATAGAAAAAACTTGTTGCTGGTAGATCTTTGAAAGTTGCTTGTATTGATTGATTGCTTTTGGGAGGTTTCCAGAGGGGGCCAGCAGAGCCCCTGCTTTTTCAGCTATCATAAACTGGTTGCTGCAGGCACCAGAGGAGGAGGAGAGGGCTCTGGCAGTAGGGGCCAGAGGTGGCACAGTGTGCCGTGGTTTGCTGAATTTGGAATGGTTTTTCCTGTCACATGCGTTGCAGGATCAGAGGGAGCAGGAGTGAGTAGTTGTCATAGGAGGGTCTCAGGCTGTGATGTGCAAAGGGCTGAGCAGGAGCTGCGGTAAGCAGGGACTGCTGACAGGTACAGCCAGGCTGTTTGGGCATCCAAAGGCTGGGGAAACCTGGGAAGTTTAGAGAAAAGTCGGAAGCTGAGATACATTTGGTGAAACGCTGCGAACAGCGCTAGGCTGAAGAAGATCCTTCATCTTGTCTGAGATAGGCGGTGATTAGATTACTGCTGGTCTCTGTGCCTCTGTAGGATGGAGATTTCTTTAGGCCTCTGGTACATGATGGACACAGATAGAGCTCCAGAGGCTGGGTGAAGCTGGAGCAAAGGTGGAAATATTTGATAGTGCATTCAGCTGTCCATTAAAATAGTTTCCCTGGAGGAGCTGGGGATCATCCACCACGTGGAGCATCTCTGTTCGGCTGGAATGCCCTTTTCAGCTCCCATCTGCTGGCTTTGATGCTGGGCTAAGCGATGGGAGGGTTCCCCAGCTGCCCCAGCATCATGGTGGTTCTTCCTGGAGATGGTAGAGGAGGATGGCAGTGCCTGCTAGAGGGTTACTGCTGCTTGTGACCCTTGCTCTTTGTGATGTCAGGATGTTCTGGAACAGGGAAAGGATGCTGGAGCTGGGCTGGAGCCTCTGCTGAGATGATGGTTGTGCAGGGGACTCAGTGCTCCCACACCTAAGGAAGAGGTGGTGGGCACTGTTCCCTACCTGCTGCAGAGACTGAGACTCCAGACCAACAGGTGTGGACCTTGGGTTGTGGTGATGCTGGAGATGAAGGAGCAGTACAATTCTGGTTACAAGTGAGGGTGCTGGAGCAGAGAGGGCTTTTTAAAATGATTGTTGGTGAAAATCACTCCAGTAAAATGTGCAACCCTTCTGAGTAGGGACAGTGAGGGTGGACAGAAGTGGAAGAAGTAGCCACCAGTTCCTGGTTATGTGCCTTGGCCGAGGCCATGTGATTTGCAGTATGGGCACTGTGTTGAGGCTGGGGACTGACCATGTTCCCTGGGAGACCTGTGTCTGCTGTAGCTGTCCTGCCCATTCTGGAGAATGGAAGACAGGGCAGGAATATCTTGGCAGTGGTGTCCTTCCTGCCTGAGCCACATGATGCTTGTCTGCTGTACCATGAGCCAGAACACCTTTCCACCTTCTGTGGGATTTGCAGCATCTTGTGGGGACATGTTAGAGTGAGCTCTGCAGTGGCTCCTGCGGCTTTCCAAACCCTGCTGGGCATGGTGGAGACCAGCACAGGTCCTTCTCTGTCTGGTTGATCTGCCAGGCTTTTCCCCACAGCAGTGGACAACAGACTGGCCTGGAGGTGTCTTCTCTGCCCTGTTTGGAGAACTGGGATGCAGTGGGGAGAGATGTGATGAGGGACCTTCTTGCATGTGGGCGCCTGCACTCAGGGCTCAGTGTGCACGACGATGGTGTGTGTTAGGGATCTGCCTGGGGACATCTTTGCCCTGTGCCTGCCAGGTCCAGTGGCTGCTGTTCTTGCTGTGAGCGCAGGGTCAGTGCTGCAGGGTGTGGGAACGGCCAGCCAGGAAGCTCTTGGGCGTGTGTCTTTCCTGTGAGAGCCTCCTTGAACTGAGTCATCTTACACGATGCCCTGCTGTCCACCCCCTGTTCCCTCCTCCCGTGCCACGAGTGCAGCCATAGGCTCCCTGCCTGGCCCAGCTGTGCCCTGTGGGTTGTGGACCAGACCCTTCTTGGAGCTGCTGCTCTGTTTACTTTTGGGTTTGGCTTTGGTGTCTACTAAAAGCCAAGCTGCCAGATGTGTAAAACTGAGGGAATTTTGCACCTGACAGAATGAACTGAATTTGGTTAAACCCAGCATTCTCCTGAGGGGCCACCAAATACGCTTTGTCTCCAGGGTGAGAAAATTGTTTTTAAAGTGAAGAATCTCCCAAAGTATGCTCTGGGAACCTCGCTATAGAGTGGAGCATGTTGTGGTGTCAAGTAGAATGTTTCTAGGCAAGGTGGGGTGAAAAGCCCCATCTCTGCCTTGGGATCTCGGTGTTTGAATTGTGAATGCTCTTGGAGAGCTGTGACCTGTCATCTTTGCTGGTGAGCAGCATAAAAGCCATTTGACTATGAGAACCCAGTGATGGTCTTGTTCTTCACCTTAATTTTCTTTTGATTTTCTTTTTTTTTCTTACAGTTGTCATAAACAATAGAGTGAGACCAGCCTCAGTGCTGCAGCAGGGATCTGGGTGTGCATTGCCAGGCAGATAACACTGGGCAGATATCGCTCTGGCAGATAACACATGGTGTGAAAAACACTCCTGTGCTCAAGCAGGATGTGTGTCCAAGTGCCAGCAGTGCCTGCTGCTCCTTGAAGAACTGATCTGCACCAAGAGCTGCCCTGGGGTGGTGGCTTTGCATGTCAGGTTTTTGCTTTGCACCAGAATAATTTCCAATCTGGCAAAGCTTATGCTGTGTATGAGCAGGTGATGCCTCCATACCCAGGCGCTGGATCAGTGGGCAGTGAGCAGCTTACTCTGTGACACAGGACATGAGCAAAGCATGGAGATGCCTGGCCTTTGACTGAAGTAGGGGGCCTGGGTCACCCCTGGGAGCTGACCTGCCAGTGGCTGTGGCCCTCTTGTGCACTGGGGAGTAGCTGTGTGTCCTGTGTCTGCTGCCAAGAGCCCTGCGTGATGTAGGATTGAGAAATGTCAGAGATGCAGTTTCCTGGACAACTCTAATTCGGCCCCATGTGCAAGAGCATTAGGATGAACCCAGTAACTGTGTGAACCCTGCTGTTTGCCCCATTCCTGGCACTGGCTGGAGCCTCCAGTCCCTCAGCCTTGGGGCTCATGGTACCGGTTCTTGCCTACTTGCTTGTGCATCTTGAAGTTGTGATGCTCCTGGAGGCAGGTATTGCCTTCCCACCTTTTCTGTGGCTTTCTGCTGTAATATCTGGCCATTTAAAAAAACAAGTGGGATTATGTTCTCAGTGGGTTTTTGTTGAGAGACCTCGCTTCTAGGAAGTGGCATCTTGAGACAGTGAACTGTTTGCTCTGGGTCCAAGCTAAGCCCAGCAAACCATATCCTCTGCCAGTGGAGCCTGTCTAATCTATGCTGAGTGCCTCTGCAGCCCTCTGCAAGCAAAACACCCAGTTTTAATGGTCTTGGCAGAGTCCTTTTGGGATTCTCCACCATCCTGTGCTTTCTAGATCTGGAGGCATCTGAGCGGGGGCCCCTCTGTGAGCTTGCTGGAGCTCGTGTGTTCCTCCCTGGGATGCCAGACCCAAATGCTGAGGAAATAAGGTTGAGCTTGATGATCTTGGAGGTCTTTTCTAACCTTAATGATTCTACAACAGAGTGACCACTGCAAGCAGGGGACCCTCTCAGGCTTGTCTTGTCTGAAGCTGCTCTGTGTGTATGGGGCAGAGGGATGTTCCAGCCAGGTCTAGCAAAATGCAGCTGGGTAGTGGAGTTCATGGCAGTTTTGAATGTGGGCAGGTTGGGCTCAGGGCTAGAGGAATGGACGGCTGCCCCCTTTCTGAGGTCAGGAGAGTCAGCAAACTGCGTTTCACAGCCCCCAGTATGCTTGAAGCCATAAAAGCTCTCTTCTAAGGGTGGGCATTGGGCACGGCACTGGCAGCAGGTGGGAAGCAGGTCCCGGTGACAAAGCAGCTGCAAAAGTCACCATTGACTTGCATTTCCCTGGGGGGAAAGCAAAGGGCTGCAGCCCCCTGGGCTCAGTGTTGTCCCTTGATGTCCCTGGTGCCTGGCAGGGCCTGAGTGATGTCATGTCATCGCTTGGATGATGGAGATGAGAGCAGATTGCCTGTCTCCTGCTGCAAAGCCAGGAGTTGGCTGCTCCTGCAGCTTTGTCCCAGCTTGCTGGCACTGGGCTGTGCCTCGGGTGGAGCCAGTACTCAAGCAGCCGTTTGTCCTGCTGCTGCCTCACTGAGTGGTGAGAGCATCTTCTGGCCCCACGTTTGAATCCCTGTTTTGCTCACCCAGGGTGGCTGTGAGCCCTGTGACTGGTGCGATGTGCTCTGGGGATGATCTGCTTGCTCATGCCCCAGTATGGAGGGACTAGACTTGGAGGGCTGATGTGGGTCCCCATTGCATCAGCCTCCCAGGGAGCCAGGACATTTAGGGAGGAGGTGGTGAGCCAGGCACGGAGAACCATGTTCCTACTGTAGCTCACAGGGATGCAAAGGCTTGGGGCTGCATGAAGGTGTTTACAGCTCCAGTTCCTCTTCCCTTTTCCTGCTGGGTTTTGCTGCTACAGGCTATTGTTGGGCATTTTGCACAGGAAGGAGAGAGAAGTGGGGTTTTTTAAGCCGATTATTGGAGCTGCAGAGGAATGTGTGATCTCCAAGGCTGCCAGGAGCAGGGGCAACGTGGCAGTGAGGATAGAGCCTGGCACCGGGTGGGATTAGGCAGCCCCACACGTGCTTGGGACATTTGGTCGTTAGTGTGGACATCTGCATTGTCTGCATTGTGGCAGCAAACCAGCCCCAAGCTGGGGGTTTGCATCCTGGTGAATGAGCAGACCCCAGCAAAGGTGCTTGGGTGCACTTGGCTGCTGCTGTTGGAAATATTGCCTGGCCCTGTTTTGGGAGTAGGCTTTGGGACTGGAGGTGGGATGTACAGCTTCAGACGTCTTGGGGACTGCAGCATTCTGTGGTGGGTGCTCTGGCTGGGAAACTGCTGGGATACTGGAGCAGGCAGTGGCATTTGGCTCCAGTGCTGGAGAGGATTGAGCTCTGGATCGTGCCCCATATCCAGCTGTAGGATTGTCTCCTTTTTGCTATTAAGAACAAGCCTTGGAAATTCTGTGCATTCCCTGTGATATGGCATTTGAGAGGCTCCTGGTCCTGCTTCCTGGAGGAAAGCCCTATCTTTTGTTATTTGTGATGTGTCCTGGGGATGCCGCAGGGGGATAGGAAGGAGCATAGAGGAAGCTGTAGGCTGTTCTTAGCCCTTTTGTTAGAAAACCTCTTCAAACGAGCCTACGGGAGCCCTAGAAAATAACCAGTGAGTTCCCAGTTGTGCTGGTGCCAGCTGACACCCCTGTTCTGGGATCTGTGCCCCTTCTCCACCTCGGGAGAGGAAATGTGGCTGCATGCAGGGAGAGCATCTGTGTGCCATTGGGGGTACAGCCCCGCTGGCAGTCGTGTGCTACAGTGGTACCCGGCCGAGTGTCTGCGTGGGCGCTGCCAGTGCTGAGCCCTGTGGTGAGGGAGGGGACCGGGCTGCCTTCTGCTCTGCTTGGCTCCATCCCAGCTTTTGGGACAAAGGCTGGAGCATTTCCACAGCCAAGTGCCGGTGCCTGGAAAGCTGTCAGCTGCCAGCACCTGCTCTGGGGGGCTGCCATGATGCGGGTTTAGGCTCCCGGCAGCCGCTCTAGCTGCTGCTAGAAGAGCTCATGATATGCTCCCTGCCCTGCCAGATAAAGGCAGGGAGTGCCCTAACCCTTCTCCTACCCTTCCTCTCTTCCAGCTGGCTGTCCTGGAGGACTATGCAGATCCCTTTGATGCGGCACAGGTGGCAGGTAGCCAGGCAGGGCTGGAGAAGGTGACTGAGAATGATGGATATATGGAGCCATATGAAGCCCAGAAGATGATGGCTGGTAAGGTGGAAGGCTCCATGCAAAGGCCAGTCTTTGCACCTCTGTTTGGTGGTGCAAACTCCCCGAGTTTGGTGGCCACTGTACTCAGTTCATTGCAGTCTGTTACAGCACTGGGTCCCCCAGATAAGGCAAACCTGGGCAATCACTGTGGTGGGGAACAGCCACTTTGCAGGCAAATTTTCCCAGCTTCATCCATGTGCAGAGCCAGAGCACTCAAAGGCTGCCCGAGCAGTACAG
The DNA here is from genome assembly GCA_035583235.1 of Hafferia zeledoni. Lineage (NCBI taxonomy): Eukaryota > Metazoa > Chordata > Aves > Passeriformes > Thamnophilidae > Hafferia > Hafferia zeledoni. The sequence goes on along the minus strand of JAWWEV010000018.1, from coordinate 17,316,402 downwards.
GCACATCTCTCTCCCTGTGATGCTGCCCCCTGGGACCCCACTTGCCAGGCTGAGTCAGGAGACACCTGGCATTCCATGCATCTGGCTTAAAACTAAGATGGATATGGGAGCTATTTAATTCTGTTAGGACTGGGCCAGAGCATGCCATGTCTGGTGCAGCAGCAGGGTCCCCAGTGGGTCTGTTTAGGGCTGGAAAGTCAGTGAGGTAGGAGCATGCACTGCTCAAGGCAGCACTCAGGGTCACCATGCTGGCTCATGCACTCCAGGCTCTGGCTCTGCTTTGCAGTTCTGTGGTTTTCCTGGAGCAAGCGGTTCCTGGAAAGCTCATGTGGCCTTTTGGATTAGACCATTGTATTCCTTGCTAAAATCGGCAAGCAGTGGAGAGGCTGCTTGTGCCTGTGGGAGAGACTTTGTTTTGCTTGAGGGAAGGACATTTTATTAAACCAGCCATGCTGGATGTCCAGGGGAGAAACTTGGCCTTGCTGCTTGCAGGAGGCCAGGCTCTGGGATGCTCTGTCCCAATGGATCCTGCTTTACAGGACTGCCCAGGAGTGGGGATGTTGTACTGGGGGAATCTTAGTGCTTTGAACCTCTCAGGCCCTGGCTGCCCAGCAGCTCCCCTGCTTCTGGCAGGTGCTTGCTGAAGGTTTGAGGGGGTCTCCTCTATTGCTGATGCTCCCTACTCTGTTTCGCCCATGGGTGACATTGAGCCCTGTCATCTAGCAGAGCTCTGGGGACTGTGGCTGGGCTGTGTTTAGCAGAAAGCTCATGGTCTTTTCCCTCTTCTCCTGCTAGAGATCCGCCAGAAGGGCTTACGGGAGGCTCCGGCCCGGCCGCTGCACCTCTACGACACTCCCTACGAGCCTGTGCTGGACATGGACAGTGAGCGCCCAGCCTGCCCCAGGCCCAGGGAGTCCCGGCTGCCTGAGGATGATGAGCGGCCACCAGAGGAATATGACCAGCCCTGGGAGTGGAAGAAAGAGCGGATCTCCAAAGCCTTTGCAGGTGAGTAATAACAGAAGCCATAAAGCAACCAGTGCTTTTTGTGAAGCTGATCCTTTGGGGTTCCTTCATTTTTTGGGGTCAGTAGTGTTGGCCTCTGTGTTTCTGTGGCTCAGAGAGTGCTCATGCTCTTGCAGAAGCTGTTTCTCCAAGCAGGAAGCCAGTCTAGGCAGAGTGATGGATAGGGCTGCCTTGGCAGCCTGTCCAATGCCTGTCTCCCTTTGCCTCTTCCCTGCTCTGACTGATCACAGCCTCTTGTGCAAATTAACCTCCCCAGCCGATACATTGCTGGAGAGAGGCTTGGACTTGGGCTCAAGCAGATCCCTCCTTCCTCAGGGCAGGAGGATCCCCAAGGAGCCTTTGGACAGGCTTTGTCCAGCCTCCCTGACCTATTTATCCGTGCTGTGGGATCGATTGTGTTTGTGTTTGGTAATGAGGAAATCCATGCTGTGCATTAGTGCTGGCTCCTCCGCCAGTGCTGGCTAATTGCCACACTCTTATCTAGGATGCATTTTAATTGCAGCATTGTGGTCTGTGCTGCAGCTGGCGCACAGGGTGCTCGAGCTGGCGGCGCTGCGTGGAGATGCTGGCAGAGAGAGATGGGGAGATATGGGCTTGAGGAGTGGTTCACCTATTGGGTTTGAGCACTACGAGCTGGAGATATGTGTGCTGGGCTTGATGGCACAGCATCTACATGTGCCTGGCGTTGTTGTGCCAAGGATCTGGCTTGTTGGGTTCCATCATGGAACATGGTGTGCTGCTGGGCTTGGTTTGTGCTGAGGTGTCTGTGCTCTGGGTCTGCACAGATCAGCCACCTTGCTCGATGTCCCTGGGTGGAGGTGGTGTGTTCACAGGTCTGGCTCACATGCAGATGCACATGGATGCTGCCCAGGGTGCTTCAGGCCTTGCTCTGAGTCCTGCAGGAGTCAGGTTGCCATGCCCTGGGCCATGTTGGGACCTGCTGCCTGTTTTTTTCTGAAACCAGAGCAGGTCCTGCTGTGTCTTGGACGATGTTTCTCCCCTCCTGTGATGTCAAAATCTCTCTGCTGACCCATTCCCCCTTTGGGGGGCCACAAGACCCGTGCTGATGGGCAGCTGGTACCAGCACAAGGCTGCAACCCATTGGTACCTGGCAGGGGAGTGTGGATCCTGTGGGTGGCTGGGAAGGCCCCAGGGCAAGACAGATGGGAATGGGATGCTTGGCCAAGGTCTCCCAGACAGACATGTCCATGGGACAGGGTGATTGCAGGCTCCCCCACACCCTAGAGCAGGTTGGCTGGAAAAGCTGATAGAGGAGCAGGATCTCTCCATCAGGAATGTGCCCTGCCTTAGGCCTGTCCCTGCTTGGTGCTGGGAATGAGGTGGCCAAGCTGGTGTAGGGCTCCCAGGAATTTAGTTCTCAGGTCTTTACCCCCCCAACTGCTCTCCTTCTCTGTGGGCCTGTGGTGTTCCTGATGGGTTTTTTTCTAAGCCCTTTCTTTCTCTCTTTCTCTTTCTCTCTCTTTCCCGCACTCTCCTCCTCCCACCCCCATCCAGTTGAAATCAAGGTCATTAAAGACCTGCCGTGGCCCCCGCCCGTGGGACAGCTGGACAGCGGTGAAAGCCCCCCGGATGGTGAGGCTGGTGCCCCTGTCCCTCCTCAGCACGGCCAGCACAGCTATGAAGACACCAATGGTGGGTCTTGCGTGACAGCGGGGTGGCTGGGGGGGCTGTACTGGGGCTCACTGTGACCCTGCCTTGTTGCCGCGCCTCGGAGCTTGCCCAGGGCATCGCCAGACATCCGCCCTTCTTCTCTGCCCTCCCACCTGCCAACCCCCTCCTGGCCCCTTCAGTTGTCCTGTGTTGAATGTCAGATGTTTGTCTTCATCTCTCCTGCACCTTCTCTAGCTCCACGGTGCCTCTGCTTGCAGCAGAGGATTATTTGGTGACAGAGTTATTACCATCTCTTTTGTTCTCTCCTCTCTGCCTCCAAATTCCCAATATTTGATGGCTGCTTTTACAGTCTTCTTGACAACTGCTCTGAGCATTTAGCTGATGTTTTCTTGCAACTCATAATGCCCAGGTCTCTTACAGGTGTGCTAGCAGCTAATTCAGATCCCAGCGCTGAAGCTGGAGCTGTTTTTTCCCCTCTTCATCATTTAGCACTGCTCTGTTTCCTCTGCTGTTTTATTACCTTGCTGCTCAGTGGCAGGTGGTCCCTCTGGATTCTCTGCTCTTGCTTTTGCTATCCTGAGCAGCCAAATCTCCTAGGTACACTTTGTCATCTTAGGTTTGCCTTGTTGTGAAGCCTTTTTTGTGCATGCTGAGCACAGAGCCCCTGGGTAAATCCCCCTTGGACACTGCTGGCAGTCTCACTTATGAAAACCAAATATTACTGCTTCTCTTTTAACCCTTTATAAGTATTTTAGGGACCTTGCTCTTTGCTGTGGTGGATTAGGATTTTGCCAAGAGCATTAGGTGGAGGGAGTTTGTTGAAAGGCAAGACTGGATTGTTACCAGTGGGGAGCTGGGACATGAGACGTGCCGTTCCTCTGCAGTGGCGTGCCCTGCCTGCCCATGCGGCACTAACACTGTCCTGGTGGGCACTGCGACATGCCAGGTGCATATGGCTGATTTCCTTATCTGCAGTTACCCAGATCCCTGCAGAGCTTTGTAGAATAAAACCAGTGTGGCCTTTGCTGCCTCCCAGGTGGGTTTGAGCATAAGGCTGCAGGTGACAGCTGATTTTGCTGCTGATGGTAGGGACACTCCAGAGCGAAGCAGCCGCTCTGCCAGGGCTGTGTTGGGTATTTCCCTAATCCATAGAAATGCTGCAGGCTGAGATCAGTCCTGAACAAGAAAGGTCTTGGCAGGTGGGAATTTCCTAATTCTCTTCTTGCAGTGAATGCAGGTGTCAAGAAAAATTAATCTCTTAGCTATGCAGCCTCTTCTCTTTCCCCATCATTTATTATCCCTGCAGTCACTCTGACGTGCATCCTTGCTCCTGATGAACACATCAGTTTGTCATTTTTTTTGGTTTTAGCAACACAGTCTCTTTTTTTCCCCTGACTTGCCTTGCTTTGTTGTGTTAAGTTTATCTTGCCAGAGTTTTGTCTCATTTTCTAGTTTCCCTGTCTGGGGGTGACTTGAACGTCTTGAAGGATGTCTTCTTCCTCCTAAGGGCTTGTTTTTAATATCCTGTTTAATCATGCACATGCCTCTGCCTCCCTCTGACAGGTGCAATGCATTTCTTCTGAACTGGTAATGCAATGACTTTGCGCTGCCAGCAAACACTTGGGCTGTTTGATTGTCTGACTTTTTAACGATTGCCCCAATTTTTTAAGGTGATGAGTTGAAACTGAAGCCTGGCTGTGATGTACAGTGGTGAACATGGCCAGTGAAAAGCCAGATCACCGCAGAGGCAGTGCTTGTCAAGCCTTAATGTTGGGCACCTCCTCCCTGAGCTGCGGCTCGGGAGGGGGTTAAGCCATGCTAAGCTGCAGAGGATTTTGGCTGGGTTTGCTTTTGGCTGCCTTCCCCTCCTCGCAGTGCTGTGAAGGGTGGAGTTCTGCTTGCCTGTGTAGGGCCCAGACAAGGTGTCCCTCAAACAGCCACCTTAGAAGGTGCCCTGCTAGAGAGGAAAACATCCCTCTCTGGATAATTTTTGCCTCTCCTCCCAGCAGCCAGAAAGCATAGGGAGGGGGGAAGTTGTCCAGGCTGGGACATCCCAGTTGTCCTGGGAGCTGTGACTCCTGGCCTCAGTCGCCTCTGGGGTGACTGTGCCACAACGTCAGCCCCCAGCAGCCCCACACCGTGGCAGCTCTGCCCAATCGATAAGTAATTTGTGTGAGGGGGCTGCCAGTGCAGGGGAGCAATAATGAACTCTCAGGAGGAGAGAGAAACAATATTGTTCATGCTGAAATCATGCTGTGAGGAAATAACAGGCGGCAGGAGGCTGGGTCCCTGGGGCATGGCCCGGTCAGTCCCCTGCACCCACCGGCGCTGGTGCCATGGAGGCTGTGGCTGGGCTGGTGACAGGCAGGTGGCTGAGCCAGGGAGGGACCTGCAGTCAAAATATCCCCCTCCCACCTCAGGGAATTGTTTTTTCACTCCAGCTTTATTTATGCCAGTGGAAATGTGTCCATTGGTTCCAAACTGACTGCTCCCTGTAGCTACATCTATCCTCTTCTCTTTTTTTAATTTATTTAATTTTTCCCCCCCAAGATCAGGGAGCCTCTCCTTGCTGCATCTCACTTAACTCTGTGCCGCAGCTGCTGAACCTAGGGTTGCATTAGCAAAATCTCCTGAGCTTTTGAAACCTCCCTGGAAATATTTTCCAGGTGCTCATCCCAGGCCTGGTGTGGTGGGCGCCCAGCCTGGGCACTGCTCAAGAGCTGCCCTGCCCTTGCTTAGGGCAGGGGGACAGGGCAGAGTGAGGGAACCCAGCGTGATGTAACGTGGCTCTGGGTCTTCCCACATTGGGAGGGTTGGGACCCAGCCCGTCCACCTGTCCCTGCCCAAGCTGACACACAGGTCTGTCTTGCAGGTCCCTCGGAGGGGCTGGGGTACGGCCGCACCTCGCCCTGCAGGGAGGAGAAGGCCAGGGCTGCCCTCAGACACGGCTCCAGCAGCCTCAAGAGCACGAAGATGCTGATGGCCGAGCCTGGCCCCTTGGTCGGGGAGAGGATTGACCCTGCCCTGCCCCTGGAGAGCCAGTGGTGAGTCCTGCCTGCCCCAAGTGGCTGCCTGACCCCTCCACCTGCACCAGCATCCCTGAGGAGCCACGAGGAGCCCTGGGGCAGACCTGCTTCTTCCTTTCTTCCCTGGTTCCTGCCTGTTTGTCCTTGCCCCTTGTCCCCCAGCCCCAGCAGTTCGACCCCCATCCCTCTCTGGCCCCGGGGAGGTACCAGGGTGCTGGCATTGCTGCTTTTTCAGGGTAGAGCCCTTGCTGGGGTGTCTGCTCTGTGCCTGGCACAGCCGATACCTCTCCCCCCTCCAGCTGGTACCACGGGGCCATCAGCCGGACGGACGCGGAGACGCTGCTGAGGCTGTGCAAGGAGGCCAGTTACCTGGTGCGCAACAGTGAGACCAGCAAGAACGACTTCTCCCTCTCCTTGAAGTGAGTGAGCAGGGGCTGGGGGTCATGGGCCCACAGCAGACGTGACCTGGTGCTGTGGGTGGGTGCCTGAAGTGAACTTGTGCCCATGTTGATTGGGTAACTGAGATGACCACGAGTGGTCAGAAATGACTGGATGCCAAAATTGCAGAAAGCGTCACTGCACGTGTCCTGCCCAGGAAGAACTGCCCTCAGATCCCTATCCAGCTATTCCCTGCCTCTTGGGGCAGCACGAATCCGTGAAATCCAAGCTGTTACTGTGTGAAGATGATGATGGATGAGCAAATACCCTCTTGCCTTTTTTGCTGGACAGCTATATTAGCTCTGTGCCAGGCAGATGGGAAACAAGTATTAATGGAACACTTCAGCCATCTCTGCCCAACAACAGGCCCTGTATCCCTATGTTTTTTTCAATATATTCTGAGTTTCCCCAGTGGTCTCTCTACCTGTATTGTTCCCCAGGGGTTTCAGCCTCCCTGTTTATTTCCCAGTGGCACAACTGTGAATTAGTTTGCTCTGTCTCTATTTTTTTTCACTCTTTTTGCTGCTTATTGCATCAAACCTGGGCAGGAGTTTTACTGAAAATACTCTTTCTTCCTTCTGCACTTGCAGCTTTCACATCAGCCAACAAACCTTTCTGGAAAAGCTCCCTCTTTTCACTTTCTTCTGTCAGAATTTTTACTCATGTTTTAATTTTCTCAGTGTTTTTTCCTTGCCCTGGCCTGTGAGCCATTTTGAAGCAACAGTTTCTTCTGGTCAGTGAGCTGTGTTTGAGACTGTGAGGGGTCTTACCATCGCCTTGTGAGTAGCATTAGCCAGCACAGCACATGTGTTGGAGAGCCTGGGAGGTAGCATTCCATCTCCAAGGGTGGCTTTCCATCACATCTTCACAAGCCAGTCACCCATTTCTTGGTGGTTTTTCCCTTACTTCTTACCACCCATCCTTAGCTTTGTGGAAAACCCCTTCTCTCAGGTGGCATGTGTGGCTAGGATGTGGCTGTGCAGCAGCGTGCCACCTCTCCAGAGGACACTGCAGCCCATCCAGGAGCTGCTTGGGCATTGCCTGTCCTTGCCCACAGCCTTGGGAGCAGGATTTTTACTCCACTGCCTTTCTCTGTAGAGCCTGTTGAAGGAAAATCCCCCGGGATGCTTTTTATATAGCTGTAAGCTGGCTGTCTGCAGCTCTATTATTTTTTTTTTAACTCGCTTTTTTTTTGCCTTGAGGGAGGAGGCACAGCCAAGGAGATGGTCTGAAAAGAGCTCCAATGCTGACCTGAAGCTCCTTTGTGCTGATTTAAAGGAAAATATGCACAAGAGAGAGCAGCAGGAGCAGGTCAGACAGCCAGGAGTATTTAACTCTGCTGTCACAGTCCTGGCTGGTCCAGGCTATGCAGCCCCATGCTGCCTGTCATGGGCAGGGTTATGTCATTCCCTCAGGTGCTTGAGGGTGAATCTCTCCTGGCTTTTGCCTCCATGAGAGGGACTTGAGGCTATGCTGTTAAGGTTGGGTCCTTCCTCGTGTCTCTAAGGTGTTCTGCAGGAGCAGCACTTGCCCCTTGTCCTGTCTGCTGAGGTTTGCAGTGTGCTCCCTCAGTTGTCTTTCCAGGGGTGTGATCTCCACATCCCCAAGCTTGTGACAGAGACCTGTGGAGCGATTTGAGCAAAACAGAAACCAGCATCACCTTTCCATAGTCCCATGTGGCAGTGGTCTGTCTGGGATGCCGGATGCGGCCAAGCTATCACTTTTCCTCAACCCCTGATGGTGGGCTATTGCTGTCCCCTCTGCACTCCCCTGGGACAGCTGGCTCCTTGCTTCTGTCTCTAAATGGATTGCAAACCCATCCTGCTAATGCAGCCGGGCTGTCCATTACGGCCCGTCTCCAGCTGGGGGGATGGGGCCGGGCTGTGCAGCACTGGAAACGGCTCAGCATCACTGATGAGGCCCTGTCTGCTTTTAAGTCATCAATATTTTGCCGTAATGTGCATTCCAGACGCTGCAGACAGGCTGTGGCTCTCCTCGGAGACGCAAATTAATAGCAACAGGGCCATTAGCCCGTCACTTGGAATCAGCGTTCGTGGCAGGATCTGCCTGCACAGCCTGGTGTGGCTTGGTGCCCGTGCTGTGCCGGGAAATGGCCTTGCTACGCTGAGTGGGTTTTATGGAGCTGCAGCGGTGGCATGGGGAGGGGGAGGAAGGAGAAAATCCTGGTTTGCTGTGGTGAGGCTGGAGATCTGTGAGCTGAAAGGCTCCTGTGTGAGCCAGGGCGGTTGCAAAAGGGGCTTTGCACATGTAAAGGATGAAAGCTGATAGCCCTATGTCAGCCTGCAGTGAGAGCCCCCGTTGCTCCCTGCCCACACACACCTACCCCCAGCCTTGGCACTGTCCTTGTCCCCAGATGGATCCAACACACCACACTGCACGGGGACAGGAGTCAGCAGTGTCCCCCTCAGCTGCAGGGGCAGACTGCCTGTCTTGGGGCAGGGTTCAGGAGCTGAGGGGAAGCCAGGGCCAGCTGTACCCCCCTAACTCTGCCTTGATCTTTCCTTGCAGGAGCAGCCAGGGTTTCATGCACATGAAACTGTCTCGGACGCAGGAGAACAAGTACGTGCTGGGTCAGCACAGCCCGCCCTTTGACAGTGTGCCGGAGATCATCCATCACTACGCCAGCCGCAAGCTGCCCATCAAAGGGGCCGAGCACATGTCCTTGCTTTACCCGGTGGCAATCCGTACCCTATAGTACTCACTCCACACGAGCCAGGCTCGAGGCCGGGTGTGCCCAAAACCAGCCCTTCTGCAGGGCTGAGCGCTGCCGTGCCGAGGATGAGCTCTGGACCTTCGGCCCACGAGCAGCTCGCTGGGCACAGCCAGAGCTGTCGGGGATTGCTGCAGCCAGACCTCTTGTTCTGCTCTCCTGAGGGGCTCCTGTGCACTGGTTTGTCCACTGGCATGGCATTGAGGGACCAGCAAGGAACTGAGTGGGGCTTGCCAGCTGCCTGCTGCCATTGCCTGCCTCCAGGCAGAGCTCAGGACGCAAGGACTGCAGCTGGGGCCTTGGAGAGGCCGGGGAGGAGGGCAGTGTGTGCAAATACGGGGATAAATCATCCGGTAGCAGGCCTGAGGTGCCTCTGTGAGGGTGCCTGGCACTGCCCACAAGAGACGAAACGGCTGTGCCCGCGGGTGAGGAGGCTGGCAGGGGTGAGTGGGGCCTGCCTGGAGCTGGTGAGGCACAGGGGGGGCCAGGCAGGCTGGCTCTCACCTGCACAGGTGCTCGGTACTCACTGCCATCCTTTGCCAAATGTAAATAGTGACCGGCCTGGGCTGCACGTGCAGCACCACTGCCTAATAAAGCGGTGCATGGTCACCTCCTGCTCTGTGGGGACTGTGTGCCTGCGTCACACCATGAGTGGGGCAGCTCTGTGGCAAAAGGGCAGGGAGGGGCATTTTGTTACACAAAAGCTCTAAGTGAATCTATTTTTCGTGTGCTCTTGGATGCACTGAGGCCCACGTGCCCAAGTCATACAGCCAGCTCATTCCTCTGAGACACAGGGGACAAGGGACACTGGTGGTCACATCCCTGCAGTGTCTTTGAGACTCTTTGTGGGCAGTGATGAGCTGATTTTGGATATGCCTGTTACTCCCTGTAGAAAGGGGTGCTCTTCAGGATCTTTTGCCTTCTTGTTTTCCTTTGCCTCTTGTAATTCTGAGGCAAAATCCTTGAATTTCACAGATCTCCTGATGTCCTCCTCTGAGTATTTACTGACTCCAGTCCTGTTCTTTGTCTTTGTGACACCTTGTGCTGGGGCCAGCTTGCTCCTCTTTTTTTGGCTGAAGCTCTGTCTGGTGTTCTGTACTGTTTCATGCATACCTTGCCTTTTAACCTTGTTCCTGGTGTTGCTCCTGTACCCAGGCACGTACATTCCCTCCATCCTTGCTTCAGCCTAAGCTCCATCCTACTGCTACTCCACAGCAGCACATTCCCTTTGCACTCTGCTCCCTGGATGGGGATGGTAGCGGCAAATCCTCTGCTGGACCAGCAAAACCTTTTCTATCAGCAGAGCAAAGCACTTGGGCATCGGTGGAGTGACTTAGCAGTGGCTTGATGAAGGCTGTGTGAAAAAGCATCATCCTCCCCTCTGCTGCCAGGAAGAAGCTGGTCCTGCTCATTGCTCTGTGGGATCAGAGGTGATAGATTTGTAGCTGGGGGGTGGCTGTCCTGGTTGCCCTTCGCAGTTTTGAGCTGCTGTGGAGGCCATTGGGCATGGCCAGTGTGGTCTGTGGATGCACCCCGTGGTTGGGAGCCTGCAGAACTGTGGTGGCTTGTTCCAGGATGCCTCAGTCTCTGCCGCTCCTTAAAAGGCAGTGGATTGAGCTGGTCGGCGCCCGGTGTCTCCTTACAGCCCACTTGGCTGCTGGCAGTGCTGGCTGCCTTGCTCCATCCCAGGGAGGCATTTTGTCCAGTGGGAATGGAGGTGACTCCAGCAGGAGGGCTTTTCTCCCAGAGCCTGCAGGAAGGGCTGTAGATGCAGAAATCCACAGAGATGCTCTTGGATGCCCTTGCTATGCTTGAAAGGTTTTGAGTGCCCTTTAGCAGCCTTGCTGTGTCCTGATGGCTCCAGCAAATAGCTGATCCCAGGGTATCCTCTGCCTTTTCTGTGGCTGGGAAAGCAGAGGCTTCTTGTGTCTATGCAGCTGGGCAATGGAGGCACAGGGGAGCCTCCCCATGTAGTGTGGGGCTTTTTCCTTGAAATGCTGTGGCAGGGAGCAAACTGCTTGGCAGCCAATGCTGCCTGTGTCAGCAAGCTCACAGCCTTACAGTAAAATGCTGTCCCAGCAGCCTCACTCTGCCACAGGAGCTCAGGAATGAGAGTGGTGAGACCTGTGTGCATTGCACCAGCTCCCCAGAACCAGGTCATGCACCCCAGGACTGCTCTGCAGCTGGGCTGTGTGTCCAAGTGCTTCAGCAAAGCAGCTCTGGATCCTCACTGTGGGAGTTACATCTCTCCTCGTCCATCTCTTCTCCAGGCTAAAGAAGCAAAACACCTCAAGCATTTCCTTGTACAATGTGTTCTCTGGCCCCAGCCATCCTCACTAGGACTCTCCATATACATGAGGTCCAGAACTGAACACAGTACCCGTTTCTTTGTCCTGGCACTGAAAACATATGACTGCAGGTCTGGATGGTGCATTGCATCCATGGGGATGGGAGCTGAAGAGCAGCTCCCCAGAAAATTTGAACTAAATCTCTCTTGCAAGGGTATTTTAGTGCTGCCTTTACCACCCTGTGACTGAAGTGAGCACTGTTTGGGAGTGGGGTGGGTGTGGTAGCCGTCCAACAGGGTTAGAGAGGTGACAGAGATCCCCATTCATGAGGATGCTAATCCCTAGGAGGGACAAGGGCCTGAGCAACCAGTGCAGCTTTGAGGTTAACCCTGTTGGGAGCATGAAGGTTGACCAAAGCTCTTTGTTTGTAGTAATTCCCAATCCACTTGTCCCAGCAATCCCCCATGTCCTCCCAGCTGCCCCTGTTCTCTGTCCCTCCTCCCAGCAAGTGAAACAGCTCTGTTATTCATTGCCTGATCTCTAGTCCCTCACTAAACCCTCCATAATCGGCCGGCTGGTTTAACATACTGAGGCCCTGATAAAGAGTTTAAGGAAGTTTGTTTTCTAATGGGATTAGCACTGCTGGGAACATGTGGTGTCAGGGCTGAGCTGGTGGGGCCCTGGCCTTGTGCTGCTCCACCTGGATGTGGGCCAGCTCAGGGCTGTGCTTACCCCTGCACAGGATTTCACTGACAACATGATGCTCAGAGGTCTCTCTCTTATGAAGACAAGTTGAAAGAGTTGAGTCTATTCAGCCTGGAGAGGAAAAAACTGAGGAGGCCTTACAGCCCCTTCCAGTGCCTAAAGGAGCTCCAAGGGAGCCTGGAGAGGGACTTGGCACAAGGGATGGAGGGACAAGACAAGGGGGAATGGCTTCCCACTGACACAGGGCAGAGTTAGATGGGATATTGGGAAGAAACTTTTCCCTGTGAGGGTGGTGAGGCCCTGGCACAGGTTGCCCAGAGAAGCTGTGGCTGCTCCATCACTGGAAGTGTTCAAGGCCAGATTGGATGGGGGCTTAGAGCAATCTGGTCTAGTGGAAGGTGTCCCTGCCCGTGGAAGGTGTCCCTGCCCATGGCAGGGGGTGGAACAAGATGATGTTTAAGGTCCCTTCCAACCCCAACCATTCTGTGATTCTATGAAAATACACAGTCTTGCAGGATAGAGGCAACCAAGAAGGGTAAAAAACTGACTGAGGGCAGAATTGGAGCTTGCCCTCTGGGAAGCTGGGATCTGTTTGCTGAACTCTGCCCCTATTGTTTCCCATCTGCTGGAAATGAAGTGCTTGGTTAGTGTCAAGCCTGAAATCACCTGTTGCAGTACAAGCTATCAAGGCTCCTGAGCACCTCAGAGGCTGTAGAGAATCACCAGCAACTGATCCTTGTGGGACAGGGTTAAGCCCTCAGGTGTGTTTAGGATGTGCTCCGTCATCCATGTCCCATTCCTGCTCCTCTGGCCTGGAGAAGTTCCCTGAAGCCCAAGCCTAGCGATTAGTCTGAAACCCAAGCCCTACCAGGGATGCCTGAGTTACTTGAGTATCCCTGAGAACACAGTGCCCTTTGTTCTGCCTCCAACCACAGCAATCTGCAGCAGAATCAAATAACCCCACAGCACAGCTGCTGAAGTTGAGAGCAAAGGAGAGAAATTTGTTCCTGGTCTCTGCAGGCTGCCAGGGGAACGTGCAGGGAAAGCACATACAGAGCACACACGGTGCACATGGCACACACACGGCCCAGCTCAATGTGTCCTCTCAAATCTAAAGACCAACAAGTTTGACCCAAGGGACAAGTTTCAGCTCCTGGCTTGGACACCACCCTTGCTCAGTCCCTTCAGTACCATTTCCAGCATCCTCTCAAACCACTCACTTGCTCCTGGTGTCCTGTTGGAAAATTGCCCCAAGACATCTGTGCTTGGATGACTCCACCTAATTTTTAGTCTACTAATGAGCAGTTCTCTCCTTTTCCTTGCACAGTTTTGGAGGCCTGTCTTCAAACCAGCATGCTCAGGCACATAGGGCAAGAGGTAATGGTTTTAAGATGAAAAATGTTAATTTAGATTAGATTAGGAAGTATTTTACAATGAAGGTGGTAGAACCTGACACAGGTTGCTCAGAGGAATGGTAGAGTCCCCATTTGTGGAAACATTCAAGACCAGGTTGGACGGAACTAGGAGCAACCTGATACAGTTGAAGGTGTCCCTGCCTATGGCAGGATGTTGGAATAGATGACCCTCAAAGATCCTTTTCAACCTAAAACTTCAAGGATTCTATGGTCCTCCAGGTGAGACCATTCCAATGCCTTGCTAGTGATTTCTCTGTGTCCTTCTCACAAAACACATCCCAGGCATGATGATTCCACACTCCCAGCCCTGCACTTCTCGCTGTTGACATTGATGGGGTCATCCCAAGACTGTGGTGGGGAAAAGTGCTGGAAGCCTCTCTTTACTCCAAGGCATCCCTTTAACACAGCCCATCATTTACTTGGTTAGCTGGTTCCTCCTCTTGCTATATCCATAGCCATGATTTCCAGCATTGCAAACGGGTTCATACTGAGTGCAAATCAAATTCCTTCATTAAACCTAACCAGGCTAAATCATCATAAAAGCATAGAATAGTTTGGGTTAGAATGTACCTCGTTCCAACCCCCTGTCATGGGCAGGGACACCTTCCACTAAAATGTTCTGCATTCACCTTGTCCGAGTTAATCATCAAAGAAAAACCATTACGTTATCCTGAGACAATGTATCTGTGATAAATCCTGTCTCCATTTGCTTTTTTTTATCTGGAAGCTGGGTTTCCTTTAAAAAAACCCCAGAAAGAACGTTTAGATATGTTTGAATCCCTCTTTTCCATTTTCTGGTTGTGGGAGTCACATTTGCTGCATTTGTTTGCAATTTGAGCCATATCCAGGTTATCCTAAACCTGGCCCTTCCTTCACAGGGAGGTGATCTTGCTCCTTGCCTCCCTGATTTCATGCAACCCTCCTGGTAGACCCTCATCTCATGCATTCAGTGTTTCCTCAGCCAGTGGTTGTGCCTCAGGCATTCCCTGCCCTTCACATCTTGCTCAGCTCAACGACCTGCACAGTCTAAGCCTTTCTCTTAATTTCCACCATAAACGTGTGCATGCTGAATTTTTCCCCGTTAAATGGCAAGCCCTAACCTGCACCTGAGTGGGACTGAGGGGCTGGCTGCTCATGTCCTCTCTCCCTGTTGCTGGTGCCTTCTGCACACCCACAGTGCTGTGATTTACTGCCCATGTGTTGCAGCCTCTGCACAGGCCCAGCAGGCCCTGATTTACTGCCCACTCTCAGGGTTTCCTCTGCACAGCCACAGCATGTCTGGCTTTAGTGTGCTTGCTCTGACTGTGCACAGTGTGTCCTGATTCATAGGGAAGGCTCCTTCATTTCTTTGCCTCTATGCAGAGCAACATCTGAGCAACCCTCAACTCTAGCTGGTAATTCATGCTAAAGACTGCTGGCTTTGTGCTGCACCTAGTTCCCTTTTCCTTCTGCACATGCAGGCTGTTGGAGCCTCCCCTGCCCCCATCTGCTCAGAACCTCTTGTAACTGAGTCCTAGGATGGCTGAGGTGCAGCCTGGCATCACCATCCTGGGCTGACCTGGCTCATCCTGCACTGGAAACCATGGGCAGAGCAGTGACTGGGTGTTAAAGTCCTGCCAGAGGTAATGCAGGGTGTCTCTGGCAGGCACTAAGACCATCTCCTTGCCCAGTGTCACTTAAACCAGAGACCCTGGTGCCACCCAGTCTGCAGCTCCAGTAACTGAGGTCATCTCAGGGGATGTTTATGGGTTCTGAAGTACTTCCTCTACTGACCTGTTGGATTGGGAGAGCAAAAGGGGTAAACTGGGAGATCAGAGCCCCCAGAATTGCTTCAGAAGGAAACTTGAACCCCAGATGAGAGGGTTGTGGAAGTTGCAGATTGTGCCCATTCAGGCTTACCCCAAGAAATGTGGGGAAGGTGTGCCCCACAGCTGTGGCTACAGAATGGCACAGGAGGGGCAGGGTCTCCTATCCCTTGCCCTGGGAAGGTCTCCAGCCCTGTTTTTGCTGCTCATGACCACAGCATGCAAGGAGAGCTGCCAGCTGGAACAGGCTGGGGCTGGGAAGGAGGAGGGAGGTTCAAGCTGAAACTTCTGTTTGTTGCAGGAATGGTGGTTCTTGGTTTTCTTTTTTTCCCAGAGAAGGGCTGAGCTAAAAAAGCATCTTGCCCTCTTCTGCCATGACTTGTAGCTGAGCTCTCAGGTGCCACAGGCTGGGGGAAGTGATCCAGGTGGGACCAGGGAGGTTTCGAGACTGCATCACCCTCAAGATGAGGGCTCTTGCCCATTGCACTTCAATTCCAGCCTGTCTCAAAGGAAGCAGCACGTTGTACACCAGAGCAGGCAAGAGAGCAAGCACTGGGATGTTTTTCAGTCCTTTCTGCGTCACAGACCCTGCACTGCCCTACTCAGCTGAAGGTCCCTCTGAAAGTTCAGTATTTGGGACAATCTCAGGCTCTGTGGCTCCAGCAGTGTCAGCCTCACAGAGAGCAGGGTAACTCGTGCTGGCAGCAGCTGCTCCCACTGGAAACACCACCATCACTGTCCCAGCTGGGCTGGTCCCGAGCAGGACCATGAGCAGCAAGATCCTTCTTCATCATCACCCACTCATTCCTGTCTCGGCAGCTGCAGTAAATCTGTATGTCAGCGGGGCCTGTCGGGACACAAGGATGATTTTGACGCACTCGCAGGTTGCTCGGGATGTCGAGTGGGAGCATCTCTGCCCTGGTATGGGGGTGGGCCGGGGTCTCTCCTGGCGGTGCCGGGGGACACGGTGACCCCCCTGCTCTGCTCTCCGTCCGGCAGCGCAGCCGTTCTGTCTGTGCTCGGAAAGGGGGAGCGCGGACAGACCATCCCTCCCTCCCCGACAGCAACAGCTCATTTCCATTTAAATAGAGGAATTTCAATCTCAGTTTGCCGGCTCCTCATCTCGTCGCGACTCAAGACACAAATTTTCAATTTTCTTCCCCACGCAACGCCAGATGCCCACCGGGCTGGGGAGCTGCGGCGCGCTGAGGGCTGGGGACGGCTGGGTGGGTGCGTTAATGCGGGTGCTGATGGGTTTGTATCTCCGCTGGTCCCCGGGGCTCCTCCGGACTCCGGACCCGCGGCACTGCCCGGAGCGCCCCCAGAGCCCCTCGCTGGCCAATGCCCTGACCGGGAGCACAAGCACAGGCGGGCCCGCGGTGGGGCGGCGGGGACAAAGATACAGACACCGGCAGGGACAGACAGACACCAGTGGGAGGGGGGACCGGGTTGGGGGGACTGCCCGGGGTGGAGGAGAACGGCTGGAGCGCGGCTGCCACCTGCGGGCAGTGCCGGGAACGGCAGGGCCGGGAACAGCAGCGCCGGGGCGGGGCCGCGGCGGGCGTGACCGTGCAATGAGAGGGCGTGATCTGATGGGGGCGTGGCCGTATCACAAGGGGCGTGTTCGCAATGGGGGCGTGTCCGTGCCTTGAGGGGCGTGTCCGTGCTGCTGGGGGGCGTGTCCGTGCCCTGGGGCGTGTCCGTGCCGTGGGGGCGTGTCCGTGCTGCTGGGGGGCGTGTCCGTGCCCTGGGGCGTGTCCGTGCCCTGGGGGCGTGTCCGTGCTGTGGGGGCGTGTCCGTGC
>JAWWEV010000018.1:17262861-17299437 GCA_035583235.1 Hafferia zeledoni | reverse complement strand
CGGCCGGGACCCGCGGGGCTCGCTCCGTGTGAGACCGGGCCCAGCCCGGCCGAGCCGCCCCCTTTAGTCCCAGTTCTTATCACTTTTAGAGGGCCCGGGGGAACGTTGCCGCAGCACTTGGGGTTTTGTAGCTTCCTGGCTCTGCTCGCCGACAGAAAAACCCCTAATTCACAATATTGCATAGTGCTGCTGTGCTTGAATGTAACTCAAAGGAAAACGGTAAAGTTTGTGTTCCATAAGGAATGCCCGGGAAAGGAGGAGAGCTACGATGCTTCCTGTGCTCTGTCCCCATCTGTGTGGTGGGTTCTGACACTCATCCAGCGTTTTCTGCCCTCTGCAGATGGTGTTTGAGTGGGATACGAAGTGTGAGACTGTGAGGAATTGTCAGCTAAAATAGCAACTGCTTTTGGCTGCATTTATCATTCTTTACTGCTCTAATTACTGTGGAAAGTAACAAAAGTAGCCCTGAACTTGTGACATATATATATAGAAAGTTCTTTTTTATTCCAAACCAGCTCTAATAAAACTTCTATTTATTCCCTGACGTGACTTTTGGCTGGTAGCTCACCACCTGTGGATTACACCTAAAAAGTTTAAAAAGAGGTAACTAAATTAAATCTGCTGTCAGTAAGCCTGAATTGATTTCTCTCATGCTCAAAACTGTTTCAGGGTGAAAACTCTGTTGTGGTGCTGCATCTGTGCTGACCTCTGCTGAATTCTGAGGCAAAACTTTAAATGGTAATTGCCAGCAAGGACTGTGCTGGGACCACAGAGAAGGGGACAAGAAAGAAAAGACTGGTGGACATAAGTAGGGGGAGAGTGAAGTTTCCCTGTTGTGATAGTGTAGTACCACTTAGTCTGGTCTCACTAGTGAGGCTGCCCTGGTGATTGGGTGTGTTTATTCTCGTGGCTGTGCTTGCCGAGCCTTGTAGAGAGTGAAATTGAAAGGCAGGATTAAGGATTCATTTGATAAGCAATCAGTTTTGGGATATAGGGGTTAAGGTACAATCTGGCACCCTCACAAGAGAGTCTGCTGCTCCTGGTGTGGATTCCCACATGGTAAGTGGATGGGAATCCTCTCCTTGAGCAGTTGAGGGTGACTGCACTCACAGAGGCTCAGGAAGTTTGCTGAAGCCCAAATGGAAGTTGGAGTGTGTGGATAAAGTGTCGAGGACTCAATGGCCTTCACCACTTTCTCAGGAGATGCTCTTGGTTAAGAATTCCCTGCAGGGAAGGTGATTGTGGTGGCAAGAACAGCCTCACATGTGACTGAGAAGTAACTAAATATGCACAGGGGCAGGAGAAGACACCTGTCTGACTGGTTTTTTTCTGAGCAAAGTGGGAGAGGTACAGCGCTTGGGTTTTTTAAAATAAGAGGTAGCGTGCTATTCCAGTACCACACTGAGAAGAAACATCCTAAAAGAGCAGAGATTTTGAACAAAAGATGTCATTGAATTTTGCTCTCTCTTCTCCTCTGTTGATGCTCCAGCTCTTATGGGCTGCTCAAACTGTGAAGGAATGTTGGTAAGGATTTTGTCCCTGTCTGTCTGAAATGTGGAGCAGCTTCTCTTTGCTCATGTGGCCTGTTCGGGTGGTACTTTCTGGACAGAGGAGGCTTTTTCCTACCACTGGGGCCACTGCCATGAGCTAATTTTAGCTAGTAGTAGTCTGGCACAGGTTTGAAACAGTCAGATAGCCACTTGTTTGTTAATCAGCATTAAATTTCTCAAAAGGAAAAGCCAAAGGTCCTGAGGTAGAGTTGGTATGTGCTTAAGTGTTTTTAACTGCCACCTGGAGATGCTGCAGGCACCTCAGAGAGGCTGAATTTGCAGGAATTAGTATCTCTCTTGGGAGCTTAATTTGGTTGTGTCTTTGTCAATCCAGAATGCTCGTTCTGTACTGTTAGCAGAGCATCTCCTTGTCTGAATCAGACTGCAGTCCTAATGTGGCCTGCCAGACTTTCCTCTCCATAGTATCCTGTAAAAGTGGCTCTGGGACAAGCCCTCAAACCCAAAGGCAAAGTATAGTGAAGTTCAGGGGAAGATGGTGCTGCTCGTGGTAAATATTCCCAGTATTAGTTTAACTTTCAATGACCAGCCTGGCCTATTGCTGCCTTATTTCCCAAGGTTCAGATATGTCTTCAGGACCAGTTAATGCACTGGGATCACTGAGACAGGAGGATTGTGCCCATCAAGCCACAGTTTTGCTGCAGATGTGGTAAAAAATTAAATGCTAAACTTGGATTTGCTCTCTTGCAAGCTGTTGCTCAGTAATGGTAATGAAGAGACACTTGGGCCTCCTCTCTCATCACACTCAGCCCTGACCACAGCACTTTTACACCTTGTCAGAAAGTTTAGTCTTTCTATTGATGTATTTTTTTTTCTTTTCTGTAAGCTTGTGTTAAATTAGACCCATAACTTGCTTTGAATGAAAATAACTCTTTTCAGGTTCTGTCAGCCCAGGTGACTTTGCTGGCACCCAGCACCAACTAACACCAGATAATTCCTTCATGAATTAGATCACCATTGAAAAGCTGATGCTCTCCGAAAAACCTTTGGGCAGAACTTAAGCCCAGTGGTGGCTTCTCTCAGCTTTAATTGTGTGCTTTCATTTCTGTGAGTATAAGAAGTGCTGCTTAGATCTTGTTATTATGGAAGATTTGTTTTGTCCAGTTCTTGCTAGGATCATACAGTCCCAGAAAGGTGTGGGTTGGAAGGGACCTTAAAGGCCATCCAGTCCCACTCCCTGCCATGAGCAGGGACACCTTGCACTAGACCAGGTTGCTCCAAGCGCCGTCCAACCTGGTCTTGGAACACTGAGAGATTGGGCAGCCACAACTTCTCTGGGCAACCTGTGCCAGGGCCTCACCACCCTCACAGGGAAGGATTTCTTCCTAATACTTCACCTAAATCTACCCTCCTTCAATTTGAAAAAGAATCACTCCTCATTCACTGAACTTTCTAGTTCTGGGCACAGTCCAAGTCCATCCTTCAGGAGCTGGGTAAGTGTCAATAGGGTCTCTGAGATTGTTCTCTGGGCTGGACCTGTTGTGCAGGAGCGTCCTATTTGCTTTGCCTTCTTTCCCTTTGGGAGCTGCTGCAGGGAAGGGGTACCAAAGCTCTGTCTGCTGTTGGCTCTGCCACCTACTGGCAGAAGATGCTGCTTCTGTTTAAGAGGAGGATGGTGCGGCTTCCTTGCAGGACCAGGCATCTGGAAATGGGAGATGCCTCTTCTGCATCGCTGGGACTTGTGTCTGTGGTTACAGCCAGAGCACTGTGCTCTCACAAGGAACAGTGACTGTCCTACCCTTGCTGAGCTGCTTTGTGCCCTTCAGCTCTGCCCCTCTGCTTGTCTCTGCTGCTTCTGCTGTCAGAAGGCAGACAGGGGCTGTGGCAATCCAGGTCTCACTAAAGATCAGCCAAGGCTTCTCTACTCCAGTTTTATGAGTAATGATGTGATCCTGGCGTAGCCTTCTCAGCACATCGCAGTGCAGGAAGGCTTTTTAAAACCGCCAAAACAAGGCTGATACAGCAGTTCTGAACAGCCGAGAGAGCTGTTTCTTGCATCCACAGCTACTTGGGCTGCAGTTGTTCTGTGATAGCCAGACACATCTGAGATAAGGACTTCTTGTGTCACCAGGGAACGTATCAGTGGAATCCATTTGTTCATCTGTAGTGCTCGAATTACAGAGAGCTGCTTCTGTGCTTTGTGTAATTGAATCTGTTATCTCTGAGAGCATAACTGAGGGAAGCACAAACCTTGACTGTCTTTGCACACTTCAGGAGCTGGTTCATAGGTCAACACAGAGTGCTTCCAAAAATATACTGTGTTTTTATGCTGTTTAACTGGTTTGTTTTACTGTGATTTCAAGGCTAAGGGGATGGAGGGCATGTACTTTTGAGTGCCACTTCTCTTCGGTCAAGAGACTCTTTCTGCCCAAGTTGTTTCAGCTGGGTCAGAACATCCAGGGCCTGACTCCAGTAGTGCTTAATGGTATCAGTGTTTGTGTGTGCACATGGCTGGAGTTGTCATACAGGGGTTGAGGCCCTGCCCTCTCACCGGACAGATGCATGTGAGAAGGGGGAGGACATTCACCTGGAGAGCTGTCCTGGATTGCTGAAAGCATCATGGTCAATAATGCTTTTCATTCCTGCCACTTTTTTCTTTCAAATACTGTGAGATTACCTATTGCCTTTGGCAACGTGTTTGTTCTCATGGACACTTGCATTAGTGAAGCTTCCTAAAGTGTCTGAGCTACAAGGCAGCTGGCAAAGGCTGGTTGGCTGGCTTGGGATTGTGATTGGGGGCACATCACTGCTGTGCTTTACTGTAAGAGTTCTTTAAGGGCACCTGACTTGGCTGGGATAAGTGAATGGATTTTTTTTTGCCATTTAAATTTTACAAACATGTAGTGGCCACATACCCTCATTTGGAAGTTCTCAGATTGTCTTTCTGGTGCAGCAGAGTGTTAGCTGGTGGTATTGATGTGAGTCCTGTTCCCAGACAGCTGCTCCAAGGAGACAGGATGGTCTGGTAAGTAACTGTCTGTGCTGTCCATAGCACAAGTGATCCAAGATGATGGTTTCCAAACCATGCCTGTGGAGACTCCAGAATGTGGAGCAGCTGTTGGTGTTGTGGAAGTTGCTCTGATAGTGATTGTGAAAATGTCACTGTTCATTTTAATTCCATGTGTGTAACTACAGCTCACTCTACTCCTGTTTTGTTTCCTCCTTGCCATTATTAAGTTTTATGATGCTTTGTGGAGGTTGCTGCCTTTAGTAAAAGCTGTGACCCTTTGCATCATATTCCTTTTATTCTCTTTCCTGAGAGTCCTGCCTCTCACCTGAAGTTCTTTTCAGTGTCAGGGAAAGTCAATGTCCCTCCCTTATCCCCTCTTAACATTTGTGTCAGCACACAGAGCCTGTTCTCTCCTGTGCTGGATCCAGCGCAGTGGTCTGGGTGCCACTTGCCTCCCTCAGCTCCTGCCTTTGAACCCACTGCTGCTCCCTGCTCTTGCTTTGCCCTTTGGAGCCAGTCAGCTGTGCCTGGAGGAGGGGAATTCTCGTCTTCTGAACTCAGTAAGAACATCTCCAAGTCCTGTGTGCGAGTCTGAGCTCCTGCAAAGCACAGAAAACGATAGGAAATCCAAACCTGCTTGTGGAGTGACAGCAGTGACATGGCGAGAAGTGTGTGTGATCTGGTGGTGTGTGTGGCAGCAGCCTCAGACACTGGTGGGCACTGGCACATCCGTTCACTTATCCCAGCCGGAGGTGTGGGAAGCTCTCGGTGTCCTGGCAGTGCTGTTTGCTGTGCTGCTGTTCCTGTGCAGAATGAGTGGAACCACCTGGCTGGTTACTTTGTGGATTAAACCTGATGAAAACGAAAAATGCTCCCACCGCAACATGTTTGGGTTTTGTGGCACCAATCCCTGTTGGGCTGAATTCACCAATTTGCTTTCTGGGCTGGATGCTGAACACATTTGTGGGGTTTGACAGGATTTTGCCTCTTGCATGGTTCCTGAAGGAACGCTTGTCTGTAGCAGCTGTGTGCGTGATTGTTGGACTGGGATGTGAAAATTAATGGATGTATTTGTTTATTCAGGGAGAAATAAAACCAGCTCTGCCGTCAGTGGGACCCAGGTTCTGGCAGAAAGGAGCAGCCGGGAAGGGTCTGCCCAGAGGATGCCCCGACAGCCAAGTGCCAGCCGGATGCAGAAGGCAGGAGCTTCTGGGAAGAACGCTGGGGGAGGCAGCAGTACCTAAATAAGGCCTTGGAACACATGGATTTTGATCTGGACAGTGTATATAAGTTGTTTTAGCTGCTTGTTTTGTGTGTATTAACCTATAAACATGATTTGTAATACAGGACTATTGGTTTTTATTTCCAAAATTTCCTTTGTCGACACAGACTGCTAGAAAGTATTCTTGTATTTGTTCCCCTCATGCCTGTTTAGGGATTTCAGCACCTACGTCTGGTAGCAGGTGGAACTTTCCCATGTGAAGCTGAAAAAGCCTCGAAATAAATAACTGCTAAGAGACTTTTTTAATCTTTTAGCAGTAAAGGTATTTATTTCTGTGCAGGGAATTGAGGCAGTTCACACTGCACAAACCCCACTTTCCAGCACTGGTGTCAAAACAGTTATATTTATACAAACAGTACTTGGTACAATGCGTATTAATTGGTTACAATGTGTGATTAAAATATTCATGCTTGGGTGCTACATAGGTGTGGTTAAAGGCAGAGCTTTCTAGATTCTTCTCTTGGCATTGATTCTTGGGGTGTTTTGAGGTGCTCCCCCTAGTTTTCAGCCTTAGTCCATACTCTTCCTCAGTTTGACCTTCTTAACTTTCTTTCATAAGTGTCCTTGCCAAAATCTTGGCTTCCTCCCGTTTCTTCCTATTGATGTGTCTGGGTTACCTTAATTTATGACTTCTAATACATGGTGCATTGGTCTCTAATAATTGCTTAGGCCTAAGTACAGTAAACCAGAACAAAATGGCTTCAGCACTTGATGCTATGTTTCTTTAGTAACATGGGTTAAGTAATTTTGCCAGGCAGGCAGCACTTTGCAAGGCAGAATTAGGTATTTTACAAAACTAGGGTTTTTTCAGGGCTATTTCTATTTCAGATGGCATAATCCCACATTCAGCCCTGTCACTGCTGATGTGATTATTCATTTATAAAGTGGTAGGCCCCCTGTGCCTCATGAGCCAGGTCAAACAAGGAGGTTGTGCCAGATAAGGGAGGTAACAGCTTCATCACTTAGGGCAAGAGACATGCAAGTACCTAAAAAAGGTAAGTGAGTTTGTTAGAGCTCAGGTGTTCCCATTCATCATTCCAGAGTGTCTCCAGGCAGCTGGAAGGGCCTTCTAATGGCCCTTGGAGCTCAGGGGCTGTTGGTGAATTCCATGTTTCTAATTAGGAGAAAGTGCCTCCATTCTCTGTGGGATATAGATGGTCATTCCTAAACTCCAGTTCTCATGGACCTTGTTTGATAGGTGCTAAAATGAGATTGGCAGGGGCTGGGTCTCTCCTGGTCTGATCTGGTAACAAAGTGCACCTGCTCCCCTCTGTAAAACAGACAGTGGAGTTCAGAGTCCTCAGGGGAGGCAACCGGGCACAAACCATCATCACAATGCTGGCTTTCAGGAGAGCAGACTGGCCTCTGTGAGAATCTACTTTATACAGTCCCATGGGATCAAGCCCTGAAGGGAATTTGCACCCAAGACAGGAGGTTGATACTCAAGCATCACCCTTATGCTCAAGGGCAGTCCATCTTGACACCCCAGAGCTGCATCCTGTGCCTGAGCTCCAAATGCATCCCTGACCCTTTCCAAGCCCTTGTCTGACTCCTCTCATAACCTTGGCCTTGTTACACTTCCAGGCCCTGCAGAGCTGAAGATGCTGCTGTGGGGCTACAGTGAACTGGGGCCTGGCTGGGGTGCAGCACCGTGGGGTCCCCGGAAGCTGTGGGTCCCCTGAGGTTGGTGTGAGGAGCACTCTGGAAGGGAGAGGGCAGGGTGTGGGGTGGGATGAGGCGTGGTGGGATCAACCAGGGCTGCAGGGAGCCCCCTGTACCCTGAGACAGCCATAGGCTACATGATTAAAAGCTCATCTCTGTGAACAAAGAGGAGCAGAGGGACAATGAGAGGTGCAGGAGCCCTGGGCATCTCTGGAGTGCCCCTGTCCCAGCTGCTCCCAGGGCTGTTCATGGGCCCGCAGGAGGCTCCAACCTCAATGGGCCACTCTGCAGGTCACCTCTTGTGCTGAGGGGGTGACTGCCTAGGGGCAAGGGACATATAAGATGCAATGGAGGAGCATTTTGGGATTGTACAGGGCTTATTATGGGATGGTTAGAGGGAGGGAGCAAAGGTGTAGAAAAGAAGGGATCAAAGTAGTTTAGGGAGACACAAATGTGTGAAAATAGAGGGATAAGGGCATGACAGGAGCTGTGTAGCATCTAACTGTTCATCTACCAGTCTGGGGTGTATGTGCCTCCTCTGCTGGCTGAAGCTGGAAACATGGACATTTGTCACCCTTGGAGTGCTTAATCAGGTGTACGTCTTGCATGCTGGTCAATGACCTTCTGTGCAAAGCTGGTTTTCAACAATTCTTCACTGTTTAAATGGGCACCATTGGCTGTAGCATTATCACAGAGGCTGTTAAAATCAAGGAAATTTTAAATACAAATGGGATTTGTTTTATAAACCTGTTAAAGCAGATAAGCCAATCAAACCAATTAAAGCTCTGTCAACATTTGAATAGATATTTGTGATGTCAAGTGAAATTGGTACTACTGAAGTAACTTCAGAATTCTCAGGACTTCAGAAAGGTGACACAGAATGTGCAAACACCCTGTGATAAGCTGAGGGCTCTCAATTTCATGGAGTTACATTGGGCAGCATCCCAACCCAATGAGAGAGTCCCCAGCTGTCATCCTGCAAGGAGAACCAATTCTGCTGACTGCCCTGCCCACCGGGGGCTCCATCTACACCCCAACTGAATCCGATCGGTAGTCAGATATGGTCACAATAACCCTCTCTGGCCGGGGTCTGACCTTCTGCCCCTCCACAGCCACCACAGACATGGTGAGGGTTGGACTGCACAGGTGCTGCACACCTGAATCCAGCCGTGGCAAGGCTGAGGTCAGTCGCGGGTCACTGGAGGTAGGGCTGCTGGAGCCGGTGCACCTGCCACGAGCATTCAGTGAAGTTTATTCTTGAGCAGAAATGAACACCTGCAAAAGGAGGAGTAGGGAGACCAGGGGGAGAGACTAGTGGCTCTGTCAGGAGACCATTTGCCAGGGTCTCTACGGTCTACGGGCTTTCTCACTGCACCGGCACTGCCACAGAAGAGAGGGCCGGAGGGGAGAAAAAGAAGTCCAAAACTCGAAAAGAAAAAGCCTAAATGGCCCGTACGGGGATCGAACCCGCGACCTTGGCGTTATTAGCACCACGCTCTAACCAACTGAGCTAACCGGCCACTGGTGTGGTGCGTGCGCTGCCTCTCCCTCCACGGCGGCCGCCCCCGGGGCCGGCAAAAGTAGCAAGACGAAAACGAACTAGCAGAGGATGGTTTCGATCCATCGACCTCTGGGTTATGGGCCCAGCACGCTCCCGCTGCGCCACTCTGCTGCCGCTGTTAAAAATGTCTTCATAGCCTCATTCGAGCTTTGTCACTCGCGGGGCGGTGCCGGGGCGGGGACAGCGGTGGCCCCGCCCCCCGCGGGGTGACTGTGACAGTCCCGCCGTGCCCCCACGACGGGTGACAACGGAAGAACGCGCTGCGGTGCGTGACTGCCCCACCTCCTGCCGGAACTTTCACTTTCTGCCAGGATCTCGCTCCAGCTGCGGGAAGCTGAACAGAGACGTCACCCAACACAGTATATATTTTTAAAAAAGGATTCTACGCAGCAGTGGGGGAAGATGTTGGAAAATTCCTTTAACTTTAGCACAGTAGTGTTTGCCTTGGTTACCGCATAGAGCTTAGTAAGAATACCAGAAATTAACATTGCTCTGTGTTAACCCCATACATCTGTGACCGGTAGTCTTGAGCCAGCTCAGGCTTCCTTATTTATCTATATCAGCGATTAATATGTACTAGTCTTATGTTTTTAATTAATCAATTAATTAATGTGTACTAGTCTTATATATCTTAGTTTTGAGAACAAAGATAGAGTGCCAGAGCAAAGAATGGTAAGAGATATGCATCATGACCTGACCACATATTGGAGATACTCTTAAGGACAGAAGACTCATTAGAAGATCCGGAACCATAAAAGGGAAGTTTGGGCAATGAGATGTTCCCAAAAGACCACCAAAGACCCTCAAAAGACCCCTACTTATATCCAAATAAGTCCACATAAATAATTAGGATATAGACATGTCTTCAGAATGTAATGAATATGTTAATAGAAATGTAGTGAATATATATTAATTTCATGACTATAACCTGGTCTGTTTGGTTGCTGGGTGTGCATTTTGGGTGGAGATATTTCCCACACACTCAGTGCGTGGAATAAAGGAATGTTGGCTTCCTAAACCAACAAACTGATTGGAGAGTTTATTTCCCCATTTTCGGTGTCAGAGACAAAGCCTTTCTGGGCTGCTGCTGAAGCTGCAGATGATGCAGAAGGTGGAGAAATCATATGTATGACTTTTTGACCTTCAAGGCAGTCAAGCAGTGGAGTGGCTCATGCAAGGAGGTTCTGCAGTCTCTGTCCTTGGACAGACCCACCTCTATGAAGCCCTGAACAATGTGGTCTCACCCCAACAGCTGACCATGCTTCGAGGATGAGGTGAACTAGAGATCTCCGGGGATGCCTCAGCTTCTCTCAAGGTTGCTCTGTCTCAAGAGTTGCATCCATATGCTCTGCTTACCTGTAGAGTCCAGAACAACCTGCCTTCTCCTGCAGCCCTTGCCTAAATCTTTTCCCTTGGGACTGCAGTCCTTGCCCTGCCTCTTCCCTACGGGAAACCACCCACTTTCCCACATTCCTTCACCCTTCTCACACTTGCAGGAGTGTCATCCCCCAGCTTAGCTTTGAGTCACCACATAGCAGATATTTGCAAATTTTGCTTTTCCAGACTGACTTGTTTGATGAAGTGAAAGGTCCTGTATTTCCTATTTAAAATATGGGACATTTCCCAGATTCCCATGCTTTTCATGTAAATTCTCCCTTTTCCAACCCATTCCTTCCCCATAAGCCCCTATCAATTCCAACCTAAAACTCACTTCTCCCCAAACTTCCCTGCTTGATGTTCTGGACACTCAGAACATCCTGACACTTATCTCAAATAATGATCTCTGTTCTCCTAAGCTTTTTTCTTTTATCCAGTCTTGCATTTTTCATAGCATTCCTTCTCTCCTTTCCCTCACACGGCTGAGGCCAAGATCATCAGAAAGAGCCCAGGCAGCATAAGGATGAGAATCAAGGAGACAAGGATGTAGAAAACAGGTACATACTCAGATTTTCAGCACAGATGTCCACCAAGGAATTGTCCTTCATACCCTGCAGTGCCTTCCCACTGGGAGTGGGTGGCTTCTTCCCATGGCATAGCCTGATGGCCTAGGGAAATCCTCCTTCTCAAGGAGTCCTTAAAAAGGAGGTGTCATGTGTTTCTTCACTCCACTACTGTATCTTGAAATACTGTTGTCTTTCATCCCTGTGTTTCCAGACTGAATGAGTCGGGTCTGGAGTTGTACATCTCAGAGATGAGTTTGAGCTGTTATTAAGTAATTTTTCCTTGTACTGGTTTGCAAAGATTTGCAAATAGCAATACTCACTTCTGGCAGCCTATGGGATCACCTGGGAGACATTTGAAAGCCACCTGGATGCAATCCTGGACAACTGTTTTAGGTGGCCCTGATTAAGCAGGTGCATTGAACAACATGAGAGGTCCCTTCCAAACTCAACTGTTCCATGACATCATACAGTGGGATCCCAAACCACCCCACACAGCCAGAGGATCACACTCTGTAAAATAATGGATATAGGACCATGGTCCCTGGATTCTGGTATGGCAGCTTGAACTCAATCCCATTCCTATATCCAGTAAACTGACTCTCTCTCTGTGCTCTTTACTTCCCGGTGGGAGGAACTGATTGCCATGGGATGAACTATATCAATATGCCAGCAATCTGTTGGTGTATTTTTCCATATACCTTCTACTAGATCAGGTTGCTGCAAGCCCTGTCCAACCTGGCCTTGAACACTTCCAGGGATAGGGAGTCCACAACCTTTCAGGACAACCTGTACCAGGACCCCACCACCCTCACAGGGAAGAATTTCCTCCTAATCTCTAATCTAACCCTGCCCTCTGTCAATTTGAAGCCATTCCCTCTTGTCCTGTGACTCCAGGCCCTTGTGAATAGTCTCTTCAAATTTGTTGTAGCTTCCCTTCTTGCAGGCTCTGTAATATTTTGGACAGTTACCTTAAATATATTCATTTATTCTTTGTACAGACTATGTACATTTCTCTGCATATTCTAACAAAAGCTAAAATGGCCAAAGCCTTTACAGAGTGATGCATGAATTCTTTGATTTTTAACTTTTCAACTGTGAACAGTTTTCAGAAAATCAGACTGTCTCAGCAGAGTCACCTTGTTGACAAATTGTCTTCTCCCAAAAGTCTTCCTCAGAGCAAGCTTTACCTCTGTGTTTCGTAAGCTGTAGATGATTGGGTTCAGCATTGGAGTCACGACTGTGTAAGAAAGAGCCACCAGTTTCCTGCTTCTTGCCCAGAGACTGGACTTGGGCTTCAAGTGTACCAAGCCAGCTGTGCAGTAGAACAACGTTACCACCACCAGGTGAGCAGCACAGGTGGAAAAAGCTTTGCACTGTCCTTTAGCAGATGGTATTTGGAGGATGGTGTGGGTTATCCGGATATAAGAGGCTGCTGTCAAGGCAAATGGGATCAAAATAATTACAACGGTGGCCATGAATAAAAGAAGCTTGAATAAGTATGTGTCTGAACAGACCAGATCCAGAAGAGGAGCAATATCACAAAAGAAATGTTCAATCTCCTTAGAGCCACAAAAGGGGAAGCTGAATAGCCAACTGGTGAGCCCGATGGAGAATGGAATGGCAGCAATCCAGCATGTTAACACCATGTGAAAACACACTCTCCTGTTCATCCCCACGACGTAGTGCAAGGGATGGCATATGGCCATGTACCGGTCATAAGCCATGGCTCCCAGGAGGAAACATTCAGAAGTGAGGAGGAGTATGACAAGGGAAAGCTGTAGGGCACAGGCAGAGAAGGAAATGACCTTTCTCTCCAACAACAAATCCACCAGCATCTTGGGCACGATGTCCAGTGAGAAGCAAATTTCCATGAAAGCCAGGTTTTTGAGAAAATAGTACATGGGGGTGTGCAAGGCAGAGTCAGTGGTTGCAACTATGATGATAAGAAAGTTCCCTGTCATTGTGATCAGGAACATGAGGAGAATTTGCACAAAGAGGAAGACCTGAAGAGCAGCAAGGTGGGAGAACCCCTGCAAGGTGAAGTAGGTCTGGTTTATGAGCCCCAGGGCTTCAGTGGCTTCCATGTGAAAGAGACACAGCACAGCCTGTGTGAGCCAACAGGGGAGACATGAGAAGAGACGTCTTTTTAGGGATGAAGAAGAAAGTGGCTCAGAAACTGGTTGTATTATTTAGTTAGTGAGATGATCAGCTGGGCAAAACAGATGTTTAGAGGCACATTTAAAAAATGCAACACGTGGTAAATATTAGGTAATAATTAAAAACAATGAGCTTCATGCAGAAGAACCAGCGTTTTGCTGTTAGTTTGTCTGTTTTCATAGAACCACAGAATCACAGACTGGTTTGGGTTGGAAGGAACTTTAAAGCTCATCTTGTTCCACTCCCTGTTGTGGAGAAGGACACCTTCCACTAGCCCAGGTTGCTCCAAGACCCATTTAGCCTGGCCTGAAACACGTCTAGGGATGGGAATGAATTAAGAAAAAATCTTAATTTTTAGATAAGATTAAATATTACTTTATCTACCTCTTAGTTCAGCTGATATTTTCTGAAATATGTTTCCATACACAGTTCATCTATTTAATTTTCTGTGAGCAAAATACAAATTAATTTCCCTCAGAATTGAAATGGAATTACATTCTTTGCTCTGTTTTTAGAAAAAAACCCCAATTTTCCTCCTGTTTTCATACACATGCATGTATGTACAGACATCAAATAAATAAAGGAGAATAAAATACTTGATGGTGCAACCATACGGTTGAAATTTAAAGGATGGACAGGAAACATGATTTGCCATTTGTCATTGCTAAAATATAAAATAACGGCCTGCTAATTTTTTTTTTTTTAAGTATTATTGTTCTTTACTCAGTGCCACTGGACAATTGTGTATCAGTTCAGTGAAAAGCTCTGCTCTTGTCAACCATCTGCAGCCTCCCTGCCCATATTTAGATATTTGTGACAGAGATAACCATATACGAGGTAAACATTCCCTCAGCACCTTCTGCTGCATCCAAGGGTTTGGGTGGATTCAGATTCCTGAAGTTCTCTATGACTTGATTGCCAGTCGTGGGTAGAACTTCCTTTCCCCAAACTATGCAACTACTTTAACTCTTTCAAAAAACCCCCCCTTATTTCAGAACAGCAAAGATTTGTTTGTTTGTTTGTTTGTTTTGTTTTTTAAAATATATTTCCATAAGTGAAGTGTTTCCCTGAATGATCAAGAAAAACACTTATGTTGTTTCTGCAAACAGTCATATGGTAAACATCAGCAGCTGAGATACCCATTTACATTTCCCTTACAGTCTGTGAATTGCAGCTCTCACATGTTATTTTTGTACAATCTTCAGAAATAACCTAAAATAAGATATAAGTACTCGAATCTCTTACATTTCTATAAGTCTCTTATCATATAGCTCAGACACCACTGTGTGCATTGCAGACATTGAGAGTTTTCACAGACATGCTCTTCTATTCTTCAAAACATTAACTGATTTTTAAAAAATTTTTGAGCCATCTCTATTTAATTACTAAAAAATATAGAAAATACCTCAAGTTTCATGAGAAGCAATCCAGACTTTCTGATATGATGCCTTTATTCTTGGTTTCAGACAATGTTTATGATTTTTGTCTTTTGGGCAACACTTCAGGACTGTGAGTACTTTCCTGTTGGATCCCCCAAAAAGAAGTGAGGTTCAGCTGTTCTGAACTGCATGGTATCTTACATTGCTTCCTGAGATAGGAATCCCTCTATGGACTCATTACTGGGAATCCTCAGAAGGCAAAATATCTCCCTTGGCAGCAGACTGTGAACAATTTAAATCACTGGAAGTTAACTTTAGTTTTGTTTTTTAATCTTACATGAGTAATGGCAATAAAATTAACAATGACTGGGTTAATGTGTAAATTTATAGTGCAAATAGCAAAGTGTGAATCTCTATTTTAAGGTAATGGGAGGAGAAAAACACCCTTTGCTGGCTGCCTTGTTTGAACTATTAGTCAGGTCAGTTTTTGTGGAGAGAAAGGAACCCCAAACCAAACCAGACCATTTGTTTTAGACATCTGAGGTTGGGTACATCACCTCTGAAGGCAGCTGTCTCTTTATTATGAGGCAGGTAACAGCAGCAGCATGTCATTTAGCTAAAGTATCTGTGGTTTAACAAATAAATTCCAGTGAAATGGATCCCACTTGAGCTACAGCTCTTCAGAAAATTAGAAATTCAGTGTGAGGTTTCCAGAACTAATTTTTGAAAAGTGTATTATACAAAGCAAAGAAACCTGATGGCAAATCAAAGAGAGATTCACCATATCTAACTGCCGACATCTGTAATCTGGTAGCTGAATCGTTGTTGACATATCCAGTGACTTTTAAAATGCTATAGAGTATCCAAAATACCTGCTTTAGACTGGCAAATGCAATAGAGACTGATGCCACAGGAAACTGCTACTTCTGGAACATTCCTGGGACAGCTAAGATGCTCCTGGTGTCTCTAATGGCACTGAAGACCCATGTTTTTCAAGTGATTTGTGTCCTAAATTTCTGCATCTGAACTGGTCATAGAGTCACCAGACCTGTAATAAAAGGAGGAACTGATGCTTCCAAGGTGTAATTCGCCACAGCCTTAAAAGTTCAAAATTTGGAGAGAAGTTGCAATGTAGAAATGTCTTTCTCCATTGAGTATGTTGGGAAACGAGGTGACTGATACACATGCAGAGTTTGTGTTGCAGATGTCTAAGTGTTAATGGACTTCCATCATAGTAAACACAGCAACACAGACATTCCTGGGCCTGGTTAATTTGGCCTGTTATAGATAAGTGCTATGGGATAGATCCTTGAGTGTATCCTGGCGTATCCTTGAGTTCAGAACTCTGTTCATTTGTCTAAACTCAGCCAAGGTATAAGAAAGATTTTCCTGTCTCATCCAGCTTTATGTGGCAAGGGGTACCTATTCCTTCCTAATTGTACTAATCCTCCCTTCAGCTGTTCCCTCCTCTAGACCTCAGGGATGTTTCCCATTATCAATTTCCTGCTCTTTTAACTGCTTTAAATAGATGTATTTCCTTACCGTGGACATCACCCCTGTTCCTGTGTTGCCTCTTCTCAGCTGCTTGTTGCACTGCTTGGACACTTCAGTGAAGTGTGAAGCTTTGCTAACCACCATTCCATTATTTTATTTTTTTAACCAGTTGCAACTATTAGAACATACATAACGATCACAGTTCCATAACCTACAGATTTCTAAACACCCTTTCCTATTTCCTTTTTTTTAATCAAGGACAATAAAATTCTCATTCAAAATGAACTTGTTTTAGGTTGGTAATAATGGTCCTTTCCATTCATCTCCCCCCCGCCCACCAAACATCAACAGTGTGGCCAAACCTCTTTGGAAGCTGTTGCAGTGTTGTTGTGGGAATTTTGCTTTTACTTCAGGCCTTTAATTGTCAGTCCAAATATGGACAGTATGTAATGAATTTTAGATTGAATGTCTTTAGTGCATGTTCTTCTATATGGGCTAGATACTCTTTAGTATCTTGTACCAAGTCCCTCTAAATCATGGCTTTTATTAACCAAACCCAAACTCCCAAAATAGATCAGAGGGACCATAACTGAGCCATGCTTCTTACTCTCTTGATTTGTAATCGGGGGAGTCCAGATGACTGTCTTGGACGTAGACATCTACACCATAAGTGTGAAAACTAAAAGTAACCTGAACATAACTTAATAAAAAAAGGTCTCTTTGCTATAAACTGTGTTTCAACTTAGTCTGAACTGAATTTCAGCTGCAGTGAGGAAAAAGCAAGCAAGCAGGCTGGTAAGAAAACCAAAATCCAATAATACATATATAATGACATTCCTGGATTTATTTTACTTACTTTACAGTGCTCACTACATATTCATTGTCACTCTCCAGACCAGCCCCCACTGATAGCAAGATTATTTACCTATTTTGTTCCTCTGTTTTTTAAGAGATGCAGCTATACCTTTCCAAGCTTTATTCAAATTAACTACATTCATATGCCATTTTATTGTGTCTGTAACTCATTAAGGCTTATTACCCCCCCTTTTTTTTTTTTTTTTGTTACAGAAAGCAGCCCCCAGAAATCCAGCAATTTACTCACGTGTTTTTGCAGAGCTTCCTTTACTTCTTTGTTTCTCAGACTGTAGATGAGAGGGTTGACCAAGGGGGTGAGAATGGTGTAAAAAACCGAGAGGACTTTGTTTGGCAACATTTGGGTATTGTGATAAGGGAGTACATAGACTGCTAATATTGACCAGTAATAAAGAATCACCACAATAAGATGTGAGGAGCAAGTGTAAAAGGCCTTTTTTCTTCCAGTGGCAGAAGGAATTCTCATGACTGTGACAATGATGTAGAGATAGGATGAGAAGGTCAGCAGAAATGGAGGTAATGAGCACAAACCTGCTGTTATGGAAGTGACAAATCCTACGACCTGAGTGTCACTGCAGGACAGTTTCATCACCGCAAAGGAGTCGCAGAAAAAATGGTCGATTTCATTCAGCCCACAGAAGTCCAAATTCGAAATCAGGAATGTCAGTATAGAATTGGAGAGAAAGCCACTGACCCAGGATGCAGTGCCCAGCTGGAGGCAGAGCTTGGTGTCCATGTGGGATGGGTAGTGCAGGGGTTTGCACACTGCGAGGTACCGGTCGTAGGACATCACAGCCAGGAGGTAACACTCTGTAGCTGCCAAACAGCCAAAGAAATAGTACTGTGTGAAACATCCCCTGGCTGAAATGTGCCTGTCTCCACACACGTAGCTGAGCAACATCCTTGGCAAGATATTGGAGCTGTAGCAGATTTCCAAGCAGGCCAAGTTGCCCAGGAAGAAGTACATTGGGGTGTGAAGGTGCCAATGAGCCACAACCAGCACAACAATGAAGGTGTTCCCAGTTATGGTCACCAAGTAGATTGACAGAAACATCAGGAAGAGAAGGGAATTGAGTTCGGGACTATTCCCAAAATCCAGGAGGATGAACTCTGTAACAACTGTTTCATTTTTCCAGTCTTGATTTGCCATAACTGTTGTTCTAGTGTTAAAAAAGGAAGGGTTACCAGCAATGAAGACCTCAACAGTTAAGACTCAAATAATGAAAATTTCATCACACAATAGAGAAGCAAAGAGTAAAAAACTCTTTGCATTACCAAACCTGTCATGTAATTTCTATTAATATTTCTTATGTACTCAAAGTCACATTAATTATTACTGATTACTACTCCTGTACTAAGAAGAGTACCTAGAACTGAGCTGATGTCCACATTTCTCCTCTGGCACAAGAGTACTTCCAAAATGTCTCCAGTCTGTGCAAGAAATAAAAAATCAAGTTATTTTATCACATGCTGTCACAAGTTTTGCCATATTCTTTTCTGTTGTAAAAAAATTACATATTTGGTTGCTCCAGCAACAGCATAACTGTATTTCCATTGTTAAAAAGTATTGCTGCATTCATCAGTAATATATATTCAATATTTTTAGGCATGTAGCATGACTTTCAATGAAGACATTTTTCTTATTTGAAAACCAATTCAAATTCAACATTTCAAACACATTTCAAATCTTATTTGAAAAACAATTCAGCATCCATCAGGGAAAATAAATATGAAGGACATCTATACCATCCTCAGCATATATTTACCCTGTCCAAAACCCCTGAAACACTCACAAACAAAAGCACATTGAAGTTGTCTCACCCTTCATTCTTGTCGATGGGTAGAATGAATGATTCCAAATATAAGGAGTTTAATTCACCTACAACAGACAGTAAGTAATCTTCTGAAAGTACCTAGTTCCTGTGACTGAAAAATCAGAGAGACTTTAGGAGCCAGATGCTTAATCAGAAAAATATAGTTCAGATAAATCCTACTACTTGTCATAGTGCTCTTGTTATTTTCCTTTCATGTGTCTTTCTCTAGATTCCCTTACAAATATGGTTTTCCAAAAATCCTGAGGCTTTGATAATTTTTTGTGGATTTACTTATAAAAAAATAATTCAGTGGTCAAAACTAGTCATAATACTGTGGCACACGAAGACAACTGAGGGTGGATGCAAGGACAGGTAATGTGAGAGGAATATAGGAAAAGAGTCTAAGCAGGCAGAGATCAAGTCAGGAGAGCTAAAGCACTGATAAAATTAAATCTGGCCAGGGATACCAAGTGCAACAAGAAAAGCTTCTATAGGTATACTGGGGCTGAAAAAAGAAGAAGGGAAAATGTGGGCCCCCTTTGGAAAGAAACAGGAGATCTGGTTACTAGGGAATTGGAGAAAGATGAGGTATTCCATGGGTTTTTCACCTGATCCTCACCAGCAAGTGCTCCAGTCACACAGCAGGCAGAGGCAGGAGCGGGAGATTGAAGAACTGCCTGGGGTGGGAGAGGATCAGATTCAGGGCCATCCAAGGAATCTGAAGGTTCACAACTCCATGGGATGTGATGAGACACGTCTGTGGATCCTGTGGGAAATAAGTGTCTAAGCCACTATCCATCATATTTGAGAGGTTGTGGCAATTCAGTGAATTTCCCACAGACTGGAAAAGGGGAAACATAACTCATGTTTGAAAACAGAAGCAAGAAAGACTCAGGGAGCTACTGGCCAGTCAATGGTGTGTTTGACATACCAGAGGGAAGAGATGCCATCCTGAGGATTCTTGCCAGACTGAACAAATAGGACCATGCAAACCTCATGGAAACCAACATGACTAAGTGTAAGGTCCTGTCCCTGGGATGGGGCAATCCCAGCACAAACAGGCTGGGAGAGATTGGATGGAGAACAGCCTTGGGGAGAAGAACCTTGGGGTGTTGATTGACAAGAAGCTCATGGACATGCCCTGATCAGGTGGGCTGGCACCAGAAACCCTCCATGTGCTGGGCTGATTCTCCAGAGTGGGCAGCAGGGGAGGGGAGGATTCTGCTCCTCTACCCTTGTGTGATGGCATGACTTTGCAAGGTTTACACATTGCTTTCCAAGAACTAATTTTATATTTCCCTTTGACTCTAACCTATTCAACCCCCCAGATTTTAGTTGACCACCCCTTCAACATTGTTTCTTACCTGAAACCACAGGAACATTGCAATTCAGCTATAAAATCTTTGATTTCTTGAGGAGCTCCGTGTTTGGCAAAGACACATGCTGTGTGTTTCTCCCCACTCCCTAATAATTTTCTTTTTTTTTTTTTTTTAAATTTTATTTAGCCAACTGAATATACCAACTCTACTGTTCTCCCAGGTAGACAGCGTTCCTCCTATCGCTTCACTCCTTAAAAACCTCTCCAGACATGAGACCATTGAAACACCCCAGGGATAATCAAGCAAACAAAAGCCTTGGAGAGGTTGCTGTTATCAGCCTAATATGAACACAAATAACCACTCTTTCCCTGTACATTCTGATTGGAATTGGCACTTTCTTAGTGTGTTGAAGTCTAAATCTGATTAGGGTCTGGATTCACTGCCGGGCAGATGCCTATGCCACTGTTTCAGGTGTCCTCTGGAGATGCTGCTCCATCTTCTTTTTCCACTGAGCAACTGTGTTCCCAGCTGTAGTATCACAAATAAGTGAGACGATTGTTCCAGGTTGTGTTTTTTTGCCACAGCTTCCCAACTGGCATTTCAGAAGCTCAGGTCCACTGCAATTTGTTGGTCAGTGTTCAGGCTGCTTAGTCTGCAAGGGCAGACAGAAACAGCTTGATCTCTTGGCAAAGCAAAACTCTGCATCTGCTTGGTGGATCTCAAAAAGAAAAGATGTCATAAGAGCAAGGGAAGATTCAAACACTACATGAAAAAAGTGAAGTCCTCCCAAAATATTAGAGGAAGTTGTATTATGCAAACACCACTAGAGGGGAGTATAGACAAAACAGTCTGAAAGACCAATTTCTACCACAATGACTTCGGCTGGTCCTGGCTGAGCTGGAGAGACTGAATTCCATCCATTTCGATTGCTAACATGAGATGGAATAGGTCTGTCTCAAAAATACAAAATCTGCCTGTTGACTTGCCCATGGGATACCCCTGGTTTTCTACCAAGCAGCCACTGTGTCAGTTCTATGGAAGAAATAAAACACTTCTGTCCAACCAGATGGTCTCAGCTACGTCATTGCTGCGGTCTCTGTGTGTGAGTGTCATGCAGAGGCTTTGGGTTCGAAGTCAAGACACAACAGAGGACTGGTTTCTGTTCTGTGTGCCAGAAAGCCTTCACAGGACAGCTAAAGCCCTGATGAATTAAACCTGGCCAGGGACATCCAGAGCAACAAGAAAAGCTTCTCTAGGTGTGCTGGCAATAAAAGGAAGACAGAGGATAAAGTGGGCAGTCTTTGGAAGGATGTGGGAGACATGCAAGCTGGTGTAGAAGGCTTCTTGTTCACATTGGTGATGTCATGTTGAAATTCAGAATGTGGCATCACCTGCAGTGGCACTTACTGTTTGCAGACCCTATTTCTTGGAATTTTGCAGAAGTTCTGATCTATCACATGACCTGAGAGCCCCTTCCAGGCCCTAAAGGGGCTCTGAGAGAGCTGGAGAGGGACTTGGGGCAAGGGACTGGAGGGACAGGGCAGGGGGAATGGCTTCCTACTGACACAGGACAGGGTTAGATGGGATATTGGAAAGAAATTCTTGCCTGTGAGGGTGATGAGGCCCTGGCACAGGTTGCCTGTGGGCTGGGCCAGAGGGTGCCAGGAAAAGTGGGGTGTTCAGGGCTGTGTTTCAGGACAGAGCAGTGGTGCTTGAGCCTGGGGCCACAGAGCAGGAGAGCACCAAGGCTGGGACAGCAGTGATGTGTGGGCCAGGTTCATACACCTCTGCCCAGGCACCCTTGCTGTCCTGGAGGCCTAGATGTGTCCTCTGCATGTCCCACAGTGACCAGAGAGAAGTCTGAGGAAGGTGAGGCCTGAAAAGATCATGGTACAGGCCAGCACTCGACCCCTTTCTGCAACAGGACACATCAAAGAGCTGCTTGGGGGAAAACATTTTTTCCTTCCTTTATTTTACTGTAACCATGTTCTGATATTCTTCTTCTCCCTCCCAGGAGGGCCACTTAGACTTTCTCCAGAAGCTCCAACTCTAATAGCCTCACAGGTCCCATTAAAACTGCAGTAAAGTTTACCATCCTTCACACTGTAATTTTTACCCAAGGGCTTGATAGTTTGAGCAATCTGGAACAAAGTTTTTCTTGCTGCTAATTCTCTGTTACAATCATCAGGTGGCTAATGGGAGAAAAAGTCTTGGAGAAAGAGTTTTGCTCTGCTTCAACTTTTTAATGAGTTATGATGCAACAGGGGTTTTATTGTTTCTTAATTAAGACATGATGTCAATTAATATACTCCAAATGAACTTAATAAACATCATTCTCCAGTGGGGGTTGATGCTGTCAAATAAAACTGAACAAAGTTATCTTTGTGGTCAGGCCACCTGTGGAATCGCTGTCTTTTGCTGTTTCTTTCAGGAGTCACAAAGGGCAAAGCTATCCATGATAAAATCATCCCTCTGACCATCCTCAGAAACGACACTGGGTTGCAAATCTAGTGACAGCTCCAATTGCCACTGGTGCTGCACTTGTGAAATTACCAGCACACTCAGTTGGGATGAAAAATATATTTATGTACCAAAAGCCATGACATAGATAAAATTTTCAAAAAAACCAAATGGCATTTTCTAACAGTTTGGAGACCAGTTTTCAAATGAGTATAAGATAAATCAACATACCCAATCCAGGCTGTGTTGCCAGAGACAGGCACACGATGAGAAGACACAAACCAATACATAGATATGAGCACCACAAGATGAGAGATCAAAGGTGGAGATCAGTGATGGTGCTTGTCCAAGCATTAAACACACAAATATTAGGTAACACAAGTGTGAAGCTGATGGGAAAAGTATTTGATAGATAGACAGGCAGGGAAATAATAATTTTTATTAGTAGAGAAAGAAAGTTTAGTGGATAGAGAGAGAGCTGCCTAAACACAGCTGTCAAGTAATCATTTAATAGCTCAAACCATCTAAGACCACTGCATGGGTCTATCAACCATGAGCCAAGTCCTGCAGGAGCCTGTGTTGGAAACCAGAGACCAGATGTACCATAAGACATCTGAAATATAAAGGAAGAAGCCTCGAACATCTCTCCTGATGTAGATCTATGCAATTAACTTCTAAATAATGTTAAACTGCATGAGATAATACGTAGTTTTCCAGTCTCTTGCAATACAGTGTCCTCTCTCCTTGTAAATATGAGAGGTGGAGCAGCCACATTCTGAGTCTTCTTCTTGTTTTAGTCACTTTCCTCCTGGAAAGAGTTTTCTCCCTAAGGTTTTTTTCAGGGCAGTTTTCACCTCCTGGTTCCTAAGTGTGTAGATCAAGGGGTTCAGAGCTGGGGTGACAGCACTGTTCATGAGAATCACTTGCATATCCTTTTGAGTGGAGTTTCTTGAGGAGAGTGGTGTATAATTGGAGAGCACTGGAATATAAAACAGTGCCACAACAGTGAGGTGTGAGGCACAGGTGGAGAAGAGTTTCCATCTTCCTTCCTGGGATTGGACTTTATAGAAGAGGAAGGAGATAATATAGAGGTAGGAAGGGACTACGAGAATGAAAGGGACTAAAACAATAGATGTGGTGACAACATTGAGGAGGGTCATGTTGGGGTTGGTTCTACTGCAAGCCAAATTCAGCAGTGGCTTGATGTCACAGAAGAAGTGGTGAATGTGGTTGTGGCCACAGAAACTGAGCTGTGAGGTCATGACTGAGTGCACCATGGCATGTACAAATCCAGTGGCCCAGCTGGCCACAGTCAGCAGCAGACAAGTCCGTGAGCTCATGACCAGAACATAGTGCAGAGGGTTACAAATGGCCACATATCGGTCGTAGGCCATCCCGGCCAGGAGCACACCCTCTGCACTGCCCAGGAAGTGGAAGAA
Organism: Hafferia zeledoni; assembly: GCA_035583235.1. Classification (NCBI taxonomy): domain Eukaryota; kingdom Metazoa; phylum Chordata; class Aves; order Passeriformes; family Thamnophilidae; genus Hafferia; species Hafferia zeledoni. The sequence continues at coordinate 17,275,536 of JAWWEV010000018.1, read as the reverse complement.
ATGCAGCTGGGCCAAGCACCCAGCAAAAGAGATGGGCTGCTGCCCAAAGAGAAAGCCAGTCAACATCTTCGGAACAGTGACTGTGGAGTAGAAAATGTCCAGGCAGGACAGGTTCCCCAGGAAGAAGTACATTGGTGTGTGGAGCCGAGGCTCAGCTATCACCACAGTTACAATGACACCATTTCCCAGCAGAGTGGCCAAGTAGAGCAGCAGAAAGGAGGTGAAGAAAAAGTGCTGCAGCCCCTTGATATCGGTGAGGCCCAAAAGGAGGAACTCTCTGACCTCTGTCTGGTTCAGCATTGCTAGAGCAGTAAGAAGCAAAGGCAAAATGTCAAGGTTTCACAGTATTACACAACTCATTTGTTCCTCTGTTATTTTAATACAAACAAATACAGAAGAAAGCAAAACATAACATATGTAATCAAACATAAAATCCACATAGAAACTCAAGAAATTAACATGGACAAAGTCTTTAATGTAGTCTGAAACTCTGTGTCTAGAACAGGGTAAAACATCACAGAAGGGAAAATACCAAACCAAAAATGTCTATCTATGCATAATATCAGAATATATGAGGTGTAAAACATTGCTGCTTCTTCACCTTCTGCCACATCCATATTTCAGTTGTGCTTAATTGGAACTTCCTGCTATATCCTTTGAGCTCATCAACTGAGCTTGTAACTCATAATGTTACTCTTGATGCTTTCTTTCTGCTATTGTGCCTGCATTTCACCAAATCAGTTTAAACTTACACATTCTGATGGTTGCCATCTCTTCCAGACAGCTCTTTGATCTTAAAAATTGCACAGTTTACACTTTTTTTCATCAGCAACCAGCACTTCTTCTGTATGTTGCTGAGACTAAAGGAAGAGGATGCCCTAGCACGTGAGCACAAACTGGTTTTGATAATGGACTGTAAACTTTGCATAAAGAATATTTTTTTGTTGAGCAGCAGCAAGAGAATGGGACAAACCCCACCATTTCATGTACTACAACACCATGATGGAGCAAGACTAAATTTACAGGAGCCAGAAGAGCTGGTGCAAGTTCTGGGCATCACACTGACCATTGATCAAACTGCCCCACTGAGACAATATCATGGAATCCTTAAGGCTGAAAAAACCTCTAAGATCATCCAGTGCAACCATTAACCAGGTCCAGGTCTTTTAAATGCCAATGAGTAAACACATTTTCACTCTTTTTCTGTTTCAGATAAGTTTGTGTGTTGAAACTGGGTAAGGTCTTATCCAGTAAAGTCTTAAACAAACATAATCTTTGTTCCTTTCCAACATATGCATTTATTGAAAATAAGTGATTTTTGAAAGTCAGTATCATATATCTCCAGCACAGTCACTCTTTTTCTCATATTTCTTTAGTTTATTATTTCAGCATGAAAACAGCAAGCAAAGAGAAAACTTCTAAATTTATTTCTTAATAAAAGAACATTGATGTGTAGCCTAAAGATAGTTTATGCCCATGAAGGTCCATTCTAAAAACCTGATTATACTGCCCTGAAAATGCTTTTAGTCTGCTCTTTGAACAAGCTCTGTTGGAAACATTAGATTTGATAATATTAGACTTACCAAAATTTTAGTCAGTCACCTGCCTTTGAAGAGGTACAGATGCAATTCTAATTTTAAGATTCTTGCTTAAGTGCAAAGAAAACACTTAGCCTGTTGAAGCTGCCTATTTTTCCAAGTGTATAATTTACATCTGTAAAAAAAAAGAGAATTCTGCACAAACCTCACATTGCTACCAATGAGCACTTTTCTCACTGTAGTAGGATCCTCTGAGAGTGAGCCAGAAAGCAAAGCTGAGTGCAAAATGACTCTTTGCGTGGAGCTAAAAGACTGAGAATTTCTGTTCTGCTTTTTCCTTCCACATCTGCTTGGCGCTCCTGTGGCTGAGAGGTTAATATGGCAGGGGTGCTGCAAAGGACTGCCACAAGTTCCCTGGGGCTGCTACTTATTCAGGCAGGATGCAAGGCTGAAGCTTTGCAAACCGCACCAGAAATCTCTCATGACCTAGTTAGAGGGTGAAAAAAAGTGTTTTTATCATGCCCACAATGGGGAAACTCTCAACATCATCATGAGGGATGTAAATTTCCTATTGTTTTGATCAGTCTCCTGAGATTTGTGAATCAATAGTGAGCTGCAGAGCAGGGAACACAGTGTTGCCTAAAACATAATGCACAGATGAGCCACTTGCAAAACGTTCTGCAAAGACTAACTCATAACCAAAAAAAATGTCCCCCCAAATGCACCACTAAACCAATCCACCACTATCCACCCTCCAAAATAATCCAACACAAATATCTCCATCTTGGTGCACAGAGTTTATGGCTGAAAATTTGATGGGAAATAGAGGCATGACTCATGCAGCCTCAGCTGAGCTGGAGTTCCAACTCCAGCTGAGCAATGGCTTTCCTAGCTCCTTCTCTACAAGGTCTATATTTCTTCTAGTTTTTCTGGTCCTGTTTTCACCTTCTGTGCACTTCCTTTCTTGTTTGAACCAGGGGAGTCAGGAGGTGTGGGATGTGGTGACTTTAGGCTCTACATCAGCATAACCTCACAAACAGGATCTCTGGGAGTACATGTGCCAGTTGGTGACAAGTTTATACAAGCACAAGGTATTGACTTAACACAGAAGTAAAAGTGAAAAACTGTTTGTATGAGGGAGTGGGTTAACTCTAAAATGCAAAGTGACTCAGTTTAGTCTTAAACTTTCTACAGCAGTATAAGCATCCTCTTGCCCTCTCCCCTGGAGAGAAAGTCAAAGAAAAGTGAAAAGACTCGTGGATCCAGGTAACACCAGTTTAATAAGAAGAGCAAAAGCTGTGTACACTGGTAAAAAAGGAATTAATTCACCACTTCCCATCAAGAGGTGATGTGCAGCCTCTTAGAAAGCAGGGGCTCAGCATGCCCAACTGTGGCTTGTGAAAACAAACACCTTAAACATAAAGAAAGGCATTTCACTTTATTATTAAATTTCATTTAACTTTTTACTGGGGAAACTTCTGTTTTGTGGAGCTACAAGTAATCCATCACCTGCATGAAGAAAAACAAGACATCTGCTTCCTATGTAACCACCTGTCAATGCATCTTCTCAGGCTCTGCTTGACTTCCTGATTCCTCAGGCTGTAGATGATGGGGTTGAGCATGGGGGTGACAACTGTGTAAGACAGGGAAACCATTTTCTTCATATTGGATGAGAGTCTGGACTTGGGTCGCAGGTGAACAATGCCAGCTGTGCTGTAGAAAAGAGTCACCACCACCAGGTGAGCTGCACAGGTGGAAAAGGCTCGTCTCTGGCCCCCAGCTGACGGGATCTGAAGAACAGCATGGATAATGCGAAGGTAAGAGATGGCTATTAGAGAAAAGGGAATCATCACTATCATGACAATAGCAATGAAAATCAGTAGCTCAAACAGGGCTGTGTCTGTACACACCATCTTCAACACAGGAGAAACATCACAAAAGAAGTGATCCACTGCATTTCTCCCACAGAAGGGCAGGTTGAACAACCATGTGGTGAAGCCCAGAGCCACAGGGACACCAGCCAGCCAAGACCCAACAGCCATCCTGAAGCAGCGATCCCTGGTCATCATGGTGGTGTAGTGCAGTGGATGACAGATTGCCACTTGCCGGTCATAAGCCATTGCACCTAAGAGGAAACACTCACAGGTGACAAAAAGGATGACACAGTTTTGCTGCAAGGCACAAGCTGGGAAGGAAATAGCTTTTCTCTCCACCAGCAGACCTGTGAGCATCTTGGGGACAATGCTCAGGCTGTAGCAGATCTCTGTCAAGGCAAGGTTCTTCAGGAGGTAGTACATGGGTGTGTGTAGAACAGGGTCAATGGTTGTGATCACAATAATTAGAGAGTTCCCTATCAAGGTGGCCATAAACATGATGAAAATCAGTGGGAAAAATAGGAGCTGCATCTTGCCATGGAAGGCAAACCCCAAAAGTAAGAAGGGAACAGTGATGGTTTGGTTTCCTGGCTTCAATTCCTGAAATGGTCCCATCCTAAAAGAGAAAAAAACACACCACACTACGAGAGGATTAAAAGCTTGGGACAGACTAGTGGGCTCAGAAATAGCTACTGGTGCTGCAAATTGGAGTTTAAAAAACGAGATGAAACTTGGACTGGATATGACAGTGAGCCCTGTGAAAAAAATCTCATCTCGGGAACCTGTTCGAGATTATCTTTAACAGTCACAGGCTGGGAGTTGTCTTCTCTAAAATAGGTGAACAGAAGACTGATGTAAAAATTTCAAATAACCATTCTGTGTTCATTTTGTACAGAAAGAAATGGGTAGCTCCAAAGAGCAGCTCACCTTAGAGTGACAAGGGCATCTCTGATGAGGCAGAGGAATTAGTTTGGATGGGCTGGATGTCTCTCAGTTAACTTCAGCATCTACATGTCTATAGACATCTAAATGTGAGCCAGACATCTGAAAATCTCTTTATATTTAATGACAAGAAATATACCATAATACAGATGCACGATTTCTTTCCTTCTAAGGTGGTTGTCTGAGGATGCCAGATTGGTTATATCATTAATAATGAAGTGAGCATGCAATGACCAACTTGTTTGGATAGCTGGAATTAACTGAAATTCATTTAATTCTTAGTGCTTTAAGCCAGGTGATATGGATATCCTGTGGCTTTCTTGACTCCAGCAGAAATGATCTACATACTTTATTTCTTTCTAACACTGCAAAAGTACAATCCAAACCTAAAGAAATGTAAGTTGCTAAAAGTGTTCATGCACTGAAATTAGGTTCCTCAAATCATATAAAATCCATGTTCTGAGTTTTCACTGAAGATAAGCTCTGGGGCATAAAAAGATGCTCAGCATACACACAGCTGCCCACAGAAAACTGGTCATCAGCATCTATGCCTTGCTGCCTTTTTCTGGGAATTAGCCATCTCGTCAGATCTGATAACAGAATTATTTGTCTGGGAAACTTTCTGGACTGTTTTAGACAGAATACACTTCACTGATTTTTGAAGGACACATACAGACAATAGAGTCACATTTTTTTTCCCCTATGTTTAAACTATTGGGACTGAGATAATATGGCCCACAAGACCTGGAGTTTAGTTTTACTCTAAGATGATTAACATTTTCTTTTCAGGGTTCACATGTATGAGATAAGAATATATTTATGTGCAACAAAAATTCCAAACAAATAATGAAAAATAAATTGCTTAGACTCCCATGAAGATATCTGTAGGTCCAATGGGATTTTGGCTTCTACCCAGGTGAAGAAAGACTCTTGCTACCTATGTAGCAGTCACGCTGTATCATTGCTAATGATAAAAATAGCTTAAGGTGTTGGAGTCTGGGTTTTCAGGGTTTCTGATTTTTGATTTTTTCTGTTCCATAGCAATGATAAAAGAGAAAATGAGGAGGTGAGAAGGTGTAGACACTGTGATTTAAATATTCCACATGTTTATCAGCAAAATCAGCAGCTACAGGAGCTGAAGTTTTCTACAGACAATACAAAATAAGCAAGTATCGTGTCAGTATAGTTAAAGTTTCTCCACCACAGACATTTAAAATAACTTGCTGATGTCACAGATGTTCCTGTTTCTCTTGGATGAGTGACGAATTCAGATGTAAAAATCCACATTGCTGTGCTTAAAGGTGGGATATATTTCTCTTGTAGAACCTAATAGCAGCTCCAGGTCACAATTAAAAAAATAAACCATGGAAGCATAGTTTTAGTTTTGTCCTAGGAACCAGGTAAGAATGAGGAGCAGAAAATGAAATATTACCTTATGTTGCAAAAAGTGGTGGAGTTTTCTCTCTGTCTTCAGCAGGGGCAATATTTCCAAAGGCAGAGAGGAAGAGAAATTACGAATGAAGAGAAAGAAAGAAAAAGCAACTACCTTTTCTTTTGCTCTCTAAGAGGCAGCATCTTTTCCCTGATTCCAGAGACTCCTACAACCTACTGGTGGAGGTATTTCAACTTTCATGTGCTCCCAGTAGGATCAGGTCTCCAGACAGCAGCTTCCTGGTTTAATGAAGTCATGTTACCTAATCTTTTTTATCGGTGATTTTAGAGCATACTAACAGTCTAAGTGTAGGATAAACAAAAGTTCCTTAGGCATGGTGAGCTGTATGTGCAAATGATGCAATTGTTAAAAGTCATAAAAGGATATTCTCTTAGGCTTTTTATTATAAGTTACTAATATTAGAGCAAGAAATAGTACCATAACAGTTTATATTACTGCCTTTTATTTTATTTTATTTTGTTTTTGTTTTTGTTTTGTTGATTTTTTTTTTTTGTTGTTGTTGTTGTTGTGTCCAGTTTATTCTGGAAATGAGAGATTTCTTTTGGTAGATGTCTGCTGCTCATCTGAAACATTTTGCCTGATGTCATAGAAACTCAGTTTAAAACTGAGGTAAAAAATTAGGTGAAGCCTTGTCTTGCTAATGGAGACCAAGGCAAAGGAGTCATTCAGTGTATCAACCTTTTCCATGTCCTACATCACCAGGTTCCCCCTACATTTTCCATGGTCTGCCTGTTGTCACCCAGATACTTACAGAAACCCTCCTTGCTGTCTTTGGCACCCCTGGCTGGGTGGAATTCTATTTCAGCTTTGGCTTTCATAACTGCATCTCTGCATGCTCAGACCAGAGCATGAATATTTGAAAAATAACAATTCTTAATTAGCTCATGCACTTTTGTGCTATGAACTGTCAGCCAGGTGCATTAGGGAATATACCTGTGTGACCAGTCAAAAAACATCCTCCCACACACACAGGCAGGCAGGGGCATGTGCCACACACTGCAGGAGAGCTGTGAAGAGGCAAGCAGAGGCCAGGAGCCCTGGAGGCTCAGGGGAGGATGATGGAGCAACTGTTCCCAGCAATTGCTAAAGAAAGTAAAATCATCTCAATATGAAAGGAAACTCGGGATGTTCATTGTTTTATTTTGACAAAAGAGCTAAAACTAGAACAACCAGTTGTACTTACAGAAATGCAGAGCCAGAGCATGGAAAAATTAATGTTAGAGTTATGCTCACATGGCTTGTGTATTTATTAGGGTGGAAGCAAAGCCTTGCCAGATCCAGGAACATGAGCTGAGTAGACGTGTGCTCAGTCACACCTGTACACCCTGGCCTGTCAGGGACACTTCTGCCTGACCTCAGTTCTGAAGGTGGACTGTTCCCCAAAACAACTGTGACACGAAGACAGCCCACACTGGAGCAGATTTATCCTGAAGGATTGCAGCTCCAGAGAGGATTCACACTGGAATAGAGGGAAAGTGGAAGAAGGAAGGAACAGCAAAGGCAAATTGTTATGAACTGACCGAACTGCCCACTGGGCAGTAAAGAGAGGAGATAGAAGATTTGGGAATGAATCATAGAATCATTTATGTTGCAAAGGACCTTTAAGATCTTTGAGTCTGACTATTGAGCCAGCATTGCCAAGGTCACCAGTAGGTCATGTCCCCAGGTGCCACATCCATATATCTTTTAAATCCCTCCAGGGATGGTGACTACCCTGTGCAGCCTGTTCAAGTGCATGACGACCCTCGCAGTAAAGAATTTTTTCCTAATATCCAATCTAAACCTCCTCTGGCACAACTTGAGGCCATTTGCTCTTGTCCTTTTGCTTAATACTTGGAAGAAAAGCCCAAAACCCAGCTGGCTACAGTCTCACATCAGGCAACTGTAGAGAGCAAGAAGGTCTTCCATGAGCCTCCTTTCCAGGCTGAAAGCCCCCAGTTCTCTTAGTCCCTCCTCATCAGACTTGTGCTCCAGACTCTTCCCCAGCTCTACTGCCCTTCTCTGGATCCACTCCAGCTTCTCAATGTCTTTCTTGTCTTGAGGGGCCAAAACTGACCCCGGGATTCTCCAGTGCCCAGCACAGGGGGGATGGTCATTGCCCAGGGCCTGTGGCCACACTATTTCTGACACACGCCAAGTGCCACTGGTGTTTTTGGCCACCTGGGCACAGACCAGCTTATATTCAGCTGCTACCACCAGCACCCCTCCTGACAGCTTTTCAGCCACTCTTCCCAGACTGGAGTGTTCCATGGGGTTGTTGTGGCCCAAGGACAGGACCCAGCATTCTCCTTTATTGATCCTCACACTGTTGGCCTCAGCCCTTCAACCCAGCCCGTCCAGATCCCTTTGCAGAATCTTCCTGCCCTCCAACATAGCAACGCCCCTGCCCAACTTTGTCTCTGAATTTACTGAAGGTGCACTTGATCCCCTTATCCAAGTCATCAATAAAAATGCCATGAAAAAATGAAAGTGAGTCCAGGAAAAAGGGGAAGGGGATGTTTTGTTTTGTTATGATTGGCAAGGAGGTAAATTAATTTTCTCCAGATCAGTGTGGTTTGTCAACAATGGTAATCCATCAATGTTCACTCTATCTTTATCTTGACCCATGAGTTGTTTCATCCTATTTTCTCCTCCCGTCCTGTCTTCTTGAGGAGCTGGATTGGGGAGCCTGGCAGCTGGGCAAAGCCAGGCCACCACTTCTGGCCAAAGACATTTGCATCCACAGCAATGGGAGAATTCACACAAATGAGAAAGCCAGAACTCATGGCAGAGCAGAGGCAGCATCAGATCTGCCAGGGCCCCAGTCAGGGATTTGGAGCAGAAGTTGTATCTTTTACATCAGGACAATATTTGTGGGTTTTCTGTGACATTTCCCAACTGTGATGCACTGGTACAAGAGTTGTCTTTTGTTCCACTTGTTTGGCTTGTCTTTCTAGATTTTCCAGGATACAAACCTAGACTTTTCTGGAGTTGCTACAGTATTTAATGCTTCAATCTTGAATACTTCAGTCTTTTATTCATATTCCCTAATTTTTCACCTGGGTTTTAAACTGAGTTTCTCTGCTGTCATGGAAAGTGCTTCAGATGAGCAGCAGACATTCATAGAATAAAGTTGACAAAAGCATTAATATAAGACAGATTTTTATTGTACTATTTCTTGCCATATTTAGGACTACATAAGTGGTATCATATTGCAGTGCTCTATATTCTTCACATCATTGCTAAATCGTTGGTCCAATTTTCAAAGGCATAAATAGGAGCCAGCCAAACTTAGCATCTAGTCTTTCAGATTGAGAGTTTAAGGAAGGTTGTGACTGCCTGTTGTAAACAGAAACATAATTCTATACAAAGGCTAGACCTCATCTGCAAGTCTTCAGAACATTCCCAGAGGGATCCTGTCTGTGGATAGATGATGTCAGTGCAGACTCCTCTTTTTCTTCCTCCCTTGCCATGTTAAATATTTAAAAATGATCCACATCAGGGGCTTTGGGGTGAGCCAGGTGCCCTTGGCAACAGTTTAAAATCTTGTAGAAAGTTCATTCAGAAAACTCAACCTGTTTAGAGAGGAGGAAAGGGGCTGCAGGATAGAGGAAAGAGGAAGGAAGGGAGGGGAGGGCAACAGTATTAGGTAAGAGCAGAGTGGCGCAGCGGGAGCGTGCTGGGCCCATAACCCAGAGGTCGATGGATCGAAACCATCCTCTGCTAAGCTTCTTTTGCACCGCTGTTGTCTTGCTCAACAACTTTTACCCTGCCTTGCTGCAGCTTTCTGAGCACCCACGCCCATGGCCCTGCATTGCCGTCTGCCCCCGTTCTCTCACACCGCCACGCACTTTCTTCTCTGCTTTCTCAGGCACCAGCAGTCCCCCCATGCCCCTCAGCAAGACAGATGGGTGGGTGTGGAGCAGCAGGCAGAGCTCCCCTTAGGAGCACTGGGTGTTGTGGGGACACAGTTGTTCCTCCCTTCCCACCGGGCAGCTCAATCGCCAACTTCCCAGCCACAGGAGGGCACCTCCAGGGCTCTGCAGGTACACAGAAGGCTGAGGCTGGTACTAGTTTGGGAAAGAGGGTCTCTGTGGGAAGAGATAAGGGGGTGCCCTGTGCTGCACACAGATGGTTCTGTCTCCACTTCAGACTTCTGGGATATCAGCAGTGTGTGACCTCTATAAAAACATAGTGCAGAGGGGACAGAAAATGCCAGGCAGAAGGAGGAGGGAAAAAAGTGCCAGACAGAGCAAAAAGAAAATTTATCCTCCTGTGCTGTTTGGATGGGTACAGGAATCTGAAGTGAAGGAGTCAAGCTGCTTCTTGGTAAGAACAAGGAAAGGTGGTGTTTAGAGTTTGGTTTTATTGTTTCTCACTATTTCAACCTACATCAGCTGGCCAAACATTAATTTTCCCAAGTCGAGTTTGCTTTGTTGAGAACAGTTTTTGCTAAGCCAGGTTGTGGTGTTTGCTTTCACCTGGAAGGATTCTCCTCCTGTTTTCTGTGCTCCTCATTCACTGAAGGGGGGGGAGCAGTGGTGGGTGTTTGTCCAGCTTACCCCACCACAGGTATATACACACAAATGCCCCTCCACTTGCACAGTAAGGCATGGCTGGCACATGTGTGAAGGTGCATGGGGAGCAGTGCCATTACCAGCACCCCCTAAAGTGGTGGCAGCAGCGGCACTCAGAGAGACGTGAAGAAGGGAGATGGTGGGATGGTTTCCTTACTCTCTATGTGCTGAGGTCTGGAGCTTGGATGCACAGATCCATGTGTCCCACATGGCAGCCATCAGCTGCCTTGAGTCCTGGGCCATAGCAAAGGCATGTGCAGGGTATGCCTGGGGCTTGATGCTGGTTTGTACAGGGTGGTGCTCCAAGCCTGGGCAGTGCATGGTGAATCCGTGCCCTAGTGAGTGACCAGTGCAGCCGGAGGTTTGGTGGGTAAGGTGTTCCCCTCAGAAAGACACGTGCTCTGCTTCAGCTTGTGGTTATGTTTGTGTGGGAGTGGCAGGAGGAGCCTGTCAGGGTGTGGGACTGGGGCAGGGAGTGTGTGACCTGCAGGAGCAGGGAGCACTCCCACAGCCAGATGCGTTGGTGGTATAGTGGTGAGCATAGCTGCCTTCCAAGCAGTTGACCCGGGTTCGATTCCCGGCCAACGCAGTGGGACTTTTGTTGAATCAACGAGATCACCGGGTGCTGTCCTGGTTCTGAAATGCTGTGGGAGAAACTTCACATTCTGCTCCTCGCCTCCCTTCCATGACAGGTCTGGTGTGTTCACCACCAGGGCTGCTCATTTCCACTTACTCTCTCTGGGATTTTGATGAGGCTGGAGAGAAAAACTCATCCAGCACCAGCTCCTGGGGCCCTGGAGGACACCCTAGGGTGCCTTACACTAGCCCAGTTTTCCAGCTGAGGTGGCTCCAAGCTGGGTTCCTCACTCTTGGTACAGCAGAGGAGAGGAATTTTTGGTGGTTTTGCTGCAGCTGGTTGCTGGGGCAGGCTGATGATAAGGACTGAGAAGACCCAGGTGGGCACCAAATCCTTTATGAGGCCAGTTATGCACTTTGAGGGTAAAGTGGGTGGTGGCCTGTTTTTTATGAAATGTCTCAATGGAGACACTGGAGTGAATTTGCTCTGCATCCTCCTCCCCCTTTCCCACCTCTCCAGTTGTTGCTTGGAAAATGAGGGAGCCAAAAGAGTAAGGTCCCACTGAGATTTGAACTCAGATCGCTGGATTCAGAGTCCAGAGTGCTCACCATTACACCATGGGACCTCCTATACATTTCACTTTTGGAGCCTCCACTTACCGTTCCACAGCCTCATGTGCCTGCCTTAGTCTCAGACCTGTCTCTCCAGTTCCCTGCACATCCACCACCCACTGCACCCTCCCTTCAGGGCCTTCAAGCACTCTCCAATCACACAAGGCAGCCCCACAGCTCCCTCTCCCAGCCTCATGTGCCCTTTCTTAGTCAACCTCCTGCTGACTAAAGCAAATTATCTTAGGACCCTGTTAACAGCTGTCCTGAGTGAGGCCCTTTGAGGACTCCTGGACTACTGTAGACTGTGCCAGCACCTCCCCCTGAGTAGGCCATGTCTTGAAGATGGAGGACCATCAGGTTGCTATACATGTTATCAAAAGACCATCTCTGATAGTGATGTCTGGGCTGATACACTCTTCCCACTCACACAGTCCTCGAGGTCCAACCTACATTTGTTGAGAAATGCAAAGGGATTTGATAGGAGTATTTTACTGAAATGAAGGAAAGTATTTGATAGATACATTTACACACCTAAACACAGATATGCACATCTCTGTGGCTCTGTATGAATTCCTAATGGTATAGAAGTTATTATACATCAATAAGACATTTTAAAAATTTAAGTAAATCCTATCAAATCACTTCCTAAGGATTGAATTGGTTGATGATGAATTGCTGCTAAACCCTTTTATTCTCTTTAATTTTGAATCCGTGTCCTTGCTAGTAACCTCGGAGTCCTCTGGTCTAAGCTCAGGGAGATCTTTCTGCAGGTTCTGGTAAGCTCAGGACAGCAGCCACTGCTCATCCTTGCAGAGCACGTGGCAACCTGAGGGAGGAGGAGAACAAACTACCACAACTCTCCAGTGATGCTGCACAAAGCCTTTAATGAGAAGCAACAAATGCAGTGGCACAGAACAGAGACCAGGAAACACATTTTCAGGGGTCAGGGAGAGACAGAGATGAGCCCAGTTCCCAAGCACAAAGGGGATGTTGTGCCATCCTCAGCAGTTCATGCCGCAGCGGGGCACAGGCAGACACAGCCCTGAACCCCCCAGACCAAGGGAGCCCCCAGAAGAGATGGGAACCCCCGAGGAGCTGAGGGAGCTGCCAACAGCAGCTGAGAG